>OZ007523.1:7728970-8329769 GCA_963931895.1 Eupithecia pulchellata
AGATAAGTAATAGCTGAACTGTGGTACTAGTGAACCCTACATTGCAAACTTTTTCATTGTGTTTTCTCATATAAGTGAATTTATTCTTAGTGAGAAATAAAACATTCTTCAAATAAATAACGGTGGACAATCCACACAGCATTACCTAGCTAAGAGCAGAGCTTATTTTAAGGGTATTTAAATAACAGATAAAGTTATGTATGGTAAAACAATTTCTATAATAGATAACTGATATAGGTATAAAAATATAAGAGACGACGATTTCTATTTTATTCAGACTGCAATCTTAAATTACCTACTGGAACAAATCAGTAAGTAGAGAACATTGTCGCGGGTTCAGAGAAGGGTGAGATTGGTGTCGTTGCAACCCCATCCATTAGTGAGGGGTAGCATGGGGTGAAACTGTTCCAGACATCACTTCCTTTGTTTGTCAACTGTTGTCTAACAAGTCTTTAATCCTTCTCATGTACGTCGTAGGTACTTTAAGTATTTTTGCCTCTGGTTTTGTAGTCAAGGTGTTCCAATTCTTATGTGTTTTTTTTTCTAAAATTAGGATTTAGGAATGTCGAACACACGAAAGCTATTCTATGTTTTGAAAATTAGACCAACATGTTTAAAATTACGATGACAACTCTAAAATTAGGTTGATAGATCTAAAACAATTCGTTTGTCCCCGGAGAATAAAATAGTAAAGCAAACACACAACTTTTTAGGATAAATTAGTAAACATGTTTTCATTGATTTCTTCACAAACGCCGCCGTAGACTAATGATTGTTAGCTTTACGATAAGCTT
Organism: Eupithecia pulchellata; assembly: GCA_963931895.1. NCBI lineage: Eukaryota > Metazoa > Arthropoda > Insecta > Lepidoptera > Geometridae > Eupithecia > Eupithecia pulchellata. The sequence continues at coordinate 7,729,765 of OZ007523.1, forward strand.
ATTTTTATGTTTTTGGAATGTTTTTGTAAAATACGCGTGAAAAAGGCTAAAAAGAGATATTTTAAAAATATAAATATAAAATATAAATAAAGAATAATATAAAGAATTGATTTTCTTGCCCTTACAATACCTGCATTTTTCCGAATGCTATAAATAATGCTTATAATTTCAAAATAAATATTGCTGCGCCCTTACAGGTCAGACAGGACTTGGGGTTGTTATTTTCCGTCCTGTTTTAATCCGTCAAGTTCTTGGATTTGAAATATTGAGAATCAAAATCATATTTGTGATTAGAAGGTTAGTTATTCTAAAACAAGAGCTTCTAATTTGGACATGTACTTTTAGGAGCTGTATAGAGAACACCATAATTTTTAAGTCAACCTATCTGAAATTTAGAAATTGTAAAATTTAGGTTAGGTAAGCCTAAAACAACAGAATCTACACCAATAAAAATAAATAAAAAAAAATGTTTTAAAGTTTCTTTATTTTCTCAAAGGAAAGACAAAACATGTACGTACAAGTAAGTAGGTAACTTCTTAAAATTGCATTTTGTAGTTTAAGTACCTACAGTAGTTTTTTTGGTCCATCTGACAGTGCCTTGTGGTCTTCTAAGTCATCGTATTTCCCTCTACTGTCTTAGTTTAAAAGACACTAAGCTATTTGTGGTTTGTATTTGTTATAGAAATATCCGACCTAACTCAATAGCAATGCAATATTGTGATCTCAAGGTAGGTAATGATTTAAGTGACGTGCTCGTTGGAAATTCATAGAACGCAAAACGTATCCACGGACCTAATAAAACTATCCCGGGTCTTTCATTTCTTCAGTGCTACATAAAATACTAACTACATAAAATACTAAATATTTTGAAGAGGAAATATTTGATTTTTTGTTTGAATTGAATAGGCTTCGAAAGTACTGTACCGATTTCAAATTTTTTTTCACCATTAGTATCCTAAATGTTGCCTGCTAGACTTAGGCTGTAGAATATTTTCAAAAAAGTGAGGGATCGGCATGAATAATATTTTTTTTGATAATTGTCCGTGCGAAGCCGGGGTGGACCGCTAATACATAACATTGTCAACAAATTATGCAAGTTACAAATTTATTATCTGTGCAACATTTTCTAAGAAAAATGCAAGGCACTGTCACAATCGCTGAAAAACTTTAATTTGTACAGCGCCATCTGTAGAAAAGCATTGAAACCAGAAGGCTGATGGAGAAAGATAAAAACTAGCGTGCCGCGCCGCCGCCACCGCGCCGCTAGTAAAGTAGCGGTTCCGCGTCGCTTAGTTTTCAAAGTTCGAAGCTAGAAGCAAACCGCGCTCTTTGAAAGTTTGTGTTGTTTCACACAGATGGCGTTGTCAGTCTCAGAATCAGAAATATTTTTATTGTGAACTGTTGTACAGAAAACATCTTAGGTATAAGGTATAATATCTCATAAATATTGAGTTCAAATCTATGTAATCCTAGACTTAATGAAATGGCAGAATATTTCAATGATAAAAGGCTAAATAACAAAGCTCTAACAATCAAATTATTGTAATCATATTATGTGAGATATCGTATCCATAATATCCATACAGTTGGGTGGGGCTACAACCCCTTCAGCAGACCATCTACGACGTAGTCAAGCTACGGCGTAGTACTGCTACGGCGTAGCTTGGTACGCAAAGAAGGGTCTAACCTCAACTTCGCTACATTTCCTTCGAATGTCAAGTAACATGACCTATCTTTATCCGTTTCCGCATTATATCCAAAACTTTTCACATTTGCTTATTGATTGCCAGATAAAAGGTATCGCAGTAACACACATTTTTCAGGCAAACGCCTTTAGACGACACGCACCGATGGCAAGGCAATAAAGTAATGGAAGAACACACGCGATCGAGTTTCGTTTCCTGGTTGGAGCCGATTTGGGCCCGTTCAAGGACTTTGCAACAATGCTTGATAGTTCGAGAAGGCACGCAGATTCTGAAAATTATCTAATTAGAGCTAGTTAGGAGCAATAATACTATTACGATAAATAGGGTGCCTTCCTACTGGATAATGTAGGGCTATCTACCTATTGACGATTGATGAGTTTATGTATGGCAAAGCCCGTTAAGTTGTAAGGATATTGAAAACATCGGCTCAGTTAATGAACTAGCAGCAATAGATTTGTGTAGCGTCATAAACAAACATGTCTAGTTAGCATATTGTAACTATGTATAATACTTTATTGTTAGAGAGATGTTCTTTTTTAGTTAATGAATCAGGGCCTTCAGTAATAAGGTTATCGACGTGAAAACGAACGTTAATAATGCCGGTCAATCAACACAGCATCATCTACAATGCTGCAGATCCATGTGATTAATATAATATTAATTTTTGTTACAGGTAATAGCTGAGCTATGAAACAACCTTCAATGTCAGTAAGTTAACTTCAGTTTGACCATTTCTAAATATTTCAGTATACCTACGGAATGCCTACAGATTATGGCTTTAGACGTACATTCCTTTTTTCAAATATTTAAAATTATCTTTTGGGTCCAAAACAAGGAGAAAGAAAACAAGCATAGAAAAGCAAAGAAATATTCCAGTATTAGCCCCAGCAATAACGTTCTTCATAATAAGTTATGGACAACACCAGCCGTACAGTCTGGAAAGCTCAAGCCATGGAAAAATAAACATCCTATGAATCACAAACTACGCTTTTGCTATTCAATTTCGACCACATACACCACCTAAAAGTATTGTCTCTTTCAATTATTGCTTGTTAGAGAAGGACGAGGATAGTTTTCCTTTCAATGAAGTTTCCGGGTTTTCCAAAGGCCTGGGAGCTAATGAGGTTGCGCGCGCAGGTTTTATAGGGCGCAGGTCAGGATTTATTTTAGTGGGCTACAAATGTTTAGATACGGTAAAGGCTAGGTAAAGGTAAACAAATGAAAATTGCCTACGTTAATAGCTTCATTTGTGAAGACATTAATATTAGACATTCGGCGAGATCTCCCTTAATCTTATGTTGTTGAACATGACTCTACATTTCTTTCACCAACAACATTTTCTGTCTAATACCACGGCTGATAATTTATCTAACGGATACAGTAATCTTCATTTTTGATCTACATATGACGTTCAAAAACGTCTACGCTTTCAAAAAGTTATTTCATACAAAACTGCGTTTTCTCTAAGGCGCAATGGCCGAAGTCAATTCTATCACTTTCATTGGTCTTCGCGCTCTTCAGTCGCCCATAGAGCCCGCATCGGCACTTCAGGTTTTGCCGGCGCCCATAACGGAACGCACCTTTTGCTTCTCAAATATAAAACCTTATCAGTTATCATATTACAAGTGTCTCCTGAACGTCTCTTGAGAGGTAAGTCTTAACTCTGAACACTTAGAACATCCGGCAAAGCCTTGCACAAGGAGCATTCTAGACCATTCGTTCAATAATGTACATGAACTAAATTAGTGCTTATTTCTTTATCGATCGTGTTTCTGTACATATCTGTCAATCACCGCTGTTCAGCCATGAAATACTCATTTCATAGAGCACAGTCGTAATAACAAATAGCCTGAGATTATAAGGAACTCCTATTTGCTTTATTACCTAGGAGTTCTAGATGACATAATGCCGTTTGCAGTTCTAAGCCTTTTCAATCTGGAGATATATCGAATGTGATAATATATCACGTTTAATTTCTATTTCGTTCTTATTCTATTGATTAATTTATACTTCTTGTTTAAGTGCGATAAGTAATAGGTTGACGTCACAGTTATAATAAGAGCAATTACTGTGGATTTGTTGATTAGATACAGTAGGTAAAATGTATATCGATAAACAAACATACATAGGTAAATAGTTCATCATAATCATCATCATCACCAGCCTATAATAGTTCACTGCTGGACATAGGCCTCCCCTAATGAGCGCCATAGATGGCATCATTATTAAATAGTTACTATTGATAAAATATGTATCGTTCTATTTCCATTTTATTCAGCGAAAGTATAAATACTTGTAACATGCGATTAGGTATTGGATATAGTAATTTGGTTTGTTATTAGGTATTTTTTTTTCTTTTTATTATAACTAGCTGGGTGCCCGCAATTTCACCCGCGTAACTACCGATCCCGTGGGATTTTCGGGATAAAAAGTGTGTGCCCATATGTTATTCCAGGACACTATCTGTGTAGCAAGTTTCATCAAAATCCGTTTAGTAGTTTTTGCGTGAAAGAGTAACAAAAATCCATCCATACTGTTAAACTTTCGCGTTTATAATAAGGACAAATTAAAATGAGTTATAAAGGTCTATTCAAAAAGGGAGCCGGCCATAATAATAATTAAATTTGACTCTACTAAACTGTAATAATTAGTTTTTTTGCAACAGTCTGCAACTACCTCAATTGTTTCAATTCTTAATACTAGTTCTTATTAGTAACGAAACGGGATAAAATAGAAAACACAAAACGAACACCCAAACACCAGCTCAAATGTAAAAATCTGATTCTAGTAGGTGCTTACCCTTTTAACCTAAATTGAGGTTAATTTCTAAAGTGGTGTTAATGTATTAATAACTTCTACCACGAACATTCTGTTGTACCTACCTAACAATTTACAGACTTTGATTTACACAAATGTAAGATTAACAAGGAGCTTTAGATTCTCTTTGCTTGGCTGTTCTGAGATTTTAGCTAAATTGGATTTTGATTTCTGTTAGCCAACATTTACTTTACCCTCATAGATATTTATTTATTTACAAAGGACCGCCATTGGGGTATACTTAGAGCATTTGTATAGACATACTTATTTCAGTATGAACCTACATCAGTATGAAAAAGTTTGCTATCAGTTACTCACCTAATTCCAATTTTTGAAGACAATTTTCAGAATAGTTATATCGCATTGTAATAATTAATCATACGTTCTACCTACTTTATCTATATTTCTTTAGTACCTACTAACCATACTTACGCTTGGATATTAAATTATTATTCAGTATCGGATATACTCGGCTGACTCGCTAATAGTAATTCCTTACAAACCTCTATAGTTTACTTAGTGTGATTAAAGTAAGTTTTCTTTGTAATATATTTTTAAAGTAGGTAAATAAAAAAAACAAAAACGGTTCCTCATTATACCTACGTACACTAATTACAGGCGGACAGGTCATTATTTTAAAATATAAACTAACTGGTATTTAGTTTACCCAAATTATTTAGAATGTTTCTCGTTATTTGCATTGCATCAAAGTTTGGACAAGTAATGGAAGGATATAACTACAGCATTTTTTCACTGAATTAAAGTGACTAGGAGTTTTCACTTAATTGAAGTCACTAGGAGTTATTTGAATACCACACCTGAAAGTTAATTCCAACACTAATATTGTGTAACAATTTAATATCTACTCACTTATGTCCCTACCTACCATTTTTATCTGTGACACAATAGTATCAGAATGTTATAAGTTGTGTGAGTCATGAAATGCCGATGACACACCTTTTTGTCTAAGGTTTTGAAAAATGTGAATGTATGTCGACAAATGACGCGGGCCAGCAATCAGATGTCGAATTGTTTCGTTTTCTAAGTAGTCTTTGAGGTTAATAAATGTGTCTAATGCTAATTACCTCATTGACATGTATTACAAATGGCAATGGGGTCTTTATTGTACGAAAATGTGATAACTTCTCCTCAATCTATACATAAAAAGTATAAGCACTGTACAGAAAAATACCTATCTCTATAAAAATTACTATTATGAAAAAACATGACGTCAATCATCAAGCGTGAAACATTGAGCGCACGTGGAAAATTAGAAACACAGTGTTTTGTTGTAGCATGTGTATTTTATTCTGCTATGTTTCTATGCGAATAATTTCTTACAATGAATTTATAATCTGAGCTATATATTTACATTAATTAATTTAACAAACTTTATTGTCACTTTTCTTATAACTTACCTCTTAAACATACATCTCCCTAAAAAAATCTACGAAGACACTTTGCCTACTGAATATAGATAATAAAATAGTACTAAACAGAATCTATATATCAAAAAATATCAAATCAAAAGATGAAAACAACAGGACGTTGATTGCGACCTGTGGATTGTGTCACAAGATTTTCCTGACATGTAAAAGGTCCATTGCACTGAACTCTGACGCATTTCGCCTCTATTCCGGCTCACACTTAGCTGAACTCACAATTAAGCTTCCACATTTACGTAGTTTATTAACGTAACTGCGTATTTTTATACGTCTGAAAAGCCCGTCATGGAACGAAATGGCACGTTGCCATTTAAATGAAGAAAATCTATACTTTATATCCAGAGCTAGCTTTTTCTTTGCGGGAAGAATTCTGATCGTGGCTGCGGTGGTGGCGTGGAGGGGATCTCGTGCTGGGCCCTCAGGAGCGAGGGGTTGATGGCTCCGGGGGACGTCAGGGAGTCACTCCGCTTCTGAGCGCCCCCTGAAGGCGTCAGATGCAGCTGAGGCAGCTGTGCCTTCGGGAAGGCCGGTGGTCTATCACTTTTCGGCTGCATGTTTGCTAAAACAAGAGAAATAATAATGTAGCACACTCTTATAATAAATTTCCTGAAACTGTTTGTATGAAATCACATTTTTCAGAATTCTACAACTTTATTTCTTTAAGCTTACTAAATAAGCACTTTGACCAGTAAAATGTCATACAGTTAATTTATTAAAGAAGTTATTGATTTTCTCTTCATTTACACTGAAGAATCAAAGCAAATATTGATATTAAAGATCACTAGTTAGAAATAGTCATATCAAGGAAATCACTATTTAGAAATCACACGATAAATAATAAAATCACTCACTTTCTTTCAGATGAATATTCTCTAATCTAGACACGATGTTGTCTTGCCGGTTTAAAAACATGAATGTTTATTTTGAATGCGACTCGCTCGAAGGTTTGACGCGGTATGTCCGATGTCAAGATTGCCCGCTTGTTTTATATTGCTACTGAGTCACATTTGGCAGAGCAGCTCTCTACAAATACGTCACTCTGACGCTGATGATACGATGTACTCTGACGCCCAACCTTCGTTTACTTTACTGCAGTTACTGCACTGTAGTTTATTGAAACTACGTAGAGCTACCCTAAAGCTACGTAATATAACTAAATTTAATGATTGTGCGTGGCTGAAATTATTCCGATACGTGATATAAATTAGGTGCTCATCTATTCGGTCTAATAAGGTATAATGGAAAATAACAGCATGGAGGTGCGCGAATAAGTTTCCTGTTTTAAGTTAATGATCTTTGAAACTTCTTGGTGTACAGGAAACCCTCACAGTTAACTCAAAGTCCATTTCTCACGCCAATGAACCTAAATATAAATTGATGAACATTTTTTGGTCACACATATCTGTGCACATTTATTATATTTACAAATATATACAAATTGATGTTTGCCAATAGGCTGCCGTGTCTTTTAAGCAATGTTTCCTTGCCCATAAGTTTTTTGCGTGCAATTAGGTAATACTAGTATCTTGGTAACTCACTTCTGATAAATAAACTTGATAAACCACCTTCGTGGGTATCGTTTTATCGATAAGTAAATATAGTATTGGAATGAATTTAAAAGTAATTGTATTATGTTTTTGAAATTTAAATATTTTGGCTTACTGCAGGATGTTCCAAATAATCTACAATATACAAATATACGCGTCCTCTCATATAATATATATCACAATATATTTGCTTAATATTCTGCACATATTTTACCTGCCGAAAATCTTGGAAATGGTCGTTTTCGAAACAAAATGTATTGAATAAATATGTAGTAGGTACCGATACTATTTTATTTGTACCCAGATTATGAGTGTGTAACCTAGAAATAGTATCACCAAAAGACCTGTAAAGATTTTGTATCTAAATAAATAAACATTGCTTCTGCTATTATCATTCAAATCATGTAGCTATGTAAAAAACTCTACATAATGTAGGTACACAATATGTATGTAGAGTTCTACTTGAAATAATCAGGTCAATTGAGTATGACCAATTTAAATTTGCGATAGAACTTTGTACACATGGAGAATTATTACGTATGTTGGTACCTATCTTAAAAGGAAAAAAACCCAAGATAAGTAGAAACCTTTTTACAAAGCGAAGAACAAGAATTTCCTAGAAATCGCCGCCCCCACCGAATAAAATCGTAATCGAAAAAACAAAATTTTACAGGAAAAATAAAAAACCGTTTTTTTAAAATAACTCCTAAAATACTTTACTTATCGGGTTCATTTTAATACCAAAAGATAGCAATATTTTTTTTGTATAATGCAAAATAATTTAAATTATAACTGTGTTTACGAATGCAGAGTAATAAATAAAAATATGTTTTACCAGAATCAAGACCATAATTTTACACCGTAAAGTAACATTACAATTTTATTCGCGGAAATTGTCGATAATAGCCTTTACAGTAATAGGTCTTCGCGATCTTATTGAACTCAAAATAGTGATATTGGTTGTATCGGTAATGCAATATTACCATTTTGTTCGGTACTCAATTAAGCTTAAATGAATAACGTAAATTTGCAATACGTTTATATTCCTTGGAGAAGATAATAAGTTTAGTGAATGTGAAAATAGGTTACTGTAAAATTATTTGCATTTTGGGAATCGGTATTAAAAGAAAATCGAAGGAAATACAAAAGTTATCCTATTATTACAGATATTTAAAAGATTTTTGTGATAACCACCGATACCGAGTGCTCCCAGGGAAGTTCTAGTGCTCGTCTCCGCTTGCGGAGACGTAAATCTGGACGTGAACCTTAAGCTGTGGTATTCTAAAAGAACCAGAACCACACTTATTGGTTGCGCTTCATTGGCCGTTCTGGATGGAGTCGCAAGAGATGCATCTTAAGGTGTAGACTCGGCGGTGGAGGTTCCTAATGGCGTTATAACGAGAAAAACCCTCGTTATAACGCCAAAGACGTTGCGCAGGAATTGTTTATATCCGGCATTTAAGCCTATATTTTGAGTAGGTAATCCATCCGACATTCGACAAGCCACAGTCTGCCACTTTTAACAGTATTCAATTATGTCAGGCGTCCGCACTGTCTCCCAGACCCAAAATTCTTTTTTTCATTTTATTTCTTTATGCTTATGGTCTCTACACCTGAAAGATATCATGGATATCATTTTCGAGTATATCATATTGTGCAAACGAGGATTATACCCGTTCTATGTAGCCCAGCCTTTAAAATTATCTCTCATAAAGGGCCTCTGTCCTGTTGGCTACGGCCCCACGCATGCCTCCCAAAGGACCGAGACGAGACTCTATATGGCCCGTGATCGTGGAAATGAGATAAAATAATGAAAAACCTTTATGCAGATAACGTACAATGATTTCTTAAGTCTTATATACTAGGACATGTTATCTGTTTGCCCTAGTTTACACATGCCTCTTCTAGCTTCTTCCATTCGTTTCTATCCTTGGCAATTCTTGTCTTTCCAGTGATGGATTTTATTTATGTCTTATTTCCACCTATTGAAAGGTCGTCCAATTTTCTATTTTGATTCCTGGGTAATGTAGTCGTAAATGTAGGTAATAGTTTTATTCGACTTTTCAGTTCTTCTTAAAGTTTGACCGATCTACATTTATTTTTCTATAAAAATAACATAGTATAGAAGAGAAAGAAATAAAGAAAGAAAGAAAGATTATACTCTGCCTGATTGTATTCAAAGCAAACTTCTCTCCAAAGACCTATCACCGACCAATCTGACAAACATCCAACTTTCTATTATGAGCTTTCCTCAGGTCCCATGTTTGGTTTCTTAAATTAAAAAATTGGAAGAATACATTTATTTTAAAGTTTCCTTTAAATTTTCAGACAAAGCTCTGTGTTTTTATGATTTATTAAATGACCAGTATCTCTTTCAAGCATTATCTATTCTTGTTTCTATTTATTTTGTTGTTAGATAATTTGGGTCCTTGTATTTTAAATGCTTTAGTTGCCTTAGCAACCACCATGCCATACTTTTTTTTGTGTTCTAGGGTTTTAAAGGCTTGGTATCCGGCCAACAATTGTTTTGGAAAATATTTTATAATGTATATGCTTGTCATCAAGCTGATTGCCCAATAATTACTTGTGGAATTTTAATCCTCTTTGTATGGATAAGATAATGATTCAGTTTTTTTTTCAGATTTATTATTTCATTGAATATCATTGTGAGAACTGTGATGATTGCTTCTCTGGTAGCTATAAAGAATTCATTTGTGTAGAAGGGTCCGGGTGGTTTGTTTAAAAAAACTTAGATCCTACCTTACTCCTACCTCTCTTGGAAATATTGTCGATACCTTATCTTCATCAGCTTTCAGCAGCTTTGTCTCTGGCACATTATTTTGGCTCGTGTACAGATCTCGGTAGGATTCTGTAGCTGTAGGTAGGATTGTGTGTTTGGTCGTTTTGTTATGCAGTATCCGCTTTTGTTTTTGATCTGCGGTATTCATTCTTTTTGGTGGTTAGGATTTTAATATCAAGCACTAGAAATCTTGGCAAAGAGTAGAAAACAATGGGGGCTTCTAAATTAGAGCACAATATTATCATCGTTGGACGTTAGCTCATGCTGGGTGAGGGTCATGTGCTATCACTTTTTTTTACCTAAGACGAAATGAGAGCGATGTTAAAAGACGTTGCTTTGGCTACTATAAGCTTGCCAAAGCCACATTTCGGGATTTCATAATCTGTCATTAAGTGAGTAAATCATCGCAACCTACTATCTCTACATAGATTACGATGGCTTTTTTATATTAAAAATACATTAATAGATGTAACCATTGCAGATATTTTGAATTAAATATAGTAATAAACTATACTGTAATAAAGAACTTCAAAGAAAACCTGAATAAGAGGGTTTTCTACTTTACGAAAACTAAGTTTTATACTTCTTTCCCGAATAAAATCGCAATCGCATCTTACAACAAAAAGCGAGAAACCGAGGAGTGAGTATTAACCTGTTGCAATGTTGTTCGGATCAAAATGTTGTTTTTATTTTTCGTTTAATAATAAAGTAAAATCCATTACAAAAAGCCTATCTCAAGAACTACTCGTACGATTTGCCTGAAAAAAATTCACAAGGTGTAATCGCACCTCAGGAACAATTATTTCAAATAAAAACACTTCTATCGTAATAGTCGGTAACCATATTATTCGGTGGGGGCGGCGAAATTATCTAATAATTTTAAATGGCGGGCGCAAAGTTCGTTATGTAATTAGATATGTAACTGGCAAGATTGTGTAAAATCCTTTTGAACCGACTTCAAAAAAGGAACAGTTTCTATGATCAATACCTATTTATATTTATGTATATTGTATGTCATCGATCTCTAAGTCACTGGTATACCAATTGGGATGATTCTTTCGCTATTGTGAAGACCTCAGTGGCGTGGTAGGCGAAGGAGGTTGCGAGTTCGATTACTACTTCGGGACAAATGTTTGTACGATCTGTAGATATTTGATTCATGTTTTTTAGTCGTTTTCAATGTATAGTAAAAACTATCTATCTAGGTATATATTATATTGTAATAAGTATATCAGACATCTAGTACCCATGACACCAGCTCTGCTTAGCTTGGGGCTAGATGATGCTGTGTGGATTGTCCAGCATTATATATTTATTATTATATCGATAGAGATTTATCTCAAGATGGTGCCAGGAAAATAGTATTCCGGATTAGTATTTTCCCGCTAAGGACATTGGAGTCTGTCTTTATCTATTACAGAGGAAAGATTTAATTGTTTGTTTGTTTGAATGGAATAGGCTCCGAAACTACTAGACCGATTTGAAAAATTCTTTTACCATTAGAATTACAAAATTTAAATTTAGTAGTTATTATAAAGTTCAATACCCATGTGAAGCCGGGGCGGACCGCTATTTTTTCATAAACAATCTTATTATTCTAAGTGATTTTTAAATCTTCAATAAGCTTCTTCGTATAATGCGACAGACGCGCGACGTGTAGATTCGGAGCTCTACTAATGCTATTGTATATGTACCTGGTTGACCAGTAGAACCTTAACCTACCAACCTCTTTACTTGTAAATCACTAGCTATTAGACCTATTGCGGTGCAGTTACATGTCGGCCGAGTCATCACAATCACCATTCGTGATTGGTTTCCCAGCCTGTACACGCCAAGCTGTAATCCATCAGATACCTCACTTTTCAAGGCTCGCTATGTAAATTTTCTAATAGACTAGCGGTATTTAACATAAGTTTTAAAAATTAATAATTTTATACACACGTTGGTTACATTATTGAAGTTTTTATACAAAAAACTAACATTTTTGAAAATATTCTATAGCCTTTATTCATCAGGGATTAAGTAGGATTTTAATGGTGAAAGAGCTTTTCAAATCGGTCCAGTAGTTTCGTAGCCTATTAATTTCAAACAAACAAACAATCAAATCTCTCCTCTTTATAATATTAGTAAAGACAAAACCATAATGCGGCAGCCTTTTATAATGTGTAAGGTGCAATTCTAAGCAAGCAATTCTAAAGGGTAAAGTACATTTAGGACATTTTTTGTATTACCTAGAAGTTTCGTAATATATATTAATGTATACAATCTCTAATTTATTGGAACAAAAACTACTTACCTACTGTATTATCTTTAACCTTGATTTTCCTTAGACAAATTAATGTAAAAATCTTAGCCTTTGACATTGACTTGCGTTCAAGTGAACTTGAACCTACCTCATAATATTAAAGTTTTATTTACTACAGCAACTCTTCCAAAGCCTTATCAATGTTATTAGTTACTGATTGAATAGACAAAAACAAAATAAAAGCGATAACTTTATTTGAACAGTCTACAAAGAGCTATTATTATTAGGTCTGTCAGAGTGACTGGCAAGGTCAAACCGAAGAGCTTCCCTAAGGGAGTGCCCACAAAATGCCTGAGTCATGCTATTTTTTTACTCACATAATGCTTAAATAAAATAATTAAATAAATAGTACTTAAATAAGCAGAACTTGTGTTATGGGTACAAGATGACTGATATAGTTGATACAATATAGTAAAGTTAATCATCTCTCTCAAATAACTTATGGGCCGTGTGGTGCCAGCATAGAATTTCACCACCCCAACTCTTCCCGTGGGTGTCGTAAGAGGCGACTAAGGGAAACACAGCAGGGGGCGGGCAGCAGCGCCTTCTGCAGAACAACTACACCGAACTGCGATCCCCAACCCGCATGCCCAGCGTGGGGATTATGGGCAATAACCCCCAAATAATGATGCCATCTATGGCGCTCATTAGGGGAGGCCTATGTCCAGCAGTGGACTATTATTAGCCAGTTTTTTTATAGGTCTTGCGCTTGTTTTCTTTCATTCTTTGAAACTAAGAATAATCTGTTCGCAAACAATTATTATTAAAGGACTTATACTACAAATTCCTAGTATTAACTTGTAAGAGTCAAATCATTACGTCGCATAGTAAGTGCGCACGCGCAAATTCAAATTACGCACAAAGTGTCAGTCATATCATGATCATATCTTTGTCTTTCGATTTATAACTGACTCATTTTTATGAGCGCTTTGTTCATTTAACGGTTATAATCTTGCGTCAACGACTCAGAACTCGTTTATCCTTTTATCATAATCCTATAAATATGACCACTATAGATTAAGAACACTCGTGACTAGAATAGAATCCATCATGCTTTTCAAACACAAGTCGGTATTTTTAGAAATATCCAAATCTGCCATAAACTGTTAGAGCTGTTGTAGATATACCTAACACCTGAATAAAACGATAAAACGTCAGCAATCAAATTCACCAGCTGTGGAAGGCACAGGTAGATTCATAATGTCGTAGTTTGAAAGTCTGTATTTATTTTCATATGGCACAGAAACGTAAGACTTATTTCAAAATGCGACCACAAAGCACAAAAACCAGGTAAAACGTTGGTAGATTTGTGTGAAAGCACCCTGGCTAACAAAATGTTTACTGTCTTTTATAGTTTCAAGGAGATCGCATAGGTGATCGACTCGCCGAGTGAAGAACTATGGTATATTAGACCTCGTTTGAGGTTTCGAAGAAAGTTTAGTTTATTACAAAATTATGGAGGGAAATAACGTGAGGGTAAGCTGGAAAGCACCGAGTGCCACTCGCACCAGCACAACGACTAATAAAGCCACACTTTTGATTTAATTTAAGAATCCATTTCCTCGAGTTATAGTCCTCGACAAAAGAAGGCAATTTCCCTAATTCATTGTTAGTTTGCTAAACGGCAATGGCGCTCTTTAATAAATGAGCAATTTTAGGCGCCTGAGCACGTTTAAGTAATCAATTGAAAGCCTTCAACTATTACAAACGATTATCCGGTCGTGACTAAAAATTACACCTCGTGAAAACTTTGAGCTACACGCTTCAGTTGAAAAAGTTAGACAAATGATTTTATTTACAAAAGTTTGATTGTCTGCTTAATTATGATAAAAAGTAATTATGGGTTTTCATAAATATATATATTACAGCTTTTTATGTTTATTGTAGAAATTCTTTATAAGTTTTCGTTTTTGAACATTTATCACAATAATTAATTGGTTTATTAGCAAGCTGGAAAAAATATCGCCAAAACTTTTGAAAAATTTATCAACGCAGTTATATAAAACTTATAGAAAACTAAATTCAATAACTCAAGTACTACTTATTCGTGCCATATTATAGGAAGTGCTGAAAGGTCAATGCGTGCTGCGTGTCTATTACAGATGACTATAAGCAAAGCACCATTTTACGATGCGATCGGTTTTCAATGCCGCTCCCATTGGTCTTGCTATTTATCGACGATATTATCGATTTTATTCTTACGTCTGCTACGCCTACCCTTGAGTTGTAAGCTGTCTGGTGCTGGCTGGTGTTTACAATAAATTTTTCACTTTATTAGATCGAAACAAAAATTATAAATAACTAGCCCTATTTGTAATGAAAATCTGAAATGATGCATAATACGAATCCCAAAATAGTGCTTTTTGGTTCTCGGTTACATTTGAAAGATTAAAATTTCCCGTCCGTGGATAATATTTGTTCTTTGCATCTGCAATAGCACAATTCTTCTGGCATTTTTCATTCCCTGTTTGCAATATTTAGTTTCCATTCACCATTTTTTCTGAAGCCTACGTATTCCATAGCTCGTTGACCCAGTGGCCGAGTTCGTGACAACTTGTTTCTATCGATGCTCAGTTCATGTCGTATACCACTACAAATGCAAGCAAGAGAACACGGAAGGTTTTGGTTGTTAAACTAAGTACGGGTCATTATGGTAGCGGAACGTAGACGAGGGAAAAATTATTAAAATATTCTTTAAACTTGAATTTTTCTAAGAACTACCTAAAGATGCCTATTATAAATACGTGAATAATTCTTTTTATGTTTATGGCCATGTGAGTAAAGTAAGAAAAAAGTGGAATACTTTGTTGTCTTGAAGAGTTTGTATTGTTTTGGTTTGAAAGCGGGCGCGGTGATAGGACGGGCGTCGCCGCCCCGCGCTGTATCGTGTACAACCACTCTTTTGTGAAATATTTGCCAAATTTCACGATATTAGCCCACTATCCACCAATTGCGTTTCGTAGCTAGAGAATTACTTAGCCCATAAAACATGAAATATGTAACAGATTTATAATATAGGATACTAAAGTCAATGACCTGAAAAAATCGTGATCGGAAATGGTATTTTACCAAATTGGAATTCCTGATGTTTATATTCTGGTTAAGTTTAACAGAACAATTTAAGACACATAGCTTCTCGAGTTATCTAGATTAGCTTTTAGTTTATAACCGACCTTACCGATTTTGCTTCCAAGTGGGTTTAGGTACTTCACTGTTAGATTATTTGATAAGACGGTTAAGGTAGCGGGTAATTTATTAGCCACAATGCCGTGATGAGTTAAAGCTTTTTGTAGAGGTTTTACCACTTTTTATTTGGTTTTAGTTACAACGTTCACATAACCTTGAACTGAAATGCTTTACCTGCATACTAATCTAATAACTACGTTTGATAAAGGCTCCAGCGGAACGTCCTCTGAGTGGCCCCGGCGGTCAGGACCCGTCGCAGCCACCCCCAATCCGTCCGCTCAATAGGACTGACTCCCGTTCTGCGTTCCCTCCTCAAGCCCTGAGACCAGGCGCTCCTCTGCCCGCTCAGGCGAGACCTCAGTTTCAACCGGGAGGTCCGGTCACTGCGCCGCAGCAATACGCACCCCGACCGGGAACCCCAGCTCCGAGACCGCAGGTATCATCTGGCCAGCCGGGAGTGCAGCCAGCTCGGCCGCCGCCCCTAAGACCCTTCGGGCCGCAATCCATCGCACCAGGCCAGAGGCCGATTCAGTCTCCAACTTTGGCTCAGCCACCGCAGCGGAATCCGCCACCGAACAATTTACAGTTCGGTCCACGGCAGCCTATTGCCGGCGTGACCACTCCGGACGGAGTCAGACCCCAGATTTTTCAGCAACCAAACGGTTCCATCAGGAGCGGAGCACCAGCCCCTGGCCAGCTTCCAAGACAATCGTCCCAGGTTTTTGATTCACCCAATTTAAACCAAAATAAAGGCGCCAACCTGGATAACCAAGTAGACAACCGAAATGACCAGAACATCAACAAGCCGGAGAACGGCATGGAGATGCCTGGAATGGCTAAGGGGAGGAGCTACAGTATTGCAGCTGCTCCCGGCGCTCCGGGTCCGCTCCAAATGGCAGAAGATCGACGGAAGTCCGTAAGCGCCATCGGTGCAAGGGTTGATGACTTTTCGAGCCGAAGTCCAGGGCTCGGTCTGATACAAGAAGCTAAGTTGGAGAGCAAAGAAAATATCAGAGGTTCTAAAGAGAGTATAAGATCAGAAGCATCTAATGATGGACGAGATATAACTGATCGTCCTGACTCAAGATTGTCTGGATCAAAAATGACGGAATCTTTCATGGGGTCTCTCTCGAACTTAGTTCCGAAGAAGAAACTTGATGATAATGATGACGTCGTCTTGCAAAATACGTCCGGCTTGAAAATTGTTAACGATACTGCAAAGAACCAAGCAAAAGATTTATCTGAGAGGTCTCCTTCTCTTACTCGCAGTGATGAGTCACCTGAGCCTAAAATCGCTACACAGAGTCCGATGGCTCCACTGAAGTCTCAAACTCCGACTCCAGAACCGCAGCGTCCGAAGACTCCAAAAACTGAGCAGAATCAGAAACAGGAAAACAAGCCTGAACAGATTAACACAAGGCCTATTACTCCAAAAACCCCAGCCAAATCTCCTGTACAAGATATGAGAGCGCCTATGACTCCCCGTAAACCAAATGAATTGGATACTACATTCAATTCTAAATCAACATCCAGGAAAATTGCTTCAGCTCCTAAAGTACGCCCTAAAGGTAATCTCAATCAACCCAGAACAATAATCGTAATAATTAGACATGAGTCAAACTGAGGAACTTACGATTATTTTATTGACGCCCATTATATTTTACGAATTATTTATCAGAATTAAGAAAACCTTTTATTTTCAGATGGAGACAATGACAGTGGTGTCGATGAAACTACCCAAGGAAATGTAAGAATTCAGTTTTTTTCGTGTAAAGGCTCAAACGAATTCCACGAATTCTTATATTGTTTTTATAATGCAGGATCTAAACGGGTCTCCTAGTTCTCCAAACAAGAAGCTTCCTTCTAAACTGCCTACCAAAGAAAAATCCAGCAGCAGCTTGAAGCAGCCCAACTTGTCACGGTCATCAAGCAAAAGTGCGACTGCTAAAACGCCCGAAAATCCACAACCCATCGAAAAGAAAAGTACGTAGCTACTATACAAACTTTTGTTCTCTACATTTGTCATAAAATGTTTACGAATACACCATGTTACAAGCGTGGTCGTTCACAGATCGATACCCTTGCTCGTATTTTTAGCAACCGGCTAGTAAGCCATTGGCTACCTTCAATTATATTAATTATGTATGCTTGGTATTTCCGTGGTCAAGTTCAAGGGGGTGAAAATGTTTCACTTTTTCCATAATCAACTTGTATCGAGTATAACACAAATAATGTTTTTTCGTTTTCAGAAGTACCGATGAACAAGGTTCAGGTTGGGAATGCACCATCGCCAAATATAAAAGCTGTGCGATCCAAAATTGGCTCTCTGGAAAATGCCACATACAAACCTGGCGGTGGAAAAGTCAAGATCGAAAATAGAAAATTGGAATTCGGGAATATTACCCCGAAGATTGCCGCTAAAAATGATGCTTACACTCCCAGTGGTGGCACAAAAAAGGTAATAAAATTGTTACTTGTAAAAAAACAACAGAAAATGAAACTACCATAACTCAACAGTTTTCGACAAACACGCAATAATAAAAGGGCAAAAATTTCACGAATTTTATTAAATCAACGTATATTGAAGTTATAATGGACCTGAAAAAACTTTTACTACTTGCAGATCACGACTACAAAATTGGAATGGAATGTAAAGTCAAAGGTGGGTTCACTTCAGAACACATCGTACAAGCCTGGTGGTGGTGACAAGAAGATCGAGACGGTAAAACTTGACTTCAAGGATAAAGCAAAACCAAAAGTAGCGTCTACGGTCAACATAACCCACAAGCCTGGTGGAGGAGCTGTTAAGGTAATCAATCAGTTTTATCGCATCCCTCTAATAACAAATTTTTGAGAGTCATTTAATCAAAAGTATCAGGAATTCATAAGCAAAACGCAGTGAGTAAAACAGTAAATAAATAAGATACAGCAAGAGAGTATATAGAGTAGTTAGTAATTTCACCGTACGTGGTCTAGGAAAATCAGCTTCAGTCGATAAAACAGTATTTTGAAAACACGAGCAGCAAATGCAATATCTAGATATAGGAAACCACAGTATGGAGCTTACACTCAATGTAAATACAGATCAAGAGGCGTATTCAGATGATAATGTGTCACATTAATGTTGTTCTTCTTTAGTCGACAGTCACAAAGAACGGATCAAAGGATGTGAGTAAATTACTTTATTAGCGCAATAATTGGTGTGCTCAATTCACTAAATTTGCACTTTTATGTTCGCAAGGTTTCTTCGAAGAGCCGATTAAAAACGATGACGCAAATGTCAACATTATAAATTTCCTAGGTGTTATACCCGGGAAGGCTTATTCTGTCGTCTGTGTTTTAGTTTGTTAGATGGGCGTTACCCAGGTGGAGGGCCTCGCATAAGCATTTTGCATATCACAATCTTTGGAAAAAGGTCAGATCGGCGAAGGATCGAGGCGTTTTGTACAGGTTCTATTTAGCAGGTGTTGCGGCTGTCGTTTTCACGCTGTTTAATGTCGCTTACAGGAAGAATGATAGCATAAAATCACAGAAAGCTAAAATAAACTAATAAAATACTGAATTAAACGTTGGCTGAAATAACATAGCTGAATGCGTTTTAAATAAGTTGAAAATAAAAATTGATTCAAATTGTAAAGCGATGCAATGTGCCTATGTTATTATAACTTGTTAGCCCCGAGTCACGGGCTCACGGCCTGTTTCATATAACTACCGTAATTCAAATTAATTGAACTGATGAATCAATTTTGTAGTTACCTCATATATTCTCGTATTTATCTCTGGAATAAGCCGTAGCTCGTTGTTACGAGTCTAATAAGCCCGAACGTGGCCACTATTAAACGTCAATCAATAAAGTTTTCATAGTTAAGGTTATCACAATGAAGCTATACGTAGGTAATAAAGAATGAACTACATAATGTTATCCACGCAAGCACATTATGTACGTACATACATCACATCAACGTCCATTGAGCACGCAACATAATGCAAAATCAATAACGATACCATGCATACTACAGACAAAAAACATGAAAGATAATTTTGCGTTTGTTTATTATATTATCAAATACTGATTTATGAATGATATAAAAGCTCCTGATTCACAGTGTTTGTATGGCTTGCTTTGAATGGAACAAGTTATTCAGTACATACTATAGAGTTTATGTATATATTGATATGTATTTTATTGGCACACATACTTTTCAAAACAGATCGAAAACCAAAAATTGGATTTCAAAGCACAAAGTAAGATCGGCTCCTTGGATAACGTAAAACATAAGCCGGGCGGCGGAGACATCAAAATTTTCGATGACAAGGACTACATCAAGCAAGTTGCTCACTCGCCGCTGCCTGACGGTAGCCGCGGCCAGTCCCGGCAAGAGGTGATTTCCCTTTCCATCTCCACACTTTTTATCGTGGCTTTTTCTCTTTTGTTTCCGGTGACGGTCTCATCTATAATCATGTTTTCGTCTTATTATGTTTCAGCCAGAGTATATGTACACATTTTATTAAATAGGTAATCGCTGTCGTTGACTAATAGAGTGAATCTTCTAACATCTTCATCATCATATTGATTTTTGGTGTGGTTTTTTTTGTTTGGTTTGGTTTAATGGTCATATTCTCTTTGTTTGCTGTCTTATAGCATCGTGTTGTTCTTTTGTATTTATTTAGTAATGTGTTTCTAATATATTTTTCTCTGCCGTAGAGTCCACTGCCTCCTGTGTTGCAACCACCGAAATCGGACGAGAATTTGAACCAAGAGTATTGAGGATGAAATCTTTTTCCAATGAATGACTTATTAAGTCTAAATTTTGACCTTTGTTATTTAAAATTAATGCCCCGTTTGATTGTGATGGACCATTGTTTCATAAAAATTTGATATGCTTATTTAACGATTCAATTAGTTAGTGCATATCTTTGGACAATATGAGTAATATAAGTTTGGGATTGAACTGTTACTTCGTACCCATATATTTGTTGTACATTTAGTTTACCCTATAGTTAATTTGCATATTCATTCAAAATATGAAGTGACTTGAGTGCCAATACTTAAAATAGTTCCGTAGACTTTTCTTTCTAATGTCATTTCATTACATTAAGATCGATGAATTATTATTATTATCGGAGTTAACAATGTTTTCAGGAAATACTATAGATTAAATTTTCAACTCTACCTACTGAATGTTAGTCTTTTTTAATGCACTATTATATGATTCGTTATAACAATAGCACTAATAATTAATATTGGAAGTGTATAAGACGTAGGTATACTAGTATTGTAATATTAATTGAAAAATCTATAAAACTTAAAATATTTGTATTTATTTGTCTCTAGAGATTAATATAATAATAATAGCATAAAAATATTAAAACTTGTTGGTAAAACTAATACTCATAACAAAGCGTTATGAGTATTAGTTTTACCAACAAGTTTTAATATTTTTATGCACTGTTAGAATTTGTATGTTGATTTGGAATGAATAGGAGTTTAAAATCGTGATTGATTCTTGGCACAACAAGAAAACAATCAAATAAACACATAGGTATCTATTTATTTAGAAAAGTTTACAGTCGCTTATTAGTAGCTTTTGTATTTTAAAAGATATCTTTTCAAGCAGAACAGCTTTTGTATTTTTGTAATAAATTGCTGTGCCGAGAATGGATGGGTGTAGAATTGACTGACCAGATTTTTAGAATACTAAATGTTTTTTATGTACCTAATTATAAATTAGATTAGATAGTATGTATTGTATAATGTTGATGCTTCTCAGTAACAAAATTTTTGCGATATCATTGTCGTTTCAATGTCATTTTGTAGGACAGTTTAAAGTTTAAACTGTCCTACAAAATGACATTGAAAAACTTTAAACGATTGAAGAACACTTTGGTTGTATTGTAAACACTATAAATGTTGAGTGAGTCTTGTTAGGAGCTTCAATCATTATTTTGCTTTGTTATGTACCTATTTATTCATTGGAATAAAATCTACAAATCACTGTAGTGGACAAAAAATTGTTAAGTGACAATGTTTCGGTGTTAGTTACATTGTAAAATGCAAAAGTATCTATTGCTATAAAACTTATAGGTAACCGTGTAATACAAGATAACACAAAGGTAAATTGGTTTTATTTGGGCTAGAAATAATCGACGTGTTTGTTTGAAGGTACCTACTAAATCTTTAATTCACAGAGCCTTGTATCGATTGATCCTTGCTGTACCAAGTATTGTAGTACTTAGCAACATACCACTAAGCACACGCACTTTAAATAAGTAGTTGGATCACTTTGGATTCAGGTAAGACATTCCTCATTTTATTCATGTTTATTTATCGACTTAAAGGAAATAAACTTAGAGAATTATCGATCACATCTTCTCTACGAATTTGATAAGTAACTTTTGGTTATGCAGCATTTCATTGATATTTATTAATTTTCGTACTAAGTAACAATTTAGATTTTTCTTAAATGTTTCAACATATTCCTCATTTTGTTCATGTTTATGTACTTTCCGACTATAAAGACAGAAACTTAGAGAATTATCGATCACATCTTCTTTACGAATTTAATAAGAAACTTTTGGTTATGCATTTCATAACAATTTAGATTTTCTTTTAGTTCTAAATTGATTCAAATCATCCCCACCACTCCGTAAACTGCAACAACTTTCTCCCACAGGACTACTACTACAAGTCAATGAACGAGTGGGAAGAAGATGAGCGTCCGTTGACCCGGTGCCTCTCCGCCCGCGCGCCCCGCACACCTCGCAACCTCTCCCCTCGGCGTCGTCAACCGACCATAGACGAGGAGCTGGTACGCCGCAACAACGCAAGGAACCGTCGCCAGTCGGTCGCCAGACCGGCCAGTGCCAGGGATCCGCCTAGCTCTACCTGCTCTAGGCGAGCATCTCTGACGCAACGTCCGGCATTTACCATCTATTGAATGAGTTGCGGTCTTGAAGCGGCGACACTCGTTTGGTAGGCAATAGACAAATCTTTTTGCAAGCCCCCTCAAAACTACCTATTTACATCTCTAGTTTTCAAAGGAAAAAAAAGATTTCAGTAAAATAAATATCAAATTCAGAACCCTCCAAAAATTTCAAGATCTAATAGAAATCGAGCTGCATAAATTTAATAATAGCTGTTCTTTGAGATATCATTCAGACGAAGAGTGGACAAACAAAGATAATTAAAGTTTCTGTCTAAATCATTTCAATGTCGTAGTTATTTTGTAGGTTCTGGGATAGTTGTATTAATTTGTTGTCTTGTGAGCATAGTACCTTCGATATTCTCACCAAGAAAAAGGAACTCATTCGGTTTTAAAATAACCTTATCTTTGAAAAAATGTTTATTAGATAACTTAGTCATTGCACATCGTCAATCGTCCTACACTGTGTTTTACCTGTGACATGTAGTTCATTTCGATTATTCTATTTACGATAAGAGTTATATTACACGATTTTAATGTTAGCAATAGGGACAGAACCTTATATTTAATTCACGTAGGAAATCACTGATTTCAGAACACAAATTGTTCCCACTTTTGTAGGTGTGTAGGCGATAGATAGCTTTTGTTATTTAGAAATCAAGGTTTGGAACACCGAAAATAAATGACAGTCATTTATTATTCACAGAAAAGGTAAAATTGTAGGCGTTATTTACGATATAAACAAATACAGTTAAAAAGATGAGCATAATTAATTATATCCAGTTTTTTAACCTATTTTTCTCTTCAATTTATAAGTTTCTGTTACAATTAATTAAACGTGCAATATAAGAAGTAGATATTAATTTAAATTTAGAATATTACACACTAGTTAGTCACGCGTCAAGGTAATATTATTTTTTATTATTTTTTCATGTGCTTTTAGGTTTGGTGCATACTTATATTTCGGATTAAGATTATCAATAAATGATTCACAAAATTATTTATTTGTTTCTATTATACTTTACTACTCTATTAGAATGTATAAGGTAACCTAGGTAGAGTAAATATTTCACTGGCTTATCTTGTCGACTGAAGAAAATCTTTTAATACCCCTTGCTCTGGCATGGGTGAAGAAATTCTCTTAGTACATAAATGAGACCCAAATAAATAAGAAAAGGAAATACTTCCAAAATGACTCATTTATACGGACAAAAGGACAGAAAGTACTCTATCTTGATATCGGATGACTTTAGTCGACCGATATATTCTATCTATATCTATACTAATATTATAAAGAGGAAAGATTTGATTGTTTGTTTGAAAATAATACCAATAAATAGGCTCCAAAACAACTGGCCATTAAAATCCTAAATTTTCCTTGATAGGCTATAATAGAATATTTTCAAAAAAGTTAGGACCCGCATGAAAAATTAAATTTTTGTAAAATACCTGTGCGAAGTCAGATAACATTTATCGTTTATTACCTGTGGACAGCTAATAAACGATAAAGCTAGAACATTACAAAGTAGTCGCTGTAGCTATTTGGAACATAGAGAATATCTGCGGCAGTTCATTTGTCTTTTGATGAAACTTCAAAGGTAACGTAGATTTTAAGCAACACGAGTGGTATTTCAGGCAAGAAATAGAAACAACGATATATTTTATAATAATATTGTTTATTGGGTGTACATGGTTATGCATTACAATAATATTTTTATCGATTGTTAATTCATTATGGCACTAACGAAAATAAAAATATATTCAAAACAATACAATACACAGGATGTCTTCTTATTTATGAAACAATACAAAATACATACTTTATAATAAATATTGTTCGAAATTAACTTAATGATAAATTATTCGGAATTAAATTTCTCAGTCGTTCGTTAAAGTTTCGCATCGAGGCGAAATCTTCATTTTTAACTTTTACATTTTCTTAACAAAATAAAGTTTTTAACTCAAATTTCAACTCATTGTTCCCGATCGTAAAATTAAATAAGAAACTTACACACAAAATCGTAAAATAACTTAAGGGTTTGTACCTATAAGGACAACTGACTCACCACTCATTCATCATTACAAACAAACGAACGCGCAGGATGTCATTTATATAAAAACTCGCAACATCTTTCAATAATACAAACTCTTGATAAAAACTTACAACTACCCAGCTCCTACGGTTACTGAAACGATTACCTACTGCGAAGCGAACTGTGTGAACGCGAAGCAACTTTCGCAACTGCTACTTTAAGGCATTCTTCAACTAATACTATAACGGCTATTAGGAGCATCGACTATGATATATTATAAATAATTTGTGGAAGCATACCCTCATGCTATCTGTTTCTATAATAAGTAGAGTTAAATACTTCAACTGATGCAACAAGCTCACACGCGAACACAACACTATATAACTTTACATACAAAAGGCCACATCACATCATTCAGTCACAAAGCGCGAATTTATACTAACAATAATGAAATGTCTATTTTACAATTTTCGTCATTACGGTACATGGATGCTAGGCTATTCTAATAATTCAACTATATTTTCGATACATATTAACCTAGTTTTTAATCTATTGTACTTTTATGTCAACGTACGTTCATCTTAGTTTATTGAGATTAATCGTGTCGACGAGCCTCTTTCTTTGATCATGGAACGCAGTTTGCAAGAGTAGTTCGTAGTTTCCGAGAGAAAAACACCAAAGGATACGATGACAAAGGGATATTCATTGATAAATAGAAATATATTACAATTCGCTACATATTTCACCGATTGTGACTCGCTAGCACGACAGACTACGAAAGGAACTGTATCGTGCATTCGAAAGATAATACTTTATTAAACTACGATACAAATACAGAATTATTTACAATTTAACCGATACATGACATACATAACTACAAGAGTATCATCGATAGTACAATTGCTATCATCACTTACAATTGAGCAATACAAAAACATACCAAAAATATCATTTCTCTCAGCTTCCGAGAAGCGATGATATGAATTTTATAATATCACAAGGTGACATATGTGAACCAGTTTATTCCAATCACTACGATATAGGTGATTTACTATCAGGTGGTGGTAAGGAGTTGAGTTTAGGAGAGGCACATGCTGTAAGTAATACAACAGTTAGTTCCAACACCAGCTGACACCTTGGAGACCTTGAAGACCTTGGAAGACCTGTTCTAGGGAAGGTTCGTGGTAGAGGCCATGCTGTTAGTGAACTAGACATGTTACCTACAGATCTTTGGATGGACCCGGCACCACAGATTAATAGGAGGGTGATAAGGCAGGGAACCATGCTGTTAGAAAACGAAGGTAAGTTACAAATCCGTGGTAAATTTAACTTATTCCTGAATATCCGTGATTTCCAAGTGAAGTTTATAGTTTGTGTTATGATTGATGAATATTTATATAGTATATAAAATTGATGAGTAAAATTTTGATTACATACATACAATATAATATTATTCACATGTTAATGTTAAGGGATAATAAGTTAATATAAACACCGATTATTTAAGGATAGAATAAATTTATCTAAACATGGTTGGTGTGTTTCTCTCAGTAACTTTGAATAAAATTTGGAGTTTGTCCCTAACTTTATGAGATTTTGCCCCTACAACAAAGTTTAAAAGTAATTTATATCACATCTGATTATTAAAAATATTTACTGTTAATTCTGAAATACATAAACGCGACAATTTTCAGTAAATATTCCAACAATTCATGTTCTTACAATAATTTATATACAGTCCAGGACCTTGTCGTGCCTTAACGTAAGACTAGATTTTACTACTGAAAATAAAAAGCGAGAGTTTGATTACGTGATGATAATCGGGTATTGGATATTGGAACACATAAATACAGAACAGTCCTCAGAGTTTGAACTTTACCACTTTAGTTTGTTCAGTCTCACAGGGCGCCAGCGCGGGTGCCAAAGCTAGGTCCAATATCAGAAGTCCTCGAGTAGGACCGCATCGCGTGGGACCAGGCCCTTCTGGTCGCCGCGACAGCACAGCAGATGCTGGTCGTCTACCTCTAGGATCAGACGGAGCCGCTCACCCTCGTTGAAAGCGAGGTGACCAGAGTCTGAGGGGAGGCGGTGCCAAAGTGTCCGCACGTATCTGGAAAATTATTTGATGATCATGTAGCTAAATTTCACTTGGCTATTTTGTAACACAAGAGAAAAAAAACTGATTTCTGAAGAAAATTTATTTATTTTGATTTTGGTAGAATATTTGATTATCATTTAGTTTTTAACTCAACTATGAGCTTATTTGATAAGCCTATAGAAATAAACTTCTGATTTCTGAAGAATTTAAATTTGTGATGATTAAGTTGGATGATGATCAGGGCAGTAATAATAAAAATATATGCGGAGTGGTGTCAATAAGTAACCGAGTAGCGTCTGTTAGAAACTTAGCAGCTGAGAATATTTCATTACTAATTTATGACCTGCTGTCAATTTATGAACATGTTGTGATGGGTGGCTATATGGACTTTGTTACTAGGTTATGGGGGACAGTGCGGATGCCTGCCATAGACAAAGTCTCATCATAAACCTTTTTTTAATGATTATTAATATTTGTTCCATGACATGTAACCTTATCAAATTCCATGATTAATAATGCCATCTACAGTGCTCATTAGGGCCTATGTCCAGCAGTGGACTGTTGTACGCTGGTGATGATGATGATAATAATGATGGTGTAACCTAATCAAGTATCTTGAACTTGAACTTAACCTCCTCAAAGACTCTAAAGAGAAGAGAAGAGATAGAACTAGTGATATACTATTGTACTGACCTGTGTTGTTTCGGTTGCGTGACGGTGCGCTGGGCCCGGGCGGCAGATGATGACGCCGCGCGGCGGGGCGCGGCGGGCGGCGTGGCGCGCCCGTACGGGAGGGACGACGGCCGGGGGGCTGCGCCCCCTTGCCAGGCTCCGTCTACTCGGGAGGTCCTACACGTAATGATAAGGAACGTAAAGATCGGAAAGGCTTTATGAATTAGACGTTTGCAGTAAACAAGGGGAGTGAGAGTTAAGTTTAAGTTTTGAGTTTTACGAACATTGCGGAGGAAAGGCTTTATGTATCAGACGCTTGCAGTAAACAACGGGAGTATGGCAGTTTTGGTTAACTTTATGTTTTGAGTTTTACGAACACTGTGGAGGAAAGACTATGTATCTGATGTTTTCAGTAAACAACGGGAATGTGGGAGTTTTAGAGAGTTAAGTGTAAGTTTTGAGTTTGAGTTTTAAAGAAATTTCTCACGGGCAACGTTAAACGTTCCATTGAAAGCTGTAATGCAACTTTTGCTCCCATTCCCACGGTTTACTGAAAATGCAGCTGAAGAATTTTATTGAGGTACCTATAGCATTCTCTTTTTATATTTTTAATAATTTCTTCTTAGTGTTGAAAGGAAACAATAAAATCTAAATACCTTGGTCTGTAGTACAGGCCTTACTCAAAGAGTTGAGTAGTGTTACTTTTTACATAAGGCAAACCAAAATGAAGTTGTTAGTATAGGCCATTATACTAACAACTTCATTTTTAGACGTTGAGTTTAAGAATTGATGACGATGAATATAGTAAAGAATAGAAAGAACCCTTGATAAGACGGTGATGGTAGCAAAACGATTTGTTTACCAATTACAATCTAGTGGATATGAAGACTGTTATGTTAACCATCTCTTCGTTTTTCTATTGTTAATTTATATTAACATTTCAATTTGTGATCCATCCTTCAATAAATATTTCTTACCATAAAATCTAAAACTCAACGCAAAGAAAGTTAGTTTTACCTAGTTACCTAATTGTATAATGGTTTGTTTACAAAGATTCTACATCAACTTTCATTATTTTATAGGTACTATCGATTTGGAAAACACTCAAGTTCGTGTTCAGACTGTATTAAAGCAGAATAAATATCAAAATATCAATATTTCTGACATGACAAGGCGACTCAGATGAATGCACCTATTTACGTATGCGAAATATCTTTTGTTTGCAAATGTTGCTTGTATTGGATGATCGTTAACATGCTATCTGTTTTAGTACTAAAATGGTAAAACAGTAAATCCTTCAAGCACGACTTTATGGTTACAAGAAAATTTACGACAAGAATTTATGTTCTATCTGAGTATATCTAAATAAAGAGTCATGCTTCTTTAGGCCTACATCCACTTGATTATGAAACGATTCAAATCAAATGTAAAAGAAAAATAATAATAAATGACTTGAAAAAGAAGCTTTTAATTCATAAATTTACTTATTGTTAAGTAAATTTTAAAACAATCTGCTTTTAAGTAACATTATCGTTAAATTTGGAAGATAGTTTTATATGATCTAAAATAGTGTGATATTATCATTTTGTAGTGGATTTTTTTATTTAAATTTGAAGAGTTTGGTTTTTTGCAATTAGTTTTGGTGCACAGCTTAAAATTAAATTGTTAGTTGTTAGAGAGCTTTGCGTTCACAATATTAGTTGATTAGTCTACACACGGTATTGTACATACGGTGATTTTTTAGCAAGTGCTGTGTTTTTAGGCAGAGCTTCTATGACTAAGCTCGTAGGCCGTGGTTTCTGCGTTTTCTTCGTCGCCTCAGCCGTTGCTCTGAATGAAGTGCGAAAAAGCAAATAAAAATATAAAAACTAGAGTACCAGGGAAAAACTGCTTCAGAAATTATATAGATAACACCAAAAACCTGAGATAATACGACAGAAACAAGGATTAGTCTTATGAAAATAGATCAAAAAGTGCAGGTGTTCAAACCACCACCAAATTAAAAGCGACATAGGATTCGTCTAATTTAGGGAAAAATGTATAAAGTATCTGCAGATATGAATACAAATATAAAAAACATAACAATAATTAGTTATTTTCCTCTTTGAATATCTCTGAACGCTTAAGGACATTATGATGTACGATATCTATATATAACTTTCACTACCTAAATATATATAACTTTCATTGTGTACAGCGATTTTGAAAAAAAAAAAACAAAGAGGTGGCCTCTCCATACAAAATCTTGAAACACCATTATCATCAAAATTGCAAAATTACATGTCTTCACATATCGTAACGATTTACATTGTACTAATGCTATAATGGTACATAATGAAAAATAAAGTATAAACTAAACACTAAACTGTATCTGTTATAGAAAGTTATACCCTTTATTTAAAACCTTAATTCTTTATTCCACGATAAAATATACAAAACACATTAAGATGTAAAAGAAATGGCAAAAGCTAACCGTAAAACCTCACATTATAAGACCTGTACAAATCCAGAACCCAGTTGAGCTTACCTGTTTGCCGGCTGTGGTGGTCTTTTAGCAGTCGAGGCTCGTGTGGTGGCAGGTCTCTGCGCAGCGGTGGTGGTGGTAGGCGACGAGCCCTTACGGACCGGGACGGGGATGCCGCTACGGAGGAAAGACAGTAGATGGTTAGCGCAAGGTTAGTTACAAAAATCAAAAATTTTTGTAACATTAATAAATTTCTTAGGAAAGAAAGTGATTGTTACATTGAAGTACTTTTTTTCATTACTTTTTGAATCTGCTCACGATTATTTTATACATTCATTCTTGTGTTCGTTCCATTCATATTCATCGATCTTTTTCATGAATATAAATCGTGATCTGGGCAAGCAAATATTTCTTTTATATATAAAAAAATTGTTACTATCGTGATATTTTTGAAGAAGTAAATATTATACAATTTCATTCAGGTCCTTGGCTATAACGAGCTCCATGATATTAAAATCTTGGCAAGCAAATCTAAAATCACCCACAAAAAACAACAAAAACATAAATTAAAGTCACCATGGAGACTATTACGTATAGTTAACATACCGATGAGTATTTTTAGCCGGCGACTGTAGCGACGGACCTAACGGACGCACGGGTGAGGAGACAGGGCGGGGGATCTTCGAGCCACGGGCAGCCGCTGGGGAGGTCTCTCCTGTTCAATGAGGGTACAAGTTAGGTAGACCCCAAGATAAGTAGACCTTAATGTATCTAACATAGGTCATAAACATAGGTAGTTTAGAGCTAGAGGGTTCATAAATTTTTTAATAAATGAACCAATACGACTGGATTTATAAGGACAGTTGAGCTTTTTCTGCTCTCTGTCTGTTTGCCGGCCATTATCACATATGTTTAAAACTTTCCATGAGCTTATTTTATCGGGAAAACACTTGTTAACCCTATATAGCAAATATATTCGTCTTGCGTCTTTTCATCAAGTCATCGCAAATGTCGTTTGCTTTCTTTAATTCGGTAGACGGTGACCTACATAAACAATAAAGCTAGTGACAGGGGACAGACCAGAATCATTAATTTCAAACTAACAAGTAAGTGGCTCGTACACGACGTACACTGACGCACATGATAAGTCAGTAAAATAAAATAACATAAATAAAAACCTTGAAATATTATCAGCGTTTTACGGAACGAAGGCTACTTGTTCTTAGGCGAGTTTACATTGATGGTGGGTTCGATAAGCATCTGCGAGCAAAAAACCTTTAACTTTCAGTCGTCCCAGGAATTTTACCAATGTTTGCACAGCTGATTGCAGTTGAACAAAACAAATGAAGTCGAGTAAATACACAGTTCGCAAAGTGTAGGTGTGTCAAGGGCTCGAAATATCACAAAGGTACAAAATATAATTCTTATAAAAATAGAATTGAATTTATGTCAAGGATCTCTCGTCGAATACAGATTTTGCAAAATACAAAAGAACAGCTGTTCATTGACCAAACCACCTCAATTAGATATAGTACTGCCAGTGGTTTTGCCCGTATAGTTCTAAGAAAATATTTCTGTTTTTTTTTTATTCGTTGAAGTGCACAGTTCAACACTTCAACATTTTATTCTTTATTGTACACGCGTCAAAAACATTGAATGAACATAAACTAAAAGGTTGTACATAGGCGAGCTTAATCCTGAAAAGAGTTATGTTATGTTATAGTAAAAGATTTGTTTACCTGAAGGGGTGCCCGAAGGACTTTCAGCAGTACTGAGCATCTCCCACTTGAGCTGCAGCCTTCGGAACTTGCCTCCGGAGTTGTTGCTTGCGTTCCCTGTGTTCGCACTTGCCCCGCTACTCGCTGAGCCTGGCCGCCACTCCTCGCCGCTGCATTCCAGCTGTTTTACAAATAAATTAAATGAGAAACAAAAGAGATATTAATTGGCAACTTTTTACGAAATTATGCACCCTTGCTAACGAAGTACCATGTTCTACCCGATAAATATATGGGTAGAATATATATAGGTATAAACATATAATATAAACGAAATAATTTATAATAGGGATTTTCTGGATCAACCTAGTGCCAAAAGTTTCGATTTCATAATAAACCAAATTTGTATTACAGTCTAAACAAAAAGTGTTAAAAATACCTACTGGGCTGATAAAAAAGTGGAGGCAAAACCAACACAAACACAGAATACTAAAAGCGAAAATGAAAAAGCGGAAGCGTTGCCGGGAAGCAAAACAAAACGACAGCCTGTGAATGAACAACGAAAACCATAACAAAACGTCGTCTAAAACAAAGCACATGGTGCAGGTTCCACACAAAACCCGGAGTTACCTTCGCGTCATTGCCGGCTGGTTTCGACGGCTTATTGTTCTCAAGGCTGTCGGTGTAATCGTCGCTGTCGTCAAACACCAGTCTGTCAAACGCCTGCATCAACTTAGACCCCAAGTGCACTCCAGACCATCTCCGGTTCTCCAGCTCAATTCTACTGTTGTTAGGACAGAGATCGTAACCGAGCCCCGCCGTCGGATTCATACAAGACCGCGGTCTGTTTTTCTCTATTGTTGTCTTCACATTCGCAGAATCGTTCAACAGATCTGGTGTTGACGGCTCTTTGTTTTTAGGCTCCTTGTGTCTCATTATGACGCTGGCCTGGCAGTCGTCGCTCGACACCTGACTGGACTGCATCGAGCGAACCAGCTTCAGTAAGTTCCGCTGGTTCAGTGTTAGTGGTGGGTTAATTGAGGTGGGCTGTTAAATACCAAATTACTGTTTAGCATCATGCATCATGCCATCAATCGTTATAATATAGTAATGGAAACGTCCTTGAAAGTCAAGAGTTTGATCGATGGTACGATCATACCTTTATTTGCATTTTATGTAAGCTGTGCACGAAAGTATACAACGCTTAGGTATCCAACTTTATTCGCTGCGAATCGTGATTTGTATAAGCACATGCGGTAAACAATAAAATGCAAATAAAGCGATGTTGCTCCGTCAGGCGGCAGTTTGATAGTATGCGAAGTGGTTTGATGCCCGAAAGACACGGAAGGTCATACTTGTTTTCAATATATGTATATAGTATCTTGACTGATACGTACCCGGCTAGCGGCTCGCATGTCGCTCTCGATCCTCTTGAAGCTTCTGTGCAGTTCTCTCATCTCGAACATGAGGTCAAGTTGGAAGGGCAGTAGCCTCAAGGGCTCGAGACTGGCAAGTAGAGTGTCCAAAAGGGCCCTGCAGCGAGGCTCCCCAACACAGCCGGCCAGTATGAGAGAATCTGGGCCGTAGTGCTTCGCGAGAATGGACTCTCTGGTGCGGACATACGACACCCACGCGTCAACCGATTGTGCGCTGTCAGAAAAGAACGTACTTTAGTTTCAGTAGGTATCATGTGGCTGGATGACGTGGATAATGTACAACATTGTGGTTAAATACTTTTGTACGTCAGGTTTATAAGAAGGCTGGAATATCGGACAAATGACCTCAGAATATCTACTGTAGCTGGAATTACACAATCAACAATAGTCTGAAATGTTTGGAAAATAATTATTGGGACTTACTTGAGAAGACCAAGAATGAACGCGTTGAACTTGACCAACCCTTCAGTTACTGCATCTTCGCTGTTGATCCTCAGTACCAGTTCGTTCAATGCTTTAGTTATAGGACCTGAAACGTGGATAATAGTTTTAAAAATCATGTGTTTCCTTAGATGATTATTTTGTTTGGCACTATTGTTCTTGATGATCTTCAAGTTATTTTTGGATGACAATTAGTCATCAACTTAAAAAATATGTACCTTGTCTCGCTGTAGACTCAACCATCTGCCAAACAGAATTGTTCACCGCTCCAAACGACGTTTCAATGTTTTCCTTTAGTCCATCTCTGAATATGGCATACAGAGCTGGACATAATGCATTCAGCGCTATTTTAGCACAAGCTGGCGATTGTTTGGAGTCACCAAGGAAAGCTAGTTCAGCTTGATCAGTAGCGGAGGAAAAGTGTTGGATTAACATCTCTACTGCATCGGTTACGTTTGATACTAGCGCTGCAAAAAGAATTAGCGATTAGGATATGAACTAAAACAGAATACACAAGTATATCTCTATTTTAAACATCAGTTCAATATTTACCTCGCTTCTGTGACACATCAATCAAATCGTACTTGGCTCGCCCTTCAAAGTGGACTGGGCTTCCGAATTCGTCAGGGCTTACTTCACCTTCCTCGCAAATTGGTATTTCCGCTAAATTCTTGCCCTAGAAATTTCAATATTAGTAGCTCAACATGCAGATGGAACAGAAAAGAGTATATTTGTTGAGAGTTTAAGATATTCAGAGAAAAAGTATAAGCAATATGAGTTGATGCTCAGCCAAGGAAAATTAGATGAACAATTAGGTAGAATAAGCATTCGGTGTTCGCAAAAATAATAAAAGTGATGAAAAAAATCCACAATGATGCTAACAAAAAATCAATAAAATCAAAATAAAGAACCAAAGGTACTCACAGAAATCAAATGGCAATGATACGGGCACATGATGTAATAGCGTAATGTTTACCTGATAATGCCTTTGAACTACAGCTGATATATTGGGTGAGTTTGGTGGAGTCGTCACCTTCAGCTCTTCCATTGGCTTCAGTTGTGTTTGCTGAGTCTCCTTTCCCTCAGACTTCTGAGCAAAACTAACTGACTTCTTGCTATTACAACTACTGCCGCTTGATTCTATGGACCTCTGATTCTCCTCCTGAGATCGTTTCATTTGAAGAAACTTGGTCACCTGACCTCTTACCTTTTGAACTTGATTCTGATCCCATTCATCCATGTTTTGACAATTGAACCCGCTCATTTTCAAAAACTCCTCTAGTTGTTGTAAATCAGCGCTACTTATGAGTGCTCCTGGAGGTGGGAATTCTGTGTATTCGGTTTTCTTTGTGCGTGGTTTAGGCATTGGGGGCGTGTGTGGCCTGTGGAATTTGATTTCATTCGATTTCCCAGAGTCGAGGCTACTCTCCGTCCCAACGCCTTCATCCGCGTAGTACTCATTATAGTCGGCATCTTTGTCGGCTGCGTCAAGGAATTGCTGAGATAATCGCTTGGCAGCCAAATCATTGTTCTTTCTATAATCTACGTTTTGATTTAGCAAATAATAAGGTTCTTGTAGAGAGCGTCTCTTTGATTTGTTCTCGGTTGTAGCGTTCATGCAAACAATAGGATCTTGTATGAGTTCGTCCATTTCGAACATGCTGTATCGTTTTGCACTGGACTTGCGGGTTTTATCCATTGACTTACGCAAAATGCTTTTTGGTAGGGGTGGTCTCGGAGGCACGTGGTCTCCTTGTTTGACGCGAGCTTGGTCGGCCAGTAAAAGTGACCTCTTCGGCGCAGAGGGGTGCATTCTCATACCTTCAACATGAGCACCACTTGCCTCTGAGCTCGTAGCACTGTCGTAGCGGT
This sequence comes from Eupithecia pulchellata, assembly GCA_963931895.1. Classification (NCBI taxonomy): domain Eukaryota; kingdom Metazoa; phylum Arthropoda; class Insecta; order Lepidoptera; family Geometridae; genus Eupithecia; species Eupithecia pulchellata. The sequence continues at coordinate 7,765,225 of OZ007523.1, forward strand.
AGACAAATAGCGGATTGAAGTTACCCGCAGGTGCCGGGCTATTTTGAGCAGATGAATCTGTGAGCATGGTTGAGGAGCCACGGTAACCAGACGATGGCGCGGTTGCCGTGCTTGAACTTGAAGAAACAGTTGTAGGGTTCGGCATGTTGTTACAGTCACAGCTCATTGGCCGTGTCTTAGCCTTTGAAGCAAGACAGTATTTTTCATTACTCTTTACTGTCACTTCTTTTTCCTTAGAGTGCATCAACTCGGGCAGTTCTGACAACATTTGCTTGCACTCCGTTGGTAGTAGGAAGTTCAATGAATCCCAGTCTTTGATGTGTCCTAAGCCTTTTTTCTTCAGCACTTCAAGATCGTTGCATGAGAACGGTCTCTTGCCCTTAACTTGTAATCGATTTCGTTTTATCTGACTCGATTTAGGAGAAACATTTACTTTCAATGGATTTAAAAAAATGTTCGCTCGACCGTTTAAAAAGCTTATATCTGGTAGAGTGTAGTTAGGATACAGGACAAAAACTGGTTTTTCGCAATCTCCCTCTTTGAGTTTTTCAAGAAATGAAGGCTCAACTATCTTGAGAAGGTCTCGTTCTATCGACATGGTGGATAGTTGTATGCTAGATGTCTGCATACTTTTATCAAGTCTGTTGCTTTCAATATGGGTAGAGGTAGACTTGTGGTCACACGCCTCTCGGTGAAGAAGCCGGTTCATTCTTGTTACCTGCGTATTGTCAGACTCTGAACAACTTGAAATGCTGACACTGGTAGCCGATGACTGTGATGAACATGATTTTCTGTTTCTTATCTTAGATGGACTATGAACGATGCCCAGATTTACTTTCCTAATATGAGGTTTGTTAACTGTTGCATAAAGGTTGGATTCACTATCGCTCAATTTTGCTCCATCAGCTGTTTCCTCTTCTTCAACTAAAACATCATCGTAAACCCTATTACCGTACAAGTTCGCAGATTGGATCTCTTCATAAACAGCTGAACATGCCTCATCTACCCCAGTTTTTGGTAGCTCTATCTGGGGCCGATCCACATTAATATCTTTGATTTCTGTTTTATGTTCACTTATAGACTCACCGCTTTCCCCACCTGAACTAGACGGCCAGCACTCGGACCGGTCCAGCTGGTCCATGCTTACAATACCATCGTTGCTCATACTTTTCTGTTTCATGAAGAGTTTAACCAAACTCATCTTAGGCTGGCTTTTATCTGAAGAGGTTTGATTATCTGTAGAAGACGTACTCATGGGTTCTGAATGCTGGCTTCTTTGTTGTGAGACATCGTATACTTTCATATACATAGGAGTGCCGGTAAGCCTGTGGTTGGTGGTAAACGAATCGACCTGTAAACGGAAAAGTGTTAAATAGTTGCAGTCAATGTTTACCATCATTACTTACGTTGTTATTTTTCAATTAACGTACCGTTGAGTTGCTGAGTGCGGCAGAGTTAATGGAACTATTCATGAGTTTCTTTCTGTAGAGATTTGGCAAACTTTGGCTTTTGATCACGGAGTTACTCATTTCGTTTGTTGCATCAGTCATTTCATTTGTGGATTCATCATTATTATTTCCTGAAGGATGCCTTCAAAAGAAAACATATTTTAGTATCAGCTACTGTGTATATAAATAAATATAATTTGATTTCTATCAATATTTACCTCTCTAAAGGCGAATGGTTGGTATGTTTCATAAGTTTACTCCATGTAGTTAATCCAAAATCACTTCTGGCCATCGACGTCGTTAGCTTATTGGTTAATTTCTTACATCTCTCTAATAATTCTAAGTTCCTGCGCGTTCTTTCATCATTATCTAAAACTACGTGTTCTTCTCTCCCCAATTTGTCTGAAACAATTATGTTCCTGTTAGGTACCTAGCTGCTTATCACGAATGATTATATTCATGCATATGAATCAGTTCTAATCTTAGTAAACAATTACATCACTACTTAGCAAGAATGTCGGGCTTATATTACATTGAGTCATGAAATTTTTTGCAATGTTATAAATTTTTCTTCTTAATTGTGTAGTTCTGATACTAGTTAATAAAACTCTTATGCAGTGGTGGTTAGCTATTTCACTAACTCTACATATGGATCGTTTGAAGATTACCTTGACACTACTTTTAGTAAAGAGATGGATTATGTACAGTCCGCGTCACATAATAAATACCCCTCCTATCTCAATGTATGTGGGACACAAGCGTGATAAATAAATTTGCATGTGAAAATTGTGACAAGTTACAAGGGAATTACAAGTAGTCGAAAATATTTTGTAGACAAGGGGGATACTTAATTCTGACTCGCACTGTACGTATATCAGTTATTGATCTTACCATGTCTTTGATTGACGGCTGATTCGACACATTCACTATCCTCAGAATAGGTGGTGAGACTGCCTTCAAAGGCGATGGTGTAGTTGTCCTTATTGGCCTGGCAGGTGAGAATGAGGTCCTGCTCAGTCGGCAGCTCACAGTCCAGGCTGTCCACACTGAAGTGCACTCCATGTAGACCCTCCTTTACAGGCGAGAATAGGAGCTCGGACTTGCATATCGACATCGTATTGATCGAACCGACAGATTCTTCACCCTGAGGAATTACGATCATTGACTCAACTGCTGGCAAGCTTTTTAAATACGTAGGTAGAAAGGAATTCTTAAAAATCACGTAGGCTTGAGCAAAAATACAAAGTATTTTATAAATGTCTTGTGGGAAATGTAATGTTATAGGTAATTATGTATAGCACCAATTTCAAAAGATAGTGATAATAGTTTTGTAACACCGTATTGAAACACAGCGTTGGTACTAAAGTAATAATAACTAAACGTTCTCAGAAGATTTCGAAACGTAGCGCTATACGGTTCAGACATAAACACACAACTTCGATGCGGATGCAAGCTTCTAAAAATAAGCTCACAGTTCAATGGATTTACGAACATTATCGGTGTGCTCAATTATAATCGGAAGGATAAAATTTGATAAATAATTTGTTTTATAGGTCATTATAACACCTAAATAAACAATACCTATCGTTGTGATTTAGTTATGTAGTCAGGTCATTGGGGCTTGATTTGTTTTGTTAGCAATAATGAAACAATCGGTTCTTAGAATACCGATAAAGAATAGTACACTTTGCTTTAACCTAACCATTGATTTCGTTGTTCGAGAAGTAAAGACAAACAACATGGCTGCAACGAGCGTTATCATCAATTTAATTCCCTTTCCTGCTACAAATGAGGTCACAAACCAAACAGTTATATACCTAATGCTGCTATTGTTGTGGTATCATTAAATTGTATGGATTTTGTTACCCTCATTATCAATTTCAAAGTAAATATTTGTATTTAATTTGAAATAAATTCATAATGAGGGTAGTTAGTAAAATAAGTAATGAGATAATAGAAAAAGTAAAGTGATAACGATTTATGAGGACAAAATTAAAACACGGACCATATTATTCGATATTAAGAAGGTATGTGTAGGTAGGTAGGTAGATATATTCTTAATTAAGTGATAATGATAACCAAAAATAAATAAATGTGTTTGAGGTCACTTAAAACAGGTTGCTATCTACGAGAACACATGTGTCATTGCAGAGTTTAATTGCTTTAATTGTTTCCAAGGTGAATAAAAGTGGTTCAAGTTAATTATCGTGAATGAAAGCAACAATAAAATTTTGATAAGTAAATGAAGTTGGAGTTGAACGAAATATAAAGTACTTAATGAAAGATATTGATGCTAATAACTCACTGAGTAATATCCATTGTAGGAATCCCAATCGTACTCCACACCCATTTTAAAAGAAACACTACAGTCACTATCAAAATCACACTAAATCACACAGAACCATCCATCTAAGTCATCGTATCACTATCGACTAAAGATTCACTGTTCACTGTTCACAGTATTGTCCCTATCTTATGCACACACATTTATCAATAAGTTCAGTAGAAATGTTATTATTGGGAACGCTACATTTGATAGGAAGCATAGCTGACGCGGAGCTCAGCACTCGTCGGAACCCGGGGCGCGACTGGGACGGCGAGCATATTAATTTTAATATTAGCCACCGCTTGCGCATCTCAAACTTTAGACTGTCTGTGATATCATAGACAGAACCACTAATGATAATTGTGTCTACACGCGTATATAATTTTAATTACTGATCAATTTAAATAATTGGTAAAAATCGCTTGTTTTCTTCTATTGACATGGTACTCCAGAATAAAAAATGTTAAGCAATTGACTAAACTCAGGAAGGTTAATCAGTAACTGGCAACCTGTCTACTGGATGAAGTTTTAGAAACAACTGACTGCAGAAAACAAGCGCGTACAGACGTGTATAGAAAAACAAAAGATTAATTAGCAGAGCAATTTGAAAAGGTTTGATTAGCAAGTTTAGTTTAGCAACGCCCAAGCAAGGTTAGAAGTTCAAAGGGCCCAAATTATATCCGAGAAAGCTCTAATTGGATATGCTGAAGTGCTACAGTATTACTCCTAACAAAAGGTAAGTTAGCTTCTATTTAATAAAAAACTGTGAAACTTTTAATTCGGGTTATGTTGAAGAGGAGTTTTGTGTGAGCGGAGTGCGACAGTTTGAGAACATCTGTCCAAATGGATAGTGCTCATTGGCAGCCAGCACATGGTGGCAGTATGTGCACGACCACACATAAGGATGATTAAATATAGCTCACGCGCACAGCTATAGAGGGAATGACTGTATGACCGGGGGGATAACGAGCAGTTAAAGTGATTGACGCAATTCTCTGTGTACTGGAGCACACATTGAAGCCGTCCTATTTAATCTTTACTGTCTACATACGTATAGTAAGTACTTTACTACATCCCGTGGGACTAACGCACTTTGCCCGGTAGGTAAATAGGAAGGCTAGTTGTGAATGCTGGCGGAGTGCCGCTTAGACTTTCTATGTATATCTCCCGGGGCTGGATTACGGTTGATTTGACTATTGTTCTGCGATAATTTGCATCAGGATTTTATTTTATTGTACCGTAGAACCTCTACGCCGTAGAAGGACTTGCTTTGTTCAAATAATTCAATTAAGCAGTACCTATGCTTTTTTGCTGTTACTAATATAGGTACTTACCTACTAATTAGAATTAATATGAATTTTACTTTCTTTAAATAAGTACTAAGTAGGTATATTTATTTAAAGTTAACTCTGTATTTTAAACTGCATTCATTCACAATTATCAGACGACTTAGCAGATAAATATTGGTATCGTTGCTTCTCAGTTCATTCATCCCATTAAAGTCAAAATGACTATACCGTCGTCTTTCAGTTTATTTTTACAAAAATATAAACACTACCGCCACCTAGTATGGCTCTAATAAAACGCGTACTAGGTTCGTGTAAAGCGACATCTATCGATGTCAACCAAAAGAGTTTTGCACGTGTCTTCTAGATGGCGCTAGCATTGACAGCGTTTGAAAAAAACTTAAATTCGTTGCATTCAACAACAATTAGTTTACAGCGATGATTTCGTGTCATTTGCCAATGAGGTGTTCAGCGAAAATGTAAAAGTAGGTAACAGTGTAATCGTTCAACGACAGTGGGATACTTTGTGGGATATGAAAGAGCATGTTATGATTATGTGAAACACAAGGATGCAAGGCGAACCTGCATACTACTGCCGAAACTGATACTGCTGTCGAAGCGAAATCTGTCCATTAAAGAACTGGAGATGCTGGCAAACATCTCGCCTCTGGGGTTACTCTGCAAGACACCAATTAGCACCCGTCAACAAAGTAAGATTAAACTGAAAATTAGAATGAAATAGGTACATACATAAAATAGCCAATATATAAAAAATAAATAAAGATATCTAATTAGGTATCTGATCATGATAATGGATTAGTAAAGCTACCTGCAGATTTTTGCAGTTAGCAGTTGTTTCTATAATAAATAACTGGTTCTAATTTGGTAATATTATTTGTTAATAAAGAGATTAAATAAGAAAGTTATTTTCCAACACCACGACAATGATATTGAAGGCTGAAATAAATGATCCATTGCGATTGCGTTATTGGATAAAAATATGGCAATGATATAAAATATGGGGTATTAAGTTAAGGTGAACGGTTTCCGAGCGTTCACGGCCGGCTCTGTTGCCTGCAGTCTCAGCTGATATTCATCACTTCCGTAGAGTGGAGCCATTGACACAGCCTCGAGAATGCATTGCATGCTTATCTTGCTTTGTTTCCACATGCATAATTTAACTGAGATTACAGATAACCTGACATTCTGGTTTTCTTACCTAAGAGAAGCAAAGTTTTATAGATTATAATCAAATGATCGATCTACTTTTATATTATTTATTTAAATCTTTACTCAAGTATTTTAACAACTTTTTTTGCAATAATAGTTTCAATTCAACCTCTTTATTCTTTGAAAGTAATCTCTCAGTAGGATGATATATCTAAATCTCAGTTCTATAAAAGAAAGATTATGTTCTTCTCGTAAAATCACGAGGTTTGTAAGGCCACGGTTTGCAGTGACTCGTAACGTCCTTGCTGTGACCGAAATTGCCGGAGTTTCTCGACAAAATATTTGTACAAGGCCCTTCAAATTTTAAACAACTATGTACATGTTATTTGTGGTACATATGATATTTATGAGAGAAACTGAAGTAATTTATTATTCTATCTTCTTATCTATGTAGATTTAAAATATTAAAAGTAAATAAGGTAAAATTTTGTCAAGAACACGCCAGATCAATGTAACCACTAGGTTACACAAAATTACACAGTCACGTCAAAATAAACACAAATTAAACTTCTTATGAAGGTTTTTGCGAAAACGTGTCCTTTTATGTCTTTATTATTTCAACCGTCATTAAATTATTCACACCTGGCTTCACAATCATTACGAATACGCAATTCTGCAAGGATTTTCGGTTTTAAGATCTGATAAATGAAACTTAAATCTTTATGGTTTTGGTGACTGACTTGGGTTTGATAAGATTGAAAAACTTTCGTAATAGTGCCTCATAATCACCATGCTTTATCATTGTCTATATTTACTGCAGCTACAAGTTCGACTCCTATACAAATGGTTACATTTTTGATAGTGACGTAAACAAAAGAGACCTTCAGTCCCTGTTGTTTGCACACAAGTATTTTTGAGACTCGTTCATCAAAATTATAATCAACAGAAGCTTTACTTACATCATGCGTTCTGTCGTCGACGATGGTGTCGTGAGGCAAGTTGGCGGTCATAAGCAGTGCGTGTATGTCTTCAGTCCTGAAGCTTTCCATATCAGCCTCGGCAAGGTTCGCGTCCAGATCTCTGGCCAGGTCGTTGTAGCGAGAGGTGAACTCGAAACGTGATGCCAAATCGCTTATGCCCTTGTACGATGCTGATACCGAAGATAATACTGAGGGGTGGTGGCAGGAGCCGTCTCGGAAAATCGGACTGGAAAAAAAGAAAAGGTAGTTGTTGTAGTGATCTGGTTTTGTAAGATCTAAAGTTAGAAAAAGTTTTCAAATGTTTTTATCGTGGACGAAATAATTAGTAATTGCGATTGTGATAAGAGAAGTGCGGGTTAACTTCAATGAATTTTGTTCCATAAAACTTAAATTTTTATTTTGACCCAAACCAACTTAATTATCGCATCGTTGCGTTGATGCAATAATTCTATTTTAATATCGGTCATCGGCTCATTAGAAGCATGTTGACCTATTTGCGGTCTTTATAGTCTTACATTCTTTTATGCACGCCATTTGGGTCGTTATAAACTGTGACATGCGCAGTTCCTCGAAATTTACTTTTCAATAGGCTAGTTTTATTGAAATACCTATATTTTTAAGGTCGGATGAGTTTCAAGATTCTTTACTTCCTATATTTTAAAGTGCAACAAGATAAATGGATGATTCTTTTGAGCTGTTGGTATTTCCATGGTACTTGCGTCGATTAGTAGGAAAAATCTGGGTCTCATTACCATTTGGAGCGCAGCAAGAGGTATAACCTACCATTAAGCTATTAGAATGAGCTTACTTATTGGAGAAAGAGCATTTATGTCGGAAAGTAGATCATTAAAACTTAAGGCTGCAGTACAAATCGCAAAAACTAGTTACTGTGTTTTAACAAATAATTGTAATATTATCACCGTGGTTTCAACATAATTATGACGTGTAATACACAACAATCAAGTTTCCTGTTTGTTTTCTGAACATGTAAAATAATAAGGAAAAACCCTATGTAATTAAACTACACAGGAGGAACCAAAGATATCCAGAGTTGCCACAGTGGTACAAAGTCTGGTGGTTCAAAAAGCCCTAGGTTCAACAATAAGGAAGAGAATGGGTCTCTGTCACCATAACATTTGTATTTTAATATCCTTGGGGAGCACAGCTGCCTATATCACAGACTTTTTAGTCTAGTTTAGGAAACTGCGGTCTTACATATAATTTGAACTCATCATATTGTCAATTATTTCATAATGCTTTTATTATTTGTAATGATTCTTTTTGCAATAAACTATTCTATTCTATTCTTGTAGTCGAGGAACCAGAGATATCCAGAGTTGCCACAATGGTACAGAGGCTGGTGGTTGAAAAAGCCTAAGTCGCAGATGATAATGCCCAACTCACTTGTAGCCGAGCAACTAGAGATATCTAGCGGTGGCACTAGATATCGCTATGGCTGAGTCCTAAGCCGCACAAGAAATATGATAATGCCCAACTCACTTGTAGTCGAGGAACCAGAGATATCCAGAGTTGTCGCAGTGCGCGTCGCCATCGTGCGAGTGCGTGCTGCCCGCGAGGCTGGTGTTGCTATTGCAGTCCTCGTCAACGCCGGGGCTCGCCGCCTTCAGCCCCAGCCGTGGCGGTGGCCCTGGAATTTACAGAACAATTTATTAGAATTGATTACAGGTTCAAAAGCGATAAATATATCATAATGAGAATGCACAGCGAAGACAAAAATATAAGGCGAACCAAACGCAAAATAGTTTCAAAAATTTCCTAAAAAAAATACCGCCTATAACGCGTTATTGACGCTAACATTACAAATAACAAGGATAACGTACGTCAGCGTGGTTTGACCCTTATTATACACATGTGTATAGCTCCCAGATAGTGCCTTTCACAAACAGTTGTTTCGTTAAAGCTTAACGCTTGTAAAACTAAGTTGAACATAAAATAGGACGTAATTACACTAAACTTTGCTAGCAATATTGACTTAACGAGGTCGTGACCGTGGCTGTAGTTGACAGGCTGTGTTGAATGTGGGATGACAAGGCACATGACCTAGTTCTTCTCCGCGGTTTGCAAGGCAGTTGATTGATCGAACAAAATGAGATTTTGATCTGAGGTCAAAGTTTGGAGTTAATCAACTATTTATCATTAACGATATTGTATTTTCACCTAATTTTTGGAAAAAAAACATCGTTAACTGTTGTAAAAGAAGTAATTCTGATTTTCGGATAAGATTTACTTTGGGTAGCCGTATCTGAAGACAATTTTGTGAGTTTATTGTATGTATGGAATATACGCCTCCTTATAGACGAAGACAACCACCCGTTGGACAAAAAATGCAGATGTATTTCGCCAGGTTATAATGGAACAACTAGGATGGCCAGATATGATTACATTTGTAAATTCAAAAACCACGGAGCTGAAAACGCCGTTCTATAGATAATTTCACCCGAAAATCACACTAAAGTTGACGTGTATCCCTGGCCTATCATTCCCACTATATTGATGGGGTTTTTCATTGATTGTAATCCAGACTCATGGACGTCTTAGGCCTTGTTTACACAGTGCGAGCTGCTGACCAGACAGTGGACAGCTACTCGGCTTGTCTACTCGTACGCCAATAGCTCGGCTCGCCTTTGCTGTCTACACGATAGTAGTAGCTGCTGTCTAGTCTTGCAAGTTACCGCGATGTCGAGTGAACGTGTTAAAATAAAAAAACTGTGATACGCTCTATGACAACAATATTATGTCAAGAATTGGAAAATGTATATAAAAAACTTAAAAAAAAAGAGCGAAAGAAAATAAACACTCACGACGACTGTCCCGCTCGCACTGGCGAGCTACTGCCGAACGCGTCTAAACGATGCGAGCGACGGCCGAGCTGCTGTCATGTACGAGTTGCTGTCAGGCGAGTATGCGAGTGAAAACAAAAAATCTTGAAGTAACTCGGATGCTAGCTACTGTCCAGTCCAAGTCGCACGTGCGAATTACTCGTAAGCGACGTCCAAACAGTGCGAGCCACTGCAGTGCAGCTACTCGGCAGGCTGACTCGTACACCAGCTCGCACTGTGTAAACTATGTACGAAACTCAGATAAAATCATCGTTGTTGTGTAATATCCAGTCTTTGACGGATCCAATCAGACGATGGGCGTAAAACAGTTCATGTTATGGGTCATAAAATCCAGGCGGATCCTTGGAGCCATATAAAACTGTTTCAGGCTATAAGTGACAGCACTGAAACGACGCAAGCGAGCCACTTGACACTATCCATATGTGTTATGGCTGGCTTACACGTATTAAATAGTCAAGTAGTGAATAAATTTTAATGTTAATAGACTTAATGCGCGTTAACATTTAATTCAGTGGTAAATGGTAAGTTTACCTTACTGACTCGATAAGCAGAAAAGAAGTGCTAATATTATCGGGTCCAATTTTGTCGCAATGGCATTGGTATGTCTCTTAAAATTTATTCTTTAACTTCATCAACAATCTCAATCAAAATCAATCGAAGCACTTGTGCACGATGTTGATCGTCAATTTTGACTCAACTAATGAGCTTTATGTTTTTAATATTAGTGAGGTCTGACGTGCACTAAATATTTATTCGCTTAAAATTAAGATGAAATTTAGTTACTACTTGACTACATATACATATACGTTTAATTACCTAATTACACAGTGAGTAACATTGGAAAATGTTTGAAAAGTAAAGTAGCAGATAAAGTTACAGATTTCAGATTTCAATAACTATTATCACAGTGCTACATATCGCGCTTGACATCAATTATTTGCCTTTACACACTTTTTCAATATGTAAAGGCAAATGTGTTTTCTGGATATATGTGTTATAGTCGGTGGATAGTATATTACATGCCTTGTGCACACCAACACTGGGTTGTATGTCTTTGGTGTGGGTGGGCAGACCAGCTCGACCACTTGCCTTCTAGGGAATGTTGGTGTGCATCCAAAGTGTAAGGAAAACTACATAACAATCTCTTGACACGACGATTGCTACTCATAGCTAAAGGTATTTGGTGACTCTAAGGACTTTTATTTGTCAGGAGAAATTGTAACTTTTTAGGATCTATTGACGACCAGACAAGACAATGGATAAATTAGTTAGGTATGTTATGAACATTAGTGGGTTAACTAACAATCTTATTTGTGTTCCAAGAACACCAACTTTTCATCCCGTAACGAAGGAGTGAACCCGCTACATTCAAAATGAACTCCTCAAACTATGAAAGTTTTTATTCTTCATTCTAAAGCTCGCTTCTACAGAAACTATTAACTATACGAAGGGGAATGAAATAAAATATATACCTACTGCATATTTTGTACCTCAAGACGCTTATTCATAATTCTCCAAAATACGCAATTGCGTGTTAAAACGAAACACAACTTCGTACTGGAGAATTCAAATAGGGCTCAAGTACTTGAAGATGCAGACCTAATACAAGGAAATCCGTTGGAATAAACGATTGCATGACAGGGTCAATACTCGTCACGGCTTATAATGAAGCTCTATGAACCGTATGAGGAGGCCACTTAGTTATAAGAGGCCTAGCTACTGAGTCTACTGACTCATTCAATCCCATATTGGCTATTCTGTGTCATCGGTGATACATCGAAACGGCTAAGGCTGGACGGCAATTGATTTGTTACCATTTATTGAATCTTGGCGACTAGATTTTGTAAGATACTGGCTCTTTATGAATCATCATCTAATCTGCTTCCTACTATTCATACATAGCCTAAATGTTACAATAACCCCTTTTATACATGGGCATTAGAGGGTAAGTCATTCCAGTTATAGTTCCATATAGATTGATATACATTTATAAGGTTGACACACATAACAGCACAGGAAAAAAAAACAAAGGGTCAATCTCAGCTTTATGCTAATCTGCACCTGGACAGCTACAAAACAGCGCGGGTTTTCAGACTGGTTCCTAACCGTTTGGCGGCTGTTAGATGCACATTACAAATTTGATTTACTGTTATTGGGTCCTTCGGAAGGCTGGACCCTCCGAAGAATCCCGAAGATTGCGTTGATAATCTGCACACTTCGGGTCGCTATTAGCGCCTACATGTCTTACTCTTTATCTTTAGTATGTTTGATTTGAGGAGCAATATTCACTTTAGTTCGTTCTGATATTACAATAGGAGCAATATTGACATGAATCCTTCTTAATTTGAAAAATGCTGATGATCTTAAATTAAGTTTAAAATAAGAATAGATTTTATAAAAAAAACGAAAGAGATTTTCGTTCAAAGTGGCTAAATTGAATATAAGTACTGGCCACTGAGAGAGTGTCATTGCATTGAATTTGCATCGAGCAGACACTGAAGTGGGTGGAGGATTTAATGCACTCCTCATTCCTTAACTATGGACGTACGAAATCTTGACAGTGCTGTGTTTGAGCACGCACAGCGTGGGGATTATTGGTAATAATCCCAGCAGTGGACTGATTTCACCACCACGAGAATTTATTTTAAGTAGTTTTTATTGTTTTATATTCTTTTTTGCGTAATTCACGGAATCAACCTAGCGGAAGTAACTTGCCTAAAATCGTAAATTTTCTATTAAAAAACTAATTTTTATTGACTGATTTTGTTAAAGCACTTAGGAAATGCTCCAACAACAGCCATCAAGTGATTTTGGACTAACAACTAACCAAAATGGTACCTATATTCAATTGAATCTCTGTTATCAAGGGTTTGAAGAAAATGGTTAGGATATTGCCGCAAATTACTTTTCCTTTCGTTTTTAACCTTGAAGAACACAAAAAAACCTTACAAAAAATAGGTATGTAAATATTTGTGCCGCTTTTTATCGTATTTAAATTATTCATTAAAATAAATATTCTTATTTGTTGAATCATATTTAAATTTCTTACAAAAACTAGTTTTGTTCTGTTGGGAACACATCTGGAGAAAATCACAGCTACCTAAACACTCATTACAATAAAATACGCCGTAACGACAAGCATTAATTAACGGTAGGGAGAATAAATTAAATTGAGTAAAAGGTTGCCCAATTCCCGAGAATTCTTGGAGAAAACATTCCAAAGTTTGGTTGTTTTGATAATGTTTACCCATTGTGGCAGGACGCCAAGCTTCCCAAAACTCAATGTTGCTCCGAGTTGGTTGTTATTGAAACCGTGTTCGTTAATTATAGTAATGAGGTAAATCTCCACAAAATACTTCTTGTTTTTAAAATTTGTGAACCAGCAATGTCCGCCAGTAAGATTCGTCGGTATATAAAGTTCACGAACGGTAGGTACGGCAAAGCAAAAGGTATATAAATAACTCATTGAAGATGTTAAAAGGTAAGTTGCATAATATGATTGCTTAAGTATGTATATATACTCTAAACTTTTATCATACAACTCCGGTGAAGGCATTTTTCCGCCGTGTTTGTTCAACAACTTTTTTTCAGCCAGAGAACATTTTTCAAAAGGATTATAGCTCTTGCTTGGCCATAATCCCTTAACTGATTACAGAACGGATGTCACCTCGCTTTAAACAGGTTTAAATCATTCTAGTTTAAGTGGACGTGGTGTGGGTAGTTGATCGAGTAGCTCGAGACGCTTCCGGGGCTATCGGTACTGCACTTCCATCATTCTCGAACAAGTTGATTGTATGCCGAAGGCGCTATAAACGTCCTGCAATATCTTGATCTACAACTTCTCTATTCAATGAGATCATCTCATAAGATAACACGAGTACCTGAGTCTATATACTAGTAGGTAGTTTATAAGATAACAATTTATGAGGCCTCTATCCTATTGTGGGATCGAACAGGCTCGAAGAAAGAATGATGACGAAGATAGACGAGATTAGATCGTATTGTTTTGAAAATATTGCTCAATATGCCACAAAACAAATCCCAGCTACCGAATGATAATTAAGTTTTCACAATCGCCTGGCCAGATTGCGATGCTTTGCAAGAGAGACAATGCGAAACGCCATCCGTGCGACCGTTGCCAGATGATGTGACCGTGAGAGGTAGATGGAGGTCGCCTGACAATCTGGCATGCACCACGGTACTTAAACAATGTTCAGAGGACAGGTTATTAAGGTGCATTAATGTATCAAAGGTAGAAACAAGTTACATTACTACGCCTACGAATAATGCATAAATTAAACAGTTAATGTTTGCTTGTAATAAAATTTTAAAACCAATTTTTTTATATTATTTTCTTAGAAATAATATTTTCAAACTGAATATTATCAGCTATTTATCTTGTTAAAACATCAAAAATACATTGTCGACTATGAGTTGACCTTCAAATAATTATCAAAATTTTACCAGTGTTATGAAAGTGAAAGTTCTAAATAAACACACTTTAGACTCATTTGTTTGATTGTACAGCTTTCTTGCTTTGGTGTTACTAAATCAAAAGTCACTACTCAAACAAAAAAGAAGGTGACATTGATTGAAACACTGAAAAGGTTTTATCATTGGATATTAAATATAACTCCTTTAGACATAACGAAGCTGTGTCTGGAAATGTGAAGCTATTAAATAAAGAAACGTGTGCAGGAGAAGAAATATTCATGTAACATTTTTCATATGAAGTTAGAAATCAATGCCTCGGACACCTGTCCGTTCAAGTCCATGCGACATGTAATAGAAAACGTGAGAATAGAGACAGTGACACATAAACGCTAGTTCGTATTGAACAACCTTTCACCCACGATAGTCGCTCCTTATTCGGAGACGGCGCCATCGGGACCACCTAGCCTGATGCAGTGGTTCTAAACTGAAGCAAAGGGATTCTTTGGGATACGTAAAATAAAAATTTACTTCTTATTATTGTGTATTTTAAATGTAATTTTTGTATGAGTCTTGGTACTCGAAATAAAGGGTGAGGGTTTCTAAATTCTGTCGCTAATTTTGCTTTGTTTCACATAAACCACAAAATAATACGAAAATCATTCACACCAGACTACGAAAAACAAAGAGGCTTAAATCATGATGTAAAACGGGCGGCCTTATCGGTTCGCTAATAAACGATAAGGCCGAAGAACATTGAAACTCTATTTTATTATAACGCACGCTAAGCAATAACGGATTCCGTACAAATAATGGTTCTCAACAAATTTAGAAAATTGTACTTGTGCAAATTATTTTACAAATAAAAAAGACAATAAACCCTCAACTGGACAAATATAATCATCTTGGAACAAATATTATGTTGGAATGACTGCTAGCGATGAAAAAAGTCACCAAATCGAATCAAAGTGATACGTGTTTGTAAAAGGTTTAGAATTGCTGTCCAAAGAAAAGCTGCAATGTCGTGTTCCTAGAAATTGAATAGGCGAATCGTGTTCATAGGAATGAAAGGGTGATATTGAGTCAAACTCTAAACATTGCTCAGGTTACTGGGACGCTCCTTATTTGTTTTGGAATGGTGAAGACAAAACAAGAGACGATCTCAAAGAATGTTGACTTTGGTATAATCCTAACTAGTGAATTTATTTATTTAAAAGGGATCAAAATGAAAACAAACTTATTTATGAAGTCTAATCTTCTATTTAATCCAATGGTTATTCACAATCTCTTAAACCAGCCTTTATCCAATCATAATGGGAGCATTGCGCCAAGGCGAAGGGATACAAAGGAATTATAACTTATTCATTGAAACTGGATGCAAGCTCGTGACACATCTAAGCTGCGTTGAAACTTCTTTTTGTTATCATGAATAAGAGCCCGTATTTGAATGCCACACGTGTGGGTTGAGGGGCCCAAAAAGTTCTATCTCAGGTTTTAACTATCTTACTACCTACGTTATAATAAAAACCATTAGTTTAGCCGTTTTCTTAAATAAAGTACTTCTAAGAAATTTATGACGGTTTTACAACGCCGCATTTCATGAAGATGGTTTGGATGATTTATAACCCTGACTTTACCACGGAATGGTTTCAGTTTTAGATTTATCTTTTAATTGCCATTTTGAGCAAAAGAATCAACTTTCTGGTTGCTGTGTCCACACAACTGTTCCGTGGTAAACTTATGTGCGAACATTAAAACATGATTTGGCACCATTGCCTCCTAATTACACTGTCTAACATCTGTATTTGCAATAATATATTGTACACTGCTCCAAAAGTAGCTGGGATATTTTGAGACTAAGTAGTAAGTGAGTCATGAGAAAAGGAATAATGAGCTAAGGGGACTGGTAAAAAAGGACGATGGCTGGGCGCCGGGTAATTTCACGGCGACGACTCCTCATCCAGTTCAAAATGGAAGAAAACCCATCGTATTTATAGACTTGCATCGAGAGTATGACCAATTTTCTAATTTTGTAACGGCCAGTGCCAATAACTGTAGTTATCAAAATGGAACAGGAAAACTGGGACTGGCTTTGGTACAAAGATATAGAGGCAGTTTAGTCTGGAATAATACAATACAGTAATTTTATTATGCTACTTTATCATTATTTATGGTCCTCTTGGGATGGCTTTTCTTGTCATATCTTCTCCTCTTCTTACATTCAAATAGCAAGAGAGGAAGCGGTTGTAAAAACATGAAAGTTCTCATGAAATAAAATATAATTTGAGCATCCATTTTACATTATCATAAACTGTAAAAGCTACTTGTATTTTGCACTCCAACTCTCTACCTTTTACCTTTTCTGCTTAGGACATGACGAGCCCTTGTGCTATTAATTAATAATCAAAGTTAAAAAAACTACCTATCTGGTGTGTATGCTAATAATTTACGTTTTACGACCAGGTTTACGACCATGTGCATGTAATTTTCAGATTATAATTGCAGGCAGTAATTATTTTTCCTGTCAAGTGTTTTTATTAGGCTTGTTTTTAAAATCATTATTAACCTACGCATGGCAGAACACCGACCGCGGTAAGGTCAGCAAGACCTTGGCTTAGGAGTTTATGCAAGTGAAATAGCTATTACAGATGCATATTTTAATATATTTTCATTTATATGCAAGTTAATGTTTACATAACACAAGCTCTGCTTAGCTTGTGGCTAGCTGATGCTGTGTGAATCGTCTAGCATTATTATAATTTATACATAAATTACAACAGTTCTAATGTTTAAAATAATTCAAATGAATTTTTAAATTACGGAAATGAATTTTTAAGCATTGTAAGTATTTTATTAAAATTGTTTATTAAATTAAAATAAAAAAGTTACTCTTAAAACTAAACAGTTTACTAGGACATTGTGGGTCTTATTTTCTGTAGGCTTAAATGAACAATGATTTAAATAAGAACTTATTTGTTTTATCTATACTAATATTTTAAAGAGCATAGATTTGATTGTTTGTTTGAATTAAAGATAATTTGAAACTACAGATTTAGGGCCTAGATACACGAGCAGCTTGAAGCATTCAGGTTACGGCTGCCTGCATAGTGCACTACAGTCTTCTATTATTCGCAGTTCCGGTTGTGTTTTTAAATAAAACACACGGGACCGATCGCGCATTTGCATCGCATAGTTAACTATGCAGTCGCAACTTGAAGTTAGTCGATCTTGACTGCATCAAACTGCCTATATATGTAAGCCCTTATAGGGTTTCAAACCTTATTAAAGTATATGTGACAACGGCTAATTTGTATTATTTTAGGATCAATGAACATTTCAAAAGATCATTTTTAATCCAATAAGTAGGTGGGTACCTATAGATTTAATAATAGATAAGGTAAAGGTAACAAAACTTAAGATCGTCGTGATCGTCGTGTCGTAATCGTGAATCTTATTGGTGATGCTGATGACTGATGATTAATTGGTTCATCGACCAAAAACAATTTCAGAATCAATGATTTATGACAATGTGGGCGAATGCCTCAGCATCATTGGTGTATTGGACAACGTTAAAGTACCTACAGCTTAAATGTTACAGCTGACTCAGTGATATTTTCCAATACCTTCAAGGTAATAATGTCAAGTAAATGAAACATTATCGGTACATTACAAATATCTAGGAGATAGCCACGTGTGATTTTTTACTAGTAAGATGTTTAACGCACATCATCAGCCCATTCAGTCCTGCTGGGCATAGGCCTCCCCTTTTACGCACATAGTAAGTCTTAAAGCAAACTTTATTATGTTTAAAAAAGTACATATATTTTTTTTATTTTAGGCAATTTATTCCTGGTTTGATTTATAAATTACCTAAAATAAACGAAATATATGTACTTTTTTAAACATAACAAAAGACTAAAAGCGATGGGATATGGAAGAAGAACAATAGGAAAAACGAGTTTTCTTTTGAAAACTCGTCAGAAAGCCGTAAGCTATACTTTGTTTAATAGTTAGTGTAGTTCTAATGGTTCTCACACGCGCAGGAGTGAAATATATAAATAAATCATCTAGCCCCAAGTTAAGCAGAGCTTATGTTATGGGTACTAGATGACTGATATACATAATACAATAAGTATTATTACATAACTAGATATTTTTTTACAATACATACGACCAGAAAACCCTGTACAAGTATTTGCAGATCGTACAAATATTTGTCCCGAGGCGGGAATTGAACCCGCAACCTCCTGCGTCGCAGGCGGACCTTCGCCCACCGCGCCACAGAGGTCGACTAATACAACGTTGTTTAATAGTTATTGTAGTTCTAATAGTTTACACATGCAGGAATGAATTGACTTTACTATTCAACACTATTGGAAAATAGCCAGGTGTTCTCAATAAACTACGTCGATGAGTAATACCGCTAATCTGTACCACAGTATACATGTATACATATGTATACAGTATATGTATACTGTGTCTGTACTCGGGAGCCAGGGCCGTTTACATCAGTGTAGGTACATGACACGGTCATTTCAGCAATTTAGACGAACGGCAGCATCCTCTTTTGAAGTGACGGATTTGACATACATCTTTTCGCACTGGGGTTTATGGTTTAGCGGGAAGGTAATCCATTGATCTATAAGGTATATTGGATATAACATTCTGCATTCTGCGTGTATAACCATGATAACCAATAAATAAACAAATCAAATCAAATAAAATAAAATAAATGAATTAATTTATTTATTTTAAAAGAACATTCGATAGAGAAGGTTTTGAACGCAATTCAATTCGACAATGCCTGGTATCAAAATTGAGGGGCTTTGTTCTTTTAATTGAATCGTTGCCCCTTGATAAGTGCAAATGTTGTAGGCCTTGCCATGTTGGTAGCTACAGGCTAAATTATTTCGAGTTCATTGCCGTTATTATATTATTTTACTTTCATTATAACTAGTATAATGAAGGAGTTTTTTTTTAAAGTCTTGTTTATTCAAATCGTTTTTTTTTCTCTTACCTTGTGATTGTGACCTATATTTTATTAGAATACCTAATTACCTACTCAAATAGGTACAAAACCATTGTTACACAATTGTTTTAAAGACGCAACTTGTATCGTTTACAATTACAGTAATTAATAAATAATAGTATAATTCGTTTCATTGAGTTAATAATAAAATTTCGTTAAATTTAGTTTCGTTTCATTATTTAATTTATTTATTGGAATAAGTGGGAGCGTGAGATATGCTACTAAGCTCATATTTCACACTAAGTTGGGTGTTTCGCAGCTATTTTATTTTCCTTTGTTGATAGTTAGAATACCGGAAATTTTATGCGCAGCGTATGAAAGTATTCTATCTTGATTGCATAGTGAATGCAACTCTAAAATTAGATTACATTACAATAATATGATCTTTGTTATAACGTTACAATATAATATTTGGAAACAATCTTCCCAACGATGCAACGCAGCTGTCATTGCCAAACCCACATGCAGGCCGAATTAAAATTCAAATCACATTGTGGGGGTTCGTTGCATGTTTTTTTAGAATCTTTACACACATGGCGCCAGACGTCAAACTAGTTTTTTTTTGTAAAGGTCGTAATTAATCGATGTGTCATCAAACTCCAATGATAATCTGATGTTGATGCATCGGCTATAAATAGTGTTGAAAGTCTTGATGATTTCGATATCACGAATAAGTACGAAAGACTGGTATCGATATGGATCAGTTGACCTAACTGTAGTTTGTGTGCAACAGTCTGCAGTTAGCTCAACTTTTTTTAAATTTTGATTACTATTTCTAATTTGGTGATTTGATTTCAATTTTCTTTATAAGTATATAAGTAGTATAATGGATCATTAGATCCATCGACATCTTCACATGTCAGGAGGGTCAACGCCCTTTGTGACAACAGACTCAACTCCCTGTTCAAATTGTTCAATAATGATCACTATGACTTACCTTACCAAGAAGAACTCTATTCTACTAAAGTAGACGGATAATAAAATTATCCATCATCTCATATGAAATGCTGTTATAATCGTATCATGATACGATTATAAAAGTCCCTCTACATTCATACCTATGCGGGCGCGAAGCCGCGAATCATGAGTGTGGATCCCATTCGCATATTAGTCACGGCATCGCGTCGCGTTTGCGCTTCTTTCCCGTAGCTTGTCAGTTTTTTGTCCCACGACAAAGGTTTGTTTGGTGCGCGTGTGGTTCGCGCGCGAGTTTGTAGGCCTTGGCAGCTTCGCGCGAGCGTGGAGGGACTTTAAGGATATTGCAGTCAACACTTAGCGGCCAATGTACCAATTACACGGACTAATGCATGCACCGCGCCCAACCCCGCTCAGAATACAAAGGGAGCGATTGGCTTCATTGTGCGCACCTGAATTATATTACCACGCTTGCAGTCCGAAATGACAATGTATATTCCATTGTTTGGTGCCTACTACTCGCGTAAGTCAACCTTTGATATCAAATCACCTACATTGATTTAATTTAAATTATCATAGAAATTACGATTGTTACTGTTGCGTTACAGCACAGGTAATGTCTACTCTACCAAAACGACTATAACTTAGTCTGTTGGTCGAATAATTTCACAGTGAATGCATCTGTAAAAAACTGCTTCCAGCTTTAGCAAACTTCAGGCTGTTGTAAGCCCGTGCATTATGTTCGATATCATGGCATCAAACAAAAAATATACAAGCGGATGTAAACAGCATCGAGTAATTATCTTTCACTGACATTTCCTCTCTCCTTTCTTAGTAGACAACGATTTCCGCACTGCAATGACCGCTGTCCAATCTGCCCCTTTAAGGTATTCTATGAGCTAGGTATTTGATTAATAATTAGGTATGTATCTGAATCCACTAGTCATGGATTGTGTGTGTAATATCGCCGCCCCCACCGAATAAAATCGTAATCAAAAAAACAAAATTTTACAGGAAAAATAAAAAACCGTTTTTTTTAAATAACTCCTAAAATACTTTACTTATCGGGTTCATTTTAATACCAAAAGATAGCAATATTTTTTTTGTAAATGCAATATAATTTAAATTATAACTGTGTTTACGAATGCAGAGTAATAAATAAAAATATGTTTTACCAGAATCAAGACCATAATTTTACACCGTAAAGTAACATTACAATTTTATTCGCGGAAATTGTCGATAATAGTTTGTACAGTAATAGGTCTTTGCGATCTTATTGAACTCAAAATAGTGATGTTGGTTGTATCGGTAATGCAATGTTACCATTTTGTTCGGTACTCAATTAAGCTTAAATGAATAACGTAAATTTACAATACGTTTATATTCCTTGGAGAAGATAATAAGTTTAGTGAATGTGAAAATAGGTTACTGTAAAATTATTTGCATTTTGGGAATCGGTATTAAAAGAAAATCGAAGGAAATACAAAAGTTATCCTATTATTACAGATATTTAAAAGATTTTTGTGATAACCATCGATACCGAGTGCTCCCAGGGAAGTTCTAGTGCTCGTCTCCGCTTGCGGAGACGTAAATCTGGACGTGAACCTTAAGCTGTGGTATTCTAAAAGAACCAGAACCACACTTATTGGTTGCGCTTCATTGGCCGTTCTGAATGGAGTCGCAAGAGATGCATCTTAAGGTGTAGACTCGGCGGTGGAGGTTCCTAATGGCGTTATAACGAGAAAAACCCTCGTTATAACGCCAAAGACGTTTGCGCAGGAATTGTTTATATCCGGCATTTAAGCCTATATTTTGAGTAATCCATCCGACATTCGACAAGCCACAGTCTGCCACTTTTAACAATATTCAATTATGTCAGGCGTCCGCACTGTCTCCCAGACCCAAAAATTCTTTTTTTCATTTTATTTCTTTATGCTTATAGTCTCTACACCTGAAAAATATCATGGATATCATTTTCGAGTATATCATATTGTGCAAACGAGGATTATACCCGTTCTATGTAGCCCAGCCTTTAAAATTATCTCTCATAAAGGGCCTCTGTCCTGTTGGCTACGGCCCCACGCATGCCTCCCAAAGGACCGAGACTCTATATGGCCCGTGATCGTGGAAATGAGATAAAATAATGAAAAACCTTTATGCAGATAACGTACAATGATTTCTTAAGTCTTATATACTAGGACATGTTATCTGTTTGCCCTAGTTTACACATGCCTCTTCTAGCTTCTTCCATTAGTTTCTACCCTTGGCAATTCTTGTCTTTCCAGTGATGGATTTTATTTATGTCTTATTTCCACCTTTTGAAAGGTCGTCCAAATTTTCTATTTTGATTCCTGGGTAATGTAGTCGTAAATGTGGGTAATAGTTTTATTCGAATTTTCAGTTCTTCTTAAAGTTTGACCGATCTACAGTTATTTTTCTATAAAAATAACATAGTATAGAAGAGAAAGAAAGAAAGAAAGATTATACTCTGCCTGATTGTATTCATAGCAAACTTCTCTCCAAAGACGTATCACCGACCAATCTGACAAACATCCAACTTTCTATTATGCGCTTTCCTCAGGTCCCATGTTTGGTTTCTTAAATTAAAACATTGAGAGAATACATTTATTTTAAAGTTTCCTTTAAATTTTCCGACAAAGCTCTTTGTTTTTTATGATTTATTAAATGACCAGTATCTCTTTCAAGCATTATCTATTCTTGTTTCTATTTATTTTGTTGTTAGATAATTTGGTGAGGTAAAGTTATAGCAGATAAGGATTTTTCCGAGATAAGTATATTCCTTAACATACCGACTCTATTGTGCTGAGTGTTATTGAGTGTTATTGGTTAAACTTAATTTTCAAACTATTAATATGTAGAGCCCTACTTTTCCACTTTCTTTGTATCATATTAGCGAGTTCTTCAGGCTTATTGGACCAAATTATCAGATCATCGGCAAACCTTAAATATGTTAGTATAATCTACATTTATTTTTAGGCCATTAATTCTACCAATTGAGGTTTTGAAATATTTTCTCAAGATCTGCTTTCGTTCTTTTCCAGTTTGACGGTTGTAGAGCTAAATTTGTAAATGTTTCTAATGATCCTTGTATTTTAAATGCTTTAGTTGCCTTAGCAACCACCATGCCATACTTTTTTTTGTGTTCTAGGGTTTTAAAGGCTTGGTATCCGGCCAACAATTGTTTTGGAAAATATTTTATTATGTATATGCTTGTCATTTGGCTGATTGCCCAATAATTACTTGTGGAATTTTAATCCTCTTTGTATGGATAAGACAATGATTCAGTTTTTTTTTTTCAGATTTATTATTTCATTGAATATCATTGTGAGAACTGTGATGATTGCTTCTCTGGTAGCTATAAAGAATTCATTTGTGTAGAAGGGATCCTACCTTACTCCTACCTCTCTTGGAAATATTGTCGATACCTTATCTTCATCAGCTTTCAGCAGCTTTGTGTCTGGCACATTATTTTGGCTCGTGTACAGATCTCGGTAGGATTCTGTAGCCCTTGCGAGTGTGTTTGGTCGTTTTGTTATGCAGTATCCGCTTTTGTTTTTGATCTGCGGTATTCATTCTTTTTGGTGGTTAGGATTTTAATATCAAGCACTCGAAATCTTGGCAAAGAGTAGAAAACAATGGGGGCTTCTAAATTAGAGCACAATATAGTTGGACGTTTGCTCATGCTGGGTGAGGGTCATGTGCTATCACTTTTTTTTACCTAAGACGAAATGAGAGCGATGCTAAAAGACGTTGCTTTGGCTACTATAAGCTTGCCAAAGCCACATCTCGGGATTTCATAATCTGTCATTAAGTGAGTAAATCATCGCAACCTACTATCTCTACATAGATTACAATGGCTTTTTTTATATTAAAAATACATTAATAGATGTAACCATTGCAGATATTTTGAATTAAATATAGTAATAAACTATACTGTAATAAAGAACTTCAAAGAAAACCTGAATAAGAGGGTTTTCTACTTTACGAAAACTAAGTTTTATACTTCTTTCCCGAATAAAATCGCAATCGCATCTTACAACAAAAAGCGAGAAACCGAGGAGTGAGTATTAACCTGTTGCAATATTGTTCGGATCAAAATGTTGTTTTTATTTTTCGTTTAATAATAAAGTAAAATCCATTACAAAAAGCCTATCTCAAGAACTACTCGTACGATTTGCCTGAAAAAAATTCACAAGGTGTAATCGCACCTCAGGAACAATTATTTCAAATAAAAACACTTCCATCGTAATAGTCGGTAACCATATTATTCGGTGGGGGCGGCGATATTATATCGCAAAAAATTGTTTGTTCATTAGCGCGTTGTTAAGTACGTTTGGAAGTACCTATTGTTGGCTAGTTCTCAGACTAAAGGAGCTGAAATAAGAACAATATACAATAAAACTTTGAACCACATCATTAAGTACTTAAGCAAACGATGTTGTCAGGCAACATAGTTTGCTTTAAGCTGATGCCGTGTTCTTTAACTTTACTAATATTTATTGAACTGTAAATAATTATGCAATAATAATAATAATAACTCATTTATTTCAGGCAACTAGTACAGGAATAAATAATAAATAATACTTCTTCGTTTGGTTAACAAGGGTAATGTAATTGGCATAGGTCCATACAATTTACGTGGATATTGGCGCAGCAATGCTTGCAAGGAAACCAGAGCCAATTATTCCTTTTATAATCAGTTTTGTATCAGACACCGCCGTTCTAACAACATACTTGAAAGTAATGCAGTCTTGGTAATGCTTCCAACTGGTATTGATATGGACCTGTAGATTCTTGGCAAGAGTCGGCAGTTAGCTCAATTGTTTTAATTATTAATACTTGTTCTAATTTGGTTCTGTAATTTAATTATAATTGGCTGTGTAAAAAAGGTTTATTCAAATTAAATACGGTTCATAATGAATGCTCGCGCGGACATGGATAAGGCCTGTCTAAACCGCCTCGTACTTTAGTGAAACCACTGCACAATACAACAAAGCCCGCGGTTGGCGTCCTTGACTCGCGAGCGTGGCGCCACCGACTGCTTTATAAATCTGCTCCTTATTTGGCCCGAGAGAGAAAGCCTGCATAAACCCAAGCAATGGTCACATCGTCCTACACGCTCCCGAGAATTGTGCTTTTGAGGAACCGCAAATTATAAGTTGGCAAGATATGGGCTGTCTCGACAATTGCGTATATTTAGAGACGTCTCGACACCAGTAATTTATAGGCGCAAATCACCATGAATACGGTTCCTGATTGATGTTTCTGCCAAGGAAATTGTGTTGAGATTATCGACTGGTGTTAATACTATAGTGGGTGTTATTAATTCGATTCCACAATCTCATGGTCATTATTCTGCAGCAGCCGATGTTAAACACAAAACCAGCAACCCTTTATTTTATCATGGTGCGAAAACAGGACTGTGACACAGCATACTTAGTATCCATCTAGGCTTAGCTTTGTTTGAGTGTAACAATGTGCCTTCCTATCTGCGAACAGTTTTGACTGCAAGTAAACGGTAAATTTCAAGTCAATGACCAAACGACATGACGTGAGCTGCAAATGAGTACCAAAATACCGTAGTAACTTTGATACACGCTATAGAAATTGTTTTGAAAGACGCTTAGTTTATCAGTGGAGACAAAAAACATTCGTGGCCTTTGTAGACTTACAAATTGCTTGAAAACATCTCGAATTTGTAGGTCATAAAACTTGGCAGACCACTTCCCAGTATAAAATACCTACGTATCTGCCAGATGGGAAGGCAATTCCTTGATTTAAGGAAAACAATCTTGACATTATTTCTATGAAAAAATAAATGTCGTGTATTTTAGTAGAGCGACCGTGGTACGACGCCGCACGGTGGGTCGAAACTGCTGAAAAGCGGACATAGGATTTTTTTTCAAAATTTGAAAGTTTTTTTTATGCCAATCGGCGGAACTCAATAACCCTATTAGAAACTATTCTATGATATTTTGTCATCAAACTAATACTTACCGAGAAAAAAAATAAAGTTCAAAAAAATTGTATGGAGTGACATCTATCAAAATCTATTTCAACGAAATGCTCACCGATACAGCTTTGAAAACACCTAGGTGTTAAAGAATACGTTATTACCTATCGTATGATACCATACACAAGTGCATCCACTTGCCTGACTTTCCGATAAATACCATTGAAAATGAGTCGTTTTTTGTTATTTTGCGACGAAATAAAACTTTTATTTCCTTGCAATTGTTGCATTTTTAGGTAAAATATAAACAAAATCCATAGTTGGTTTCTTAATTTTATTAAAGGCAACAAAATATTTGATCCAAGATGTAAGATTTTTAGAAAAAAAAAATATAATATCGATAATTTTTTTCCAGAAAAGTATCGAATTAGTTTGTAACCTATATTGTGGAGGTAATAAGATAAGTTAATCCTGTTCGACACATTTTAGTACTACCTACCGGTACCTAATACTTAAGGAAAACAAACTATAGAGGTACAGGTTACTTTTGTGGTCCGCACTAGGATCAGAACCAATTAATTTTTTTTATTGATTCCATTTTGTTTTTTGGAACTGTTTCTCACTATAATATGATGATTAGGTAAGGTACATAACAAAAATTCTTAGCGAAGTATTAAAAACTTAAATCTAATACGACTCGACTTAAGAACAAATTATTAATGATAGTTATGTATAATATTTTCTTACGGAATAAGAAAAATAAGAATTTAAATTTTTACAAAAATAGAATGTTAAATAAGGAAACACTCTAAATACATACTGCCTACCTATAACTCCAAGAAGGCCTGTTTACAATTGAATTTTAGCAAGAAAAGGAAAATACTCATCACAATACCAAGATTTTATTTGGAGGTACACAAAATATTAAACTTAAAAATCTAAAAGTCAGAGAAGAAAGTAGGTTCATAACGCAAAACCATTTACTTATCACAATAAATTGAGTTTATAAGATTCTTAAAATAAAAAAAAACATAACAAAATGTATCCTTTTCACTGTCGCTATCTTGAAGATTACCTATATCAATAAATTCAGTAGGACACAAGTCTTCCGGAAGAGGCATCAATAGCTCTACAGCTTTTGCAGAGAGAACCATACTTCGTTTTTTGCCCATTTGTGGTCTTATAAGGCTGAGTTTGGGATCTGACGACAAAAGAAGATTATGTAGAATATCTTCATTTGTCACAATCCTACTCACTTTCCTAGAATGGTGTTATCTGTAGTTCCGAAAACCTTTATTTCGAGTTATAGGCCGGTAGGTATACATTTATTATGTAAACAAGTGTAGGTACCTACTAACTGGTTTAAACAAAAATCTAAACTTTGTTGAAGTGAACTTAGTACAGGTAGGTAGTACTAAAATGTGTCGAACAGGATTAACTTATCTTATTACCTCCACAATATAGGTTACAACTAATTCGATACTTTTTTGGAAAAAAATTGTCGATATTATATTTTTTTTTCTCAAAAATCTTACAACTTGGATCAAATATTTTGTTGCATTTAATAAAATTAAGAAACCAACTATGGATTTTGTTTATATTTTACCTAAAAATGCAACAATTGCAAGGAAATAAAAGTATTATTTCGTCGCAAAATAACAAAAAACGACTCATTTTCAATGGTATTTATCGGAAAGTCAGGCAAGTGGATGCACTTGTGTATGGTATCATACGATAGGTAATAACGTATTCTTTAACACCTAGGTGTTTCAAAGCTGTATCGGTGAGCATTTCGTTGAAATCGATTTTGATAGATGCCACTCCATACAATTTTTTTGAACTTTATTTTTTTTCTCGGTAAGTATTAGTTTGATGACAAAATATCATAGAATAGTTTCAAATAGGGTTATTGAGTTCCGCCGATTGGCATAAAAAAAACTTTCAAATTTTGAAAAAAAATCCTATGTCCGCTTTTTAGCAGTTTCGACCCACCGTGCGCCGTGTCGCTTTCGTGACAATTCACAATTAATCTCAATGTTCCCCAACTTATATTGTTAGACCCATGTCAACCGAACTATACAACTATTTCATAAAAAACTTTTTGAAATTATTACCCAATGTTACACCTAGGTACTTTACTTTATTGTCCCAAGATGCAGTCCAAAGCAACATAAAATAATTGTTTTTAGCAAGACAAAATGGATTTTATATGGATCAGTTGAACTACCTCGAGAGCAATGAATCCGGGTCACTCAAAGAATCCAAAAAATCTCGGAAAGTAAGAATGCTAGGTTAATGCAATAAATGTATCTGTGGTTTGTTTGCAACAGTCTGCAGTTAGCTCAATCGTTTCAATTGTATGTAAGTAAAAGTTGTAATTCGGTTATTTGATTAGTAGGTATATTATAGAAGTTATAGTTATTTTAGGAGTTAGCAAAGATGTGGTTGCGAGTAAAGAAAAGTAAAATTTTATTTATTTTATTTTCACAATATCGTGTAGGCTCTGCACTAACTAATGAAATACCTTCTAGTATTGTTGTCACTGACTGTACATTAGTTAAATCTCATGGAACTATTGGGAAATCATGCACGGATATTAAAATTAAAGAAATGTTTTTCATGGAACTCTGGGAATAAGCAAAAAATATTAAGGCCAACACACAGATGATGCTTTGGAAGGATCCTGCGCTGCTCTTCCGTGTCTTATGGATGAAATTCCTCAAAGGTGATAGTTCGCACGAGTAGTATAGGACTAGGTACAATTCGCTCGATGTGGGAGTTGATTGGGTGTATAAATAGCCGGGCCGGCATTCGCGCTCGCCCGTGGACAATGGATTCCGTAGACGAAACGCGTTCCATATGTATGAACTGCTAAAGGGCATACACGATACCCCGAGTTTATAGTAGCGGTCCGCCCCGGCTTCTCACGGGTATTTCGCAATAATTTCCTCGTTGGGTTAGATTATTGAAGGTTTCAAACGGATCCCTAACATTTTGAAATATTTTATAGCCTATTTTCAGGGATAATGTAGGATTCTAATAGTGATTGTTTTTCAAATCGGTCCAGTAGTATCGAAGCCTATTTAAACAAAGACACAAACAAAAGACCGATCCAATCTTTCCTCTTTATAATAGTATACTAAAATAGTCTATCCATGTTGGGCGATTGGACGGAAAATTCCGTACACGGTTTTAACTTGCGCATTTGTTTTGAGGAAGGAAGTGGATTACTGGCGAAGACAATGTAGTTTTGTTTATTAATATATCTTTACTTATAATAAATGTATTGTATTTTACCTTAGTAGGTCATTAATACTCAGGATTGAGTAAAAAGCCATAAGTACAATCATTAAATGCGTAAGTACGTACTTTTTATTTATGCTAAATTTTTCAATGAGCATGTAAAATTAAAATTTGTGCATTATCTAGCCCCAAGCTAAGCAGAGCGTGTGTTATGTGTAGGTACGAGATTCATGACTGATATACTGAATACAATAAGTACATAGATAGATATTCATAGGAAACGACCAGAATACCCGGACTAGAAATACCCGGATTACAAAAATATGCAAGTCGTACAAAAATTTCTCACGAAGCGGAAATCGAACTCGAAACCTCCTACGTCGCAGACGGACCTTCGCCTACCGCGCCACAGAGTTCGTCTATAATGTGGCAATGGACTGATCAAAGATTAACCAAAACCAGGTTTTCATATACTTTTCAATGTGTTGGCTATAAATAAACCCAAAGATAGATAGTAAGTACGTTCAATATGCTAAGAAAACATGATCAGATTCTCGGAAGGTTGGTTCTATAAATTGACAATGAAATTGGAACATCACAGGCTTAAGTGACATGGAGTGGGATGCTGGGACGCTGTAAAGATACGGTAATACTGTCTGTGATATCTCGACACTGGAGCCACAGATAACAACTAGTTAGTACGTATTTGCGCTACAACGACCTGTCTATGGCGGCAGATAGCAACCATCTAATGCGATGAATCTAAAGCGATTTGTAAAGAATGTTCTAACTTATTATTTCGCAATGGTAATTTAGCTTGCAACGGTGGATTATTCACGTTTACCTTTTAGGTGGAAAATGCTGATAAAGCACTGATTGTTAATTTCATTGGAAGAACCAAATAAACTGATTCGTAATTCCGAAAATATAAATCTGTCACGTTTCCAAAAATATTGCTATGAGCTATGCACTTCCGCTATTTCTAAGATGTCATAATTTGTATTGTTACGTGACAAATCTCGCAAACAAATGTGTGAACCAACATCTAATACGGCTCTAGACTGCTTTTGTAACGATTGTTAGAATGTGTGCAACTAAGCGATTATTCAGCGGTCTGGACTGCATTCAAACGATCAAATGATAGGTGTATTATGTAAACTATAGGAAAATTTTAAATAATATCGCATGATGCAACCTTATATTGGCTCAGCAGTAGAAATAGTTTGCAAAACCAATAAAATTATATAGCGAAAAATAATCATTTGTGTTGATAACTCCAAGTTTTGTTGGAGTTGAGACCATTTCCATAATTTAGGTACTTATTAGCAAAGAAATTTAACGATTGCAAGAAATAATATTTCAACATCAAGTTTCCTGGTTTGTGATTTTATGGTAATAAGTCGTATTTGTTCGTGATTGTTAACCTTGAGCTGCAAGATATTAAAACAAAGGGACATAATGTTGAAAAGGCTTTAAGCCATCATCATCATCAGCCTATAACAGTCTACTGATGGCATTATGACATTTTAGGAGCCAAGTGCCAAAGTGCCAATGTATTCCGTTCTAGGAATGGTAACTACCTACCAGGAGATCAGCTAACAAGAAATATGCCGCCCACTTCTACGAAGTAGCCCGTGGGATTGTGATATGTGGACTACACATAAATCTAATCAGTATAATTTTAATGATGCATACACGGACAGTAATTAATTACCATGAGTAATTATTTACTGTCCTTAATTTAAGGTAGGTATCTAGTTTTCTTACCTCTGATGTGGGAGGCTAGATGAGCCTAATTTTTTATATACATATCTACTTTTTGTAAGCAAATTCTGGAAGAAATAAATTGTTCCAAAATATGTTGCTAAGCATCAGTACAAAACAATATGTTTGCTGCACACTATAATTATTTGAAGGACCAATAAATCATCATAAAAGTAGTCTAAGTTTTTGTTTTATTTATCAAAATAATGGTTTTGTTCCATAAAAGCGACTTTTTTCTCTATTTTGTACTACCATCTCTTATCTATTTATTAATAAGGTTGCCTGGAAGAAGTTGTTTAAAGCAATAAAGCCGCCTATTGTACTTTATGTTATTTAATTTATATATAAGATTTTTTTCTTGTAAATGTCACAATAAGTCAAAGAGTTCATTCATTCATTCCTGTTCATTGCAAGGCAGTATGGCCTGAATGCCAAATAAAAAAAGTAGCACGTCAAACTGCAAGTCAAATCGACATTAAATCATAAAAATTCAATCATGTTAATTTCGTTACGAAACCACACCATCTCCGAACTGGTTCTACCTGTCAGTGGAAAGGAATCTCGCCAGGATTTCACAGAAACGGAGACATCGTCTGTGTTTTTGCACATGTGGGAGGGCCGGAAAGCCACTGACTTTTACTATTTGTCTTTTTATCGACAACCAATAAAATAAATTGGCAGCAATTATACTGATTGGTGAAAGCGTTCCTTATGCAACATGCATGTTAGGATAACTACCGGTGGCCAAAAGTCGAATTATAATGTATCTATTTTAACTGGGTATTATGAGGTAAGTATACAGTTTATATGGTTTTGGTAATTTTAATTAATTTTAGATGATTAATAGTTTTAAGCTATAATTATGTTCATATTATCTTAAATGATCTATCTCAAATAGTGATGTTATATTTGCCCCACCGTAATAAACTTACATCAAAGATTTTGTTTGTTTGGTAGGCAGTGTGAAGAAGGACACTTTAAATGGCTAAATGAGAAAGCCCTCGACAACCTATGTGGCACGGTAGGCGTAGGTCCGCCTGCGACGCTGGAGGTTGCGGGTTCGATTCTCGCCTCGGGACAAATGTATTTCACCACCCCATCTCTTCCCGTGGGTGCCGTGAGAGGCGACTGGGGGAAGCGCACCGGGGGGCGGGCAGCAGCGCCCTCTGCAGAGCGGCTCCACCGAGCTGCGGTCCCCAACCCGCATGCCCGGCGTGGGGATTATGGGCATTAACCCCCAAATGATGGTGCCATCTGTGGCGCTCGTTGGGGGGGGGGGGGGGCTATGTCCAGCGGTGGACTGTTGTAGGCTGGTGATGATTGTTTATTTTTTACTTTTATTTTCTGTTGAAAAGTCGGGAAACGTAGTTAAGTAGGTAAACACGAAAATTACACGTACATAGCATATCTATGAATTATAAATAAGAAAGATTTGATGTTCTCTATGCATCTGTCTAATCTGTATGAATCGTTATAAGTAAAGAAATAATGACGAACTCAATAACCGAATATAGGTCATCTATTGACTAGCCACTCAGATTCAATTCTGAAATCTATTTAAATCGATTACAGAAGTGTCGTACACATTAACTGATCAATGAATTGTGATTCACGCTTGAACAACAGTACTTATCTGAGTGTCGCAAGACTGTGGTTTTCACTCTGATCGAAATCACAATGATAGCGAACCGCACGTGGGTTGATAAACCAATGGTTACCACCCACAGTATTGTTAAATTTTAATAACAATTAGGAACCACTCAAAATAAGCAACCTGTTTATGTTTTGTAACAGTGCATGTTGATTTATTGTAAAGTAGATATAGCTCTCTAAGTATGTTAATTCCTACTTGTTGATCTATTTATTCTTTGCCATTATTAATAAAATCGTTTTATAATAATTATATTAATAATTAATACTCACTGACCACTTTCGTCGTTTTCTACCTCTTTCAATCAAAGTAAATTTTCAACTTACCTGAAAAAAAAGAGAACGATTATTAGAACGATAGCAAAAACAGGAATTAAATTGATTTTCGCAAGATGTTTTATAGCCAAAACTTAATTTGCATGCAAATAAATTCCAATTGAAACGTTAGGTGTCATAAATCTTTGAGATCAAATTATGCAATATAAAGAAAGCGTTTAATAGGAACACATTACATAAAAGTATTAATTGCTACTGTCAAACGTGTTTATCCAAGTGATATAAAATATCAATCCATGACATCAAAAAGTGGAGTACAAGTGGTAAAAAATTTAACATCGATGAAATTAATGGTAAAGTTATTCAGATCTTAATTAATTGTCTTTTTTTATAATAATTCTTTTATTTATCCTTTACTAGGGTTACATCTTGCCTGCTCTGTTCACTGATTAAAAACTCACCTGATAAAGATGTTGATTAACTTTTGTAAAAATAATAAACGCAAAGGACGTCGCGGTGCTTACTTCAACTGACACAATTACAGGAAAATGTTATGAATAATTAAACATACGAGCACGGCAAAGGGACGGAGGATGACTGAAATGGAAATCACAAAGCATATCCTTCCCGCAACTACTGGTACCGAAGGACACTCCTTTATGCTCTAACTGGATCACCTCGAAAGGTAAAACCAGAACCATTTCTATACCACCACATTCCAAACCTTATGAAGAAGACTATAAAGGTAAAAATATCAAAGCAGAGAGGATGACGTAAGGAGATCCACTGAATGTTCCGCAGCGGAGCATGAACCATGGAAGAGATGAAAACACTTCTGCAGTAACCAAGTACCGCGTTAAAGTCACAGGTGTAGATGCTGATTCATCGCAGTACTGCGTACTAAAAACCTACGTAATGACTGACTCAGTATCGTTCAGACATTTCTTAATACTAACGATTGTTTAAATGGCATTGAGATTTTTAAAGAGCATTGGTGAGCTGCAGTTTCAAAATAAGATATTGATATTGAATGATAATGGTCCCCGTTATAAACCAGTCACAAAAATTATAGCAATATTGCACTGTAACAATTCCTTGCCATTGTTAAGAAACTACATATAACCGGATGCGCATCGTGTCGTATGAAAACAATGCGTGTGAGTTTTACAATACACACGTCCAAACATTAATGATCAAAATCAAAGAAACATAAAATTGCAATTAGTACAGGATGTAGGTCTTAAAGAACGTCATAATCATAAGTTTGGCAGTTTAAACGATACGGTAGTTGCAGCTGTCAGTGGCAATGAAAAGAACATCATGCAATTAAAAGGGCCGTATGCGGGCATCGCAGATGAATGGGGTACTGTTGGTGCATGTCTGTTGAGTTTGGTGTGTTTTGTTAATCCTCTGATACAAAAGTATAGTAAATTTTATATAAGTGTCTTCTTTGTCGTATGTTTTTATTCCTTCAATTCACCAAATTACAATACGGCTAGTAAAAATAATTAATTTCTGTAAATTGGTTATTCAATTGCAATTTTGATTGTTAATATTGTTAATTGTGATCCCTATTAAATCCATAGGGATCACATTTATCTCTTTACACAACAATTGATCTGTCTGTTTCAAAACTTAAGCAAACCTTTTGACAGTTTTATATAATCATCGAGTTGACGTTCCAAGATTTATGTATGGGTCTTACTCAATGCAAGTATACTTGAGTGTATTTGATTAACTACTGGTTATTCTGAATGCGCAGGCGCCGTCGGCCGTGCCTGGCGCGACGACTGGCCTATGCTGGATTGACAATGCACGCATTGAATATTCAAAGACGTGATAAAGCTATTTCTAATTGGTGATTAATAGACAAAGCCTTTACTATTGAACGTATCTGTTCCTATGATCTGAAGTGACGTTACATTAAAATTTAGAACAATAGAAGTAGTTTGTACAAATCAAAGTGCAAAAAAACCTAGTACCTAATCATTACAATGAAACCCTAAATAAAGTTAAAAATATAAAAAATTGTAAAAAGTGTAACGACTGATCAGGGCCACAGTCACCGTAGGCGAAATCAGCTAGGTCAGCATCATTACTATCATTATCAGAGTGACCGCGATACTAGAGAATAACCAAAAGGTTTTAGAATTTTTGTAACAATTGGCATGATTGAGTTGTTTCTTCATACCAGTGGACATCATCATTACAAGTCAAGAGGTGAGGCTTACACAATTGCAGAACTAAAACTGATATAAATCTACACCTATTCTGTGAAAACAACACATGTTTCGGAGAAGTTTCATTGAATGTATTCCTGTACTCAATACTTTAGCCGAGACGGTTGGGACAATGCTTGTCGTATCCATTGATACAGAACAGCAACATATTGTCACAGAATATAATACTTTGATACACTGTTCCGCCCACACAATCTTGTTTTATGGCCTATGATATTATGTATTCTATGGTTCAACTGAGGCAAGGCTGCGCAAAAAATGATATCGAATAATTTTCGGTCAGCAAAAAAGATCCTTGATATGTCAATAATCCATACGAAACAAAAACTTACACTGCCACTAAAAGATCCAGCCTATGTTAATATTTACAAAGGAGTAAACGAAAATTTGGTCAAACAAAAAGTAACTTTCGCCGATGTCGCAGCTAGAATATGTAACAGGGACTTTCCACTGTGGGTGTGAGCTACCCATTGTGAAGCGAAAGCCGAATAAAAACAAAAGGTATTACACACGATATTTGAAGCTCAATGTTCATTTTTTGGACGTGGCGGGTGTACTGTGCTCTCGTAACACGGCGAGAGTTATGTCAGATGTCTATCGACGCGGCAAATTATAGACGTACCTACGTCGTCGGCAGGTATAGCGATTCTTGAAACAGACATGTTTTTATACCACATTCGGTACCTATTTTCTGATATAATGTTAGCTTGTGTTTTTTCACAGTTCACACAGAGATCCACTGTTTAATTAAATATTTTTATAAGCTTCAAGGCCGTAATTAATGATCCAATTTTAACCGAACAGGATCAATAATTGCGGTTTTAAGATTCGAATACTAGCATTGAATAGATCAACAGTTAATATTACTTGACACAGTTTCAATAAGCAAGCATCAAACTGTTTGAACCACAGAACTAATGTTTGGTTAGAACATAATAAAAGAAACCGCTTTCCCAAACCATGATTGAGGGCGTTCGAAGTAGGTGTGCAGTTGTGTTACGTCACGCTTTTGATGAATTTCGCGGTCGTCTTTTTGCAAACTCGTTCTTGTGCGACCCGGAAAATATTAGAAACTCATGTTTAAGTGGCGTTAAAAATCAGTTTTTATCGTCTAGGCCGCGTTTCCGAAATTATTCATCTGCGGAAGCATGGTCAACGATCAATATCTCTTTTCAGGGAATTCAAAGCATGATTAATTGACATCGGTGCATTCTAGCATTGCATCAATACCAGTAGAAAGCTGTACGGGTAAGTTTTTACATCAAGATCTTGCTGAGAGCATTCTGGGCCAGAACCAGGGTATGATATCACCTGTCTATCCATATCTTTACCTCCTAAGTGTCACCTAGCTCTCTCTATAATGAGTTAACCGGTATAGCAAACACGTAGAAAAACGAATTGAAAAACACCTTGTGTGGCGTGTCAGATGATTAGCGAATACCGTAGCGACGTGAACATTTTAATTTATTTGACTGATATTACTTTTCTATTGTAAACGTGTAATTAAGATTCTGAGTTACATTGTTTTGTTTACAACGTAAATTCTGTAGCACTAGAATTATTTATCTAAACAAGACTGCCCACAAGTTGAACTAAGGCAAGCTTGGCACAAAGACGGGGCGGCGGCGGCGGGGCGTGCATTCAAATCGATACACCCCTAGCCAGGGGCCTTATAGCTTAAGTGAGTGAAGTACCTACCCATACTGTAATGTTAGTCAAACAAGGAAGCTTATAAAAATTCTTACTTTAACAACAAAATTTACATCTAAAAGATCCAAACGGTATTTATTTACAAATGACACCGTTGTGCTATCTGCATACTGTTGCAAACAATCTAGTGGAGGTACCTCAACCGCTCTAAATCAAGACTAATCCATTGCCTGGCTATGCCGGTGTAGCTAGACCTTGCACCAAAACCATAAAAAGAAGCTGTACTATTACAATCTAATCTAAAGTAACGCACGTTGTTTTACAAGCATTCATGCAATTGTTTTATAATCAAATTTGAAAGACGGAAACAAAAGAACATCATGTATTTAGAGCAAGTAGTTCTACGAATAGTCTGTATTATGTTGTGAAGCACTGTAGTAATTTGGCAAAACTGAGCGTCCTGCAAAAACGGTCGGAAATACGGCTCACGGCCGCTTAGTTTTTCAACAGTAAAGTTATAATGCGATGAAACAGTTCCGTTTGCTGCGTTTGTCGGTTTTGCAGTTCCCTGAATACTAGGCAAGTTATTTCTAGCTCACGGTGAAACTATAATAGTTACTCCTTTTTGTCGATAAGTCTTCTTTTTATACAGGGAAAATGTTACAGAAATTGCGGCCCCACTACCCACTGTTATCACAAATAATAATTAAAAATAATGCTGGACAATCCATTCAGCATCATCTAGCTCCAAAATTAGCAGACCTTGTGTTATGGATACTAGACTGATATATCTAAAACATTTTTTTATTATACATAGAAAACGACTAGGACATCAGGGACAATTATATGATAGCTCATGGGTTGTAGTGTTTCTCAACATTATTCGGCTGAACCTTCATAATTAAAAACAGGAAAAAAGATATTAGAACAATTACAAGACGAGACGAAAGATTGTAAGCGCACCGGAAGATGCTTATACAAACAATAGCTGATCAATTGAACTTCTGTGAAGTTCGATCATTATTATTTGAGTCAATTCATTCGAAAATTATAGTATATTAACAAGGTAGTTTCCTTAGTTTACAGGCAACTTTTGCACATTTTTAGAGATTTCACTCGATTAAAACATCGAGTTGCGTCGATATCTTTCCCTACTCGCGCCTGTCACTAGCGCGTACGCTCATTCTTTTAGAGTATTATAAACAAAGCTTCCTATCTATTGGGCCTCAAACAAGTACTTGACTATGTTTAAATAGGGTGGGTTGGGTTCCTATAATTTTCGAATGAATTGACTCAAATAATAATGATCGAACTTCACAGAAGTTCAATTGATCAGCTATTATTTTTCGTCAATTCATTCTTCAAATTATAGTATATTAACAAGGTAGATGTTCAGAGAAGGAAGGTTTGTTTCCTTAATCTGACAATTCTGGTTTTTAATTATTAAAAGCCATTAATTTTGTTGTAATAAACAATTGTGTTTATTAAAAAAGTGCTTTAGGCAGGTAAATCACATTTAGAATAATTAACAAACTTGAAACCATATGAGGTAAATAATTATTATAAAAACTTAAAGTATATATCCTTCATATAACAAAATTTGATTCTAACTTAAGAACATTATAACTAAAACAGTATGCTTATACTAACGAATTTGATGGAAGTAAGACTCCTCTAGCAAATTCACTTTCGTTATTCAAAATGGGTCGGTTGTAAAAGCGGGCGAAGGCAGTGGACGCGGGTGTCCAGCCCGCCGTCTTACGGATCGTATCAATGCTGACGCCAGCGAGGCTGGCGGCCGAGCTGGCCGCGTGCCGCGTGCTGTGCGCACTGAACCTGGCCGTGTCCACGCCGCTCGCTGACAACACCTGCTTTATCCAGCGACTGATGGTCTGTGCTGTAGCGCTTCTATGTGGCGGTCTTGTGGTCAACAGAAGGTTACCCGCGTTCGTGGTTCTCAATTTTTGCGTAACAAAAATATAATCTTTGAGAACTGAAGCGGGACAAATATTTATGCTATCCCGAAACCAGGGTAAAAATAATATCGGTTGGTCTCGACCGGGAGCTGTGGTCTTAATGTTGTCCGTGATGGCTATCTTAATACCCTCTGATATAATTGTTATGTTTTCCAGTTTTATCAGGGAAAAAGTTTGAACTCTATGCGCGGTACATAGCGCTAGCAAAATAACTAACTTCTTTGTAATTTTTTCAGTACTTAATTCAATATTTGGGTACCAATCAGATATATAGTTAAGAACTATTTGAGGGTCCCAAGTGGACGTATATTTAGGACGGTTGGGTTTGATTTTGTAGGCACCTTTAAGAAGCCTTCTAATGCGATCATCAGAACCGATCTGATTACCTAAAAAAAATGACAATGCGGAACGGTGACTATTAAGAGAGCCATACGAGCATCCATTATTGAATTGTTCCGTCAAGAAGTTTAAGACGAATGTAATTGAGTCATTGAAAACGTTACTATTATTGTCCATACAAAACCGCCACCAAAGCTTCAAAGTGACGCCATACTGCTTCAGCGTGGTGTCTGCGAGCGAGGCGAGCATCAGGTCTAAAGCCGCCGGCGGGCGGCGAGTTGCGCCGCGCGAGCGCCAAGCGCAGAGCCGCGCGGCACCCAGGGTAAGGTTCGCATGGAGAGGGTGGCACTCCCTGAAATGTGATTGTAACAAACACTTACTAGGGTTGAAAAAGTGTATCTTAGACACTCGTAAATTGTCTAACAGGGGGTACCAAGCCTGCGATGGCCAGTGTGGGAATATGAATATTCCAGTCGCTTTGTCGTCAATTATTTTCCGTAAGCATTTCAAAATTAATGAAAATGGTGGAAATGCGTAAAAGTACCTACCATTCCATGTGATGGTAAAAGCATCTACGACAAAAGCATCAGGATCAGGTTTCCATGAGACGAAAATTTTACACTTGGCATTGCTACGTGAGGCGAATAGATCGATTTCGGGGTAACCAAAGAGTTGTACTACTGTTTGGAAAGCTGTATCAGATAATTCCCATTCAGTATCAGGGTTTACGATTCTAGAATCTAAATCCGCACAGTTTTCTTTCGTACTAACGTAAGAGGCCCATATCCAAATATTTCTCATCTCGCACCATTGCCAAATGTGTCTCGTTAAAGTACTTAGGTGTGGGAACTGGATCCCTCCCATTCTATTCACATAGCTTATTGCTGTGGTGTTATCGACTCTTAGCAATATTGAGCAGTTTGATTCAGTTTTGAAAAAACTTTTTAATCCTAAAAAGACTGCTAATAACTCTAGATAGTTGATGTGGTGTTCTTTTTCAGATGCCTTCCATGTACCGTTGGCTCTTTTGGTGTCGCAAACAGCACCCCAACCTGTTCGAGAAGCGTCAGTAAAAATCTCGTGCTTATACTGAACTTTTTGAAAGCATTGGAATGAACTATGAATGTTAGCTTGCCACCAATTCAAATCATCTAAAATCTCCGCAGTGAGTTTTATTTTGGCGTCGTAATTGTGGTTATTTTCTTGTAAAGCTAAAAATTTATGTCTTTCTAAAATTTTTGTGTACAAAAGCCCGTACCTAACGGCTGGGCATGCTGAGACAAGAACACCTATCAGCTTAGCAAAATCACGAATAGTACATTTCGGTAAACGTGAGTACTTTCGCACTAAATGTGCGATATTATGGCATTTATCTGTAGGCAAAGATAAGGTAAGATCACTAGTGTTATACATAAAACCTAAAAACTTTGTAAATTTTTTAGGTTGTAGTGAACTTTTTTCATAGTTAACCACGAATCCTAAACACTTCAACAATTGTAACGTAGAATGGACATTATCTGCGCACTCTTCGATACTGTCACCTATGCACAGGATATCGTCAAGATAAATAACAGACTTGTGGCCTTGTTTGCGCAAATAGGTTATAACCTCTTTCATAATTTTAGTAAAAACTCTAGGCGCTACTGACAATCCATACGGTAAAGACACAAATTCAAGTAAATTATTTTCGAATTCAAATCTTAGGTACTTCCTATCAGCAGGATTTATAGGTATAAGAAGGAAAGCTTCTTTTAGGTCAATACTGGCTAAAAACCCATCACGTGAGATGAGTTTAGTAGCCGTCCTATAATCCTCCATCTTGAAGTGAGTATTTAAAATAAACTTATTTAGTGGCTTTAAATTCAGTATGAACCTTTTTATGCCGTTATGTTTAGGAGCCAGGAATATTTTTGAAATATATTGGTCATGTCATGACATGGAGTACAAGGGCTAACAGCGCCTAGATTAATTAGTTTTTTAATAGCTGTATGCATCTCACGACTATCTTCGCGGGTAAACGTGGAACAAGGTATTACGGGCTGTGAAACTTGTTCAGTAAATTGAATAGAATACCCAATTTGTATCCACGTCAAAACTACACTATTACTTGTAATATTAAGCCAACAGCTAAAATGGCAAGTAAGTCGACCAGCGTGTACCTGCGTTATTGCTGCGTGTTGGCACGGGGCTTGGACTGGTTGAAGTTCTTCGATGTCGGCGTCGTCGGCGCGTGGCTCGACGTTGCATTCATCAGATAGGGCCGCCGCGGCGCAGGCGCTGGCCTCTTTTGGCCTCCCCGCCCCCCCCTGAAGGACGAGAAACGAGGAGGGCCCGTCCAGTTTCCCTGGTGGGCAGGACGATTGACTGATGACTGTGGAATGGGAGCTGTAGGCTTCTGGTTTACCCGCTTACGGATTTCTTGGCCTTGTTTTTCGATAGCCTTACTAGCTTTTATTTTGTCGGCAAGGGAACTGCCGAAAAGCGTCTCGTCTCTTTCTGCATCTTGTATCATGTGCAGAAAATTCTTTTCCAAGCTAGGGGTAATTAGCTTTCTTCTATCACTCGAAAATGAGAAGTGTAGGTCTGTTAGGAGGCGACATCCATCGCTGAGCGATTTGAGTGCACAGACCTTAGTAGTAAGATATTGAGAGTTCTAGACCACTTGATGTCTGATAGAACACACTATCATCGTTCGCTTCGCTCACTCCGATGTGCCGTGTGTTC
The DNA here is from genome assembly GCA_963931895.1 of Eupithecia pulchellata. NCBI lineage: Eukaryota > Metazoa > Arthropoda > Insecta > Lepidoptera > Geometridae > Eupithecia > Eupithecia pulchellata. The sequence goes on from OZ007523.1 coordinate 7,807,507, forward strand.
TATCAGACATCAAGTGGTCTAGAACTCTCAATACCTTATTTGAAAAAATCTTGAAGACATCAAGTGGTCTAGAACTCTCAATACCTTTTTTGAAAAATCTTGAAGACTGGAAGAACTCATTTCGTTCGCTCTGTTCGTGGTTCGTTCAATATAATGTTCATTAATGGTGATCTAGAATCCCAATAAATGAATAGTAGGTTATTGGGAGTGCTACATCACAACTTCCCTCCAAAACCCTCCAATAACACCCAGTATGTATATAAAACGGGATGAATGATTAAACGGGTATTATTTTCCGTAAAACGCTCACACAATGAAGTTCGTTAAACAGCCGATATCACTAAATCTTGAAAACATTAATTTTGAATCTAAGAAGCAAAGTTTCCGCCATAGTGCACTATTACCAAATACAATACGCTGTTTAATATGTGGACCATCAAACTGTGGCAAAACAAACTTAATGATGGGTTTATTACTACATGAAAACGGTTTACAATTCCAAAACGTCTATGTGTACTCAAAAACCTTATATCAACCAAAATATCTGTATCTGGAAGAAATTTTTAAATTAGTTCCATCAGTAACGTTTTCAAAGTATTGTGAAAACGAAGATGTTATTGCTCCTCATGCAGCGAAAAAAAACTCTGTTATAATATTTGATGATGTTGCGTGTGGCGATCAAAACAATATTCGAGATTACTTTGCTATGGGACGACATAAATTAATTGACTGTTTTTATTTAAATCAAACTTATAGTAAAGTACCTAAGCAACTTATAAGAGATAACGCAAATTTGATCGTACTTTTCAAACAAGACGAAGTCAATATGAAACATGTTTACGATGAACACGTCAATACAGACATGACGTGGCAAGAATTTAGAAATATGTGTGCAAATGTTTGGGAAGAGCCATACACTTATTTAGTTATTAATAAAGACTGTGAGAAAAACAAAGGTTGCTATCGCAAAAACTTTGATAATTATATATTGTTTAATGCCTAAACTACCTCTATACTCTAATCTACCTACTCACGTTTAAATGTTTTCTCGTGACTCATACCTTGTTGAATTGTAACGTGAATCGGTTGTGTTAATAATTTAAAATGGCACATCCTAAGCATGGCTATTATTCCACCGAAAGTAAACGTTTGGAAAGCTTTAAGTCTTGGCCCATGGGACTAACCCAACAACCAGAAGATATGGCTGAAGCTGGATTTTTTTACACAGGAATGAGTGACAGAGTTATATGTTATTATTGCGATGGAAAGTTTAAGGACTGGACACCTATAGACCAGCCATGGATTATTCACGCACGTTATTGTAAATCGTGTCCATATGTTTTGATAATGAAAAGCAGAGAATTCGTCCAAAAAGTTCAGAATTGGCCATGTGAATGTAAAATTTGTGAATCCGATTTTAAAAGCAAAGAAAAGGAACCATTAGCTGACGACTCAAAACTCCAATTGTCTTCAACTGAATTAATGTGCAAGATATGTTATGAAAATACGGTAAACTCGTGTTTTATTCCATGTGGCCACGCTGTTGCATGTGTAAAGTGTGCACTTTCCATAAATAAAAACTGTCCGGTTTGCCGTAAAGTTTGCGACAACATAATACGACTTTATTTTTAAGTATGTTTGAGGTATAAATATAAGAGCAAACATTGGTAACTATTACTTGAGTAGCATCCTTTGGATACGCATACAACATTCTATTTTTAAAATAACACAATGGAAAAAAAAATTAAACAACAAATTGTGAATGCTGCTGAATCAGTTAAGAAAAAGGTACGAAAGATGCGTGATATAGAGACCGCAAAAAGTGATATACTTGAATCTGTCTTTAGACCAATTACAAAACCTCTCAAAGAAATTGCTGAAAAATCTGAAAAAAAAGTTTATAACTTTGAAAACCAGTTTGAAACATCAAGTCCCTTGGATGCAGACAAAACGTTAAAAAAGAGAGTATCAAGTGTAGGTTTTAGTGAATTAAATCAATCAGTTGATTTGAAAAACTCCAGTGACGAAAGTTCAGAAGTTGATAGTGAAAACGATGAATCTTTTAGGACTATAGATTCTGATTTTGATTCACCGAAGGTTAACCGAAGCGAGCAAGTATCTTCATGGTCTATGTCAACAGAAGCCAATAATGATATTCCGTTTGGTGTGCGAAACGAACGTGGTAAACTCATGATGGGGTCAGCACGTGTTGTTGTTTATGACGGATCTATACAAGTTGGCACCAGAAAGTACAAAATTACACCTGGATTAAAAGAGCTTTTATTTAAAAAAGTTCCTGATCTGAAAGTCATAAGTTCAGAAGATTTGGATTATTATAAATTAATGTTGTTAGAAACGAATGTTCATCGACGAGACTATGATCCTCAAAAACAAATAAGAAGCAGTAAAGGTCGAAAATACTTGAACGTTGTAAAACCCCTGTTCAAATTACGTAAAATATCAGCCAGTACAGATAGTAGTCAACCTGATATACACGCAGGAAAAGGTTTACCCACATTGAAAAAATGGAAGAAAAATGTAGATTATGTTTATTGGGATGATCCTAATGAACTTATTGATCGATTAAAACTTTTAATTGCTTCTCGGGACGCTGGAAACACTGGATTAGATAATGAAATTTTATCAATAATTGAAGAACTACGTGAGAATGGTATAATTTCAAATAAATAAGATAATAAAACAAAAAACTTTCATTTCAATATCATCCCTACAACTAGTCAGTCTGTTTTTCATAATGGATAAATTTGGACATCATATAATTACGAAAAAAATAAGTGTATCAGATTTTAAAGATATATTTAATAAAACAATGATCAACGATAAAGAAGAAATAGATTTAAAATACAAAAGGTTGACTGGTATTGCAATACCTCTTAATGCACACGATGCTGTCAGTAAAGAGTATGTAGATAAACACTTTGCTAGTACGCAACATGTTCGTGATATGTGCAATACTATAAAAACAGAATTAATGAAAAATATTGATCAGTTGCTGGAAGGCTTTACAAAAACTAATTCTGTTAAAAAATGAGCAAACAAAATGTTGTTGATGAAATTCACAAAGCCGCGCGTAAAAATTTCATTCGAAGGTCTGTAATATTAAAGGGATTGGATGATCTATGGCAATCAGATCTTATTGACTTTCGAAATTTAATAAAATACAATAGAGGTTATAAATACATATTAGTGGTGATTGATTGTTTTTCTAAATTTGTATGGACCGTGGCAGTCAAGACAAAGAGTAAATCTGAAGTAGCGGATGCTTTTAATAATATTATAGTTACAAGTGATCGGAAACCTATTAACTTACAAACAGATATGGGAACAGAATTTTATAACACGGAACTAGAAAAACTTATCAAAATTAATAATATAAACCATTATTCTACATATTCATCAAAGAAAGCTTCGATTGTAGAAAGAGTAATAAAAACTCTTAAAAATAAGTTGTATAAGTATTTCAGTTTAAATGGTAGTTACAAATGGATCGGTAAACCTTTGGAAAATATTGTTAATGATTATAATAACACAATACATCGCACTACAAAATTTAAACCTGCCGATATTAACTATTCAAACGAACACATAGTGAAAAGAAATATAATGAAGTCACAAATAACGAAGAGAGTTCATTCAAAGAAAAACAAATTAGCAGCGGGAGATCTAGTGCGCATAAGTAAATATAAACAATGTTTTGAAAAAGGTTACACGCCGAATTGGTCTACTGAATTATTTTTGATAAAAAAAGTTAATTTAACGAACCCTTTGACGTATCATATTGAAGACTTGCATAAATGTCCAATATTAGGTACATTTTATGAACAAGAACTTCAAAAAACTAAATGTTCTAATGTTTATTTAATAGAGCGTGTTTTAAGAAAAAAAGGTAATAAGCTCTTTGTTAAATGGTTAGGTCTTCCAAATAGTGAAAGTAGTTGGATTAAAAAAAGTGATATTTTATAATATTATATAAAATATAATTGAAAGTACTTTCAAATCATTAGTATCATAGCAATGCGCGGAGGAGGACTTGTCAACAATCTGATAAATAATTTACCGTTCGAACTTCATTTACCTGGATATAATTATTGTGGACCTGGTACTCGATTAAGAGAACGTTTACTAAGAGGTGACCAAGGAGTGAACGAATTGGATAACGCTTGTAAACAGCACGACATTGCATATACACAATCAGATAATTTGAAAGATCGACATAGAGCAGACATAGAACTAATAAAAATGGCTAAACAACGAATGAAGTCAAAAACTGCTGGAAAAGGAGAAAAATTAGCATCGTGGGTTGTAAGCAAAATCATGAAATCTAAGGTGAAGCATGGAGCAGGGACAAAAAAACCGTTTCGTTCGGTTGTTTCTACGATACGGAAACATTTGAAGAAGCTCAAACCATCTGATAATAACAAAGCTATAGAAATTGCTTACACAGCAGCAAAAAAAATTATTAAGCATAAAAAAGGAGTTACCCTTCCACGTGTCATACATCTACCAAAGACCGGTGGTATACTCCCATTAATACCAATTTTTGCGGGGCTTTCAGCTCTCGGTGCATTATCTGGAGGAGCTGCTGGCATTGCCAAAGCTGTAAATGACCATAAAACAGCACAGAGAAACTTTGAAGAAGCAAAAAGGCATAATAAAATGATGGAATCTATAGCTTTAGGAAAAGGTCTTTATATCAAACCCTACAAAAAAGGCAACGGTCTCTTTGTTAAAAGTTCAAAAAACTAAAGAAAAGGTTACCTAATCGTGCTCTTACAAATATTGAGTTATTAGAATATGCTAATGAGTACATTCCATTTTTTAGAGGTGTCTTTATGAGAGATGAATTACCACGAAAACCAAAAGCCATAGAGTGTGGTATTGTAAACTTAGACAACTCTACGAACGAGGGTACGCATTGGGTAGCCTATGTAAAATACTTGGATTATTGCCAGTATTATGATAGCTTTGGTGATTTAAAGCCTCCAAAAGAAATTGTCAAGTATTTAACAAAGAAAATATCATATAATTACTGTAGTTATCAAAATTTTAACACATCGAATTGTGGTCACCTTTGCTTAAAATTTCTTCATGAATTTTGGGATTCATGTAAAATTATTGGAACGAATAAAAAATATATAAATTAAAGAAATAGTTTTCTTTTAGCCATTAGTAAAATGTCTTTCACGCTGTCTATAACTGGTCATACATCGACATTATCATCAAATTTTTATCCTGCTTTACAATTCGATGGGGAATACGAATGCGCATTGCTGCATATTTCAACGTTTAATTCAATTCCTAATATTGAAAACACGAACAATAAATTTTACTATGGCAACAATGAAGTCTTGGAAATTCCTGAGGGTGCGTACGAACTACAAGACATTTCTGGTTATATAAGGCAGAATTTAAAAATGAAAGGAATAGATTTTAATTTGTATTGTAACAATAATACATTAACTACATCTATTTACTGTAGTAAAGAAGTTCACTTTGAAAAAGCCAACTCTCTAGGAAAATTATTGGGGTTTGACAACCAAACCCTGAAAGCAAATATATTACACGAGTCACAGCTGCCAGTCAACATTTTATCAACGACTGTGATGAGAATCGAATGTGATATTGTGAGTGGTTCTTACATTGACGGAAAATCCAGCCATATTATTCACGAGTTTGCGCCCAACGTCCCTCCAGGATATCGCATTATCGAAATACCAAAAAATATTATATACTTTCCTGTTAATCAAAACTTTTTAAGTACTATCAATATCAGACTATTAGACAACCACAATAAACTAATTAACTTGCGAGGAGAAGAAGTACAATTGTATTTACACATTAAGAAAAAATGATTGACTTTAATAAATATACTGATACAAGAACAAAACACATCAGTGACAATCCAACAATCCGTCGAAGAGCACCAAAAAGAAGAAATAAAAAAATAACAGAAGAAAATAAAAGATTTTTGAAATTAATCGGTCTGCTAAAATGAGTATATTGGACATCTCAAGTACACCAGTATTCGATTGTACCATTGATGGTATTGAATATCATTCATATAAACCATTTGTAACAAGTTTTAACAAGAACGATGAAATACGAATACCTATCAACCAGCAAGACCTTTACATATTACCGTCTGCTAGTACCTTGTATTTAGAAGGTACTGTGAACATTATAAAAAACAACGAAACAAAACAAAAAGTTACTAGTATCGAGTTGACTAACAATCCGTGGCTATATCTATTCCAAGATATTCGGTACGAACTCAATGGAATTGAAATAGACAGAATTAAACATGCTGGAATTACAACCACTATGAAAGGAATTTTATCATTTAATGAAAACCATGCTAAGGTATCCAAAGCTTGGGGTTGGGATATTAATGGCACCAAAGCCAGTCAAACATTTTGTGCTTCAATTCCCCTTTCTAATATATTAGGTTTTGCAGAAGATTATAAAAAAATTATCATGAATTGTAAACATGAATTGATTTTGTTACGCAGTAATACTGATTTAAACTCACTTATAATTCCTAATGGTCAGATTCTCGAAGATATTGTAATAACTAAACTATTTTGGCGTGTACCACACGTTAGAGTATCTGATAAAGAAAAAGTTAACTTGCTTAAGTTATTAGAAAAAGATCGTCCTTTACAAGCAGCATTCAGAAATTGGGACCTTTATGAGTACCCACTATTACCAAAAACCACCAAGCATACTTGGTCTATCAAAACGTCGTCTCAAATCGAAAAACCTAGATACGTCGTAATTGGTTTTCAAACCAAGAGGAAAAATTCAGCACAAGTAGATATGTCACGTTTTGATCATTGCAATTTAAGAGATTTAAAAGTGTACCTAAACTCAGCATATTTTCCTTATGAAAGCATGAACGCAAATTTCCTGGATTCCAAATATGCATTGATATACGAACAGTATGTCAATTTCCAACAATCTTACTATGGATGTAGAAACGAACCATTGCTAAGCGCTGATGAATTTAAAGAAATAGCGCCATTGTTTGTAATAGACTGCTCGAGACAGAGCGACAACATAAAGACTGGTCCAGTAGTTAGTGTTCGAGTGGAGCTAGAGTGTAATTCAGAGATACCGGACTACACATCTGCTTATTGTCTCATTCTAAACGATTGCATAATTGAGTATAGACCACTGAGCAACTTGGTAAAAAAAATATCATAATTAAAATGAATGCTGATACTGTAATTGTTGACTTGCAAGGATTCAAGGACTACCAAAATCAATTTATATTAAAAGAATTCGCTATTCTCATCAATGGATATTCTCAAATATTTCTGGTGAAGCCACCCTACGCATTTACAAAATTAACGAAAGAAGAAAGGAAACGGGTCCAATGGCTAGAAAACGATCGTGGTATTTATTGGAGTGAAGGTTTTATCGACTACAGGGAATTTAAACACATTATTAAACCGTACTTGAATAATAAAAAAATTCTAGTTAAAGGCCTAGAAAAAATCAAATGGATAAAAAGCTTTCATGAAAACTGTGAAATCGTTGATATTGGTGAAAATGGATGTCCTAACTTTGCGAAATTATGCGATGACTATGAAAAAACAAAAAACCTAAATTTAAACTGTGTTCACCATAAAAAAAAGTGTGCCTTAAAGAATGTTATCTGTTTAGAAAAATGGTGTAAGGATAATAATTTTGATGTGTTTTTACCTAATCTTTTCAAAAGTTAGACTATATGCAATGTTTTATTGTGTACCTTTAATTGAAATTGTTAAATTCAGTTTGTTAAGGCGTTAATTTTACTACCTACCTATTCTTAAGTTACTTATTTTTATGTAATGATATGTGTATGTTAAATTTACCTACCTAATGATACATAATAAAACACTACCTATCCTACATAATATTGGTTTTATTTAACTAAATTTTAAAATAAAATACATAATGTAAGTACTAAAATTTTATTTAAAAATAAAAATATTATTCTACTAAATATTCTAAATAAATATTGGTACTTACATAACTACTTACTCTAATACGGCAAGGCAAGATTTTCCGAAATATTTCTAATTATTCTTTCAGTCTGGTCCATAATATTGTCTATAATGTCCCTAACAACATACTGAGCTGATAAAATCACTTTATCACTATTGTCACTAATGTCCATTACTTTTATCTGGATAAGTCTCCTTCCAGTGCACTGTGCTGTCCTGTTGAGAACAAACGATGATCGCTGCATTTTTCTGCGTCCCTCGTCTAGAGGATCTACTCGTATACTCGAAGGCTTCCTTGTTCTTCGCTTAGGTCGACTTTTGGTCTTTGTCACAGAACTTTGTACCACAGGAAACTCTTGGGAAAATCCAGCCAATGGATCCTGTGCGCATTGGAAGAACAGCTCCTGTGTATTGATCCCAATAATGTCATCTTGAGTTGCATCAGGATCATTCGTTGAAAAGTTATCCATTTTTCTGTAAAAAAATAATAAAGTTAAGTGAAATGAATATGAATTTATTAAAAATTACAATCTTTGAGTATAATCACGATAACTTACCTATAAAATCACACGCCGAGAGATAAATCAACAACTGTGGTAGTTATAAAAAAATTATATCAATTAATAAAAACTTATAACGATTACGTTATGTTCGAGTGCACAGCAAACAATGAATGTGTATTTGTAATGCGCATCCTCACAACCGTCGCGCGTCGTGTAAGTTGCAATGCAACGTAAGGGCTTTTGAATGTAAGGACAGTCATAAAACATTTCAAGTTCGTACATGTTTTAAATAGAATATTTTACTTCATGCAGTACCTACTTAAATAGGATAATAATGTAAATGAAACGAAATATTTATATTCAACAAAATTTATTTTGTAGAGCTTATCAGTAGGTTGATACTTAAACAATAAAATTTGGTAACTTATAGCTAGAGCGATATTAATTATTATTGCATATTAAACTTATTTATATACCTAAAATAGAAACATGTCCCCAAGCTCTACTTGTTTTTTTGTCCTTAGAAATTAAGCGCTTATCATCATTACTTGAGAGTGCAATTTTGTCTACTGAGCGCGTAAATATTTCATGTTTCATACTCTTGAATAAAATGTTCTTCCTACGTAAAATATTGTCTGTCAATAATGTTCTTTTATAGTCTGAAATATCAAGATCGCGCACAACGCATGATTTAATTCCTTTGGCTTTTTTAATTACACTCTCAGTATTTTGTATACAGTACAACTTGGAGCGTAATCCAACAAATTCTGTGATTATTTTGCCTCCCATTTCATCTTTGAATAACCCCGGAACTTTTTTATTAATTATAGGTAATCCATGATAATTTTCTATAGGAAAATTACTGGTATCAAAATACTGAATGAAATTTGCTTTTAATTCTGAATAAAATTGATTCGTTTCAATATGATAAATAAAGCTGTCAGTATCAGTGTAACACATACGTAATCTTTCACCATAGAACGGTTGAAAAACAGAATAATGAAAATCATACATATGCGATTTTGATAATTCAAGTACTGTGAAACCTATATACAATGGTTTATCTAAAATAATCTTACTAGGTTTTAACTGAATTGCTACCAAATTTTCTGTAAATATAGATGCACTATGAAAATTCGTGTTAGAAATTAACTTTTCAGCACTTTTTTGTTTCTTTGTTATATTTTTGAGATCGTTCCACTGATTTACTAAATAAACCTTCACTTTTTTGTTATTGTTTTCTAAGGTTTTTCCAAAAACGCTATTATTTAATAGTTTGAAAAAGTCTTGTTCAAAAGTAGATGATGCTTTTTGTCGCAGGGCTGTATTTAAATCGATATATTTCTTTAAGTAATCACTTTGTCTAAAAGTTATACCACGATGTATTTTTTTTAAAACTATCCCATGTTTTATACATGTTTTTAAATGTGCGTAATGAATTACATATTTAAATTTATCGTATAAGTTGGGAATAAGTTTCGGATATTTTCCCCCCGGTGGAATATCTTTTTCTGGACAGAATGGTAAATCGTTATGTTTGCAGTGTAAAGATTTTGGATAAATCAAATCCACTTCCAAAATGAAGCCCCACTCAGCATCATTCGAAACATTGCTGATATCTAGTTGATCAATCTCAGCTGGACTGAGTAATCTGAAGTCAGATAAGGGTAATGTTTGGCACATGCTAAACCCATATAGATTGTTACAGTCTATGTATGCAATGTACGATTCAGGCTGCATTGGATCGTAATCTGGGATAAATTCATTGTTAGCTTTTGCATATCTATGAGAACATAAGCATATGCCACCCCTAATGCCAGATTGAATCATGTCTACTATTTCAAAATTATCGATAAGTTCTAACTCTACACCTGTCCTATAAAGCATTGCATCGAAAGACAAACTTGGAGCTGTGACATAATGAGCAGGATCCAAGTTATAGTGATGCTTACAGGTTTTTCTGAAATTTTCAAAGACATCTGTCAATAAAAGCACATCTGTTTTTAAATACAAATCTGTATACTGACCCATATCAAGAATATTGAATAGTGACCAAACAGATTGTGCGTGTTGGTAGTCTTCATCGGAAATATGATCATTATTGAGAGAACTATGAAAATCATTTCTGCTAGGAAGAGATTCCTCACTATACCGTTCCCATGTGTTCATGTATTCATATGGGTAAACGCCTTTTCGTTTCAGAAGAGCAAACTGAGCTTCATTAGGGAAGAATTGATAAAGATGGTGAAATTTGTGTGATTCTAAAGTCTCAGCCAGCTTTTGTAAACTAGTCCCCATAAACTTAAAAGAATCTACAAATCTCAATTGAATATAATCATTTCTCTTTATTGGAATAAACTTCGTAAAGGAGATATAATTTTCCTTAGTTTTTGGTATTATATTTATTGGTCCCGGTGCTTCCCCCAATTTCTTGATAAATAAATGACAATCATATCCAGCTAAATTATGAAAAAATATTGGTATGAATTTAGGTACTTTGAACTGTAGATTACATAAACTATGTGCTGCTCCACGGTACCGACCCGTTAAATGACAGTGATCTCTTACTTTGTCCTCAAATAAGAAATTTTCACAAATATGACACAAAGTAGCTCTGCTAAATTCATTATCATCATTTTCACTCATGACCATGGACACATTTTGCGTCAATATTGAATGAATGTTCCTAACATCTTTATATAAAGCTGTGATAAATTTATCAATACAATCAAGCCCGCGGTACGATACAAATTTATTATGAGACTGGTCCACAGAACAAACAATATTGTAAGCGAACGCTATTGGCACATGTTTTTGTGTGGTACATGTAAAACTACTTGACTCAATGTCTGTCACATTTTCTAACATAGTTTCAAAATCCGCATAAATTACAAATGGAACATCATGCTTTCGATCAAAATGTCTAAATTTAATTATAGCTCCCTTTTCCGGCAGCTTGGTAACGATTCCGGTACAGTTATGGTTTTCTCTGTCCTCATCGCAATTAAAAAATACCAAACATGTATCGCAAAAGTGTAATTTACCGTTTCGTTTAGTAATTTGACTTCTAACAAGCCTTGACAAGTCTTTTATCAAACAAAAATGTGATTTGGATTTATTTTCAAAATGCAACAAATGTATCACTTTTTTATTGGACGTCTTTTCAGATTTGTACAGTGGACCGATAATCGCCTTATTTTTCTCCAAACCAAATATTATGAAACTAAGCTGAGGATTATTTTGCTCAAAGATATGAATGTCTGCAACAGTCATTGGAAACGTTATGTTTTCAATATTCAACACTGCACTATAATGTGGATATGATGTTACTCTGTCTGGGTGCAACCTAGCGGGATAGAGAGCAGCTACTACACTCCATAGAAAACAATATTCATCAGAATTGTGAATATTAATACAAGCTTTTTTTTGTCTTATATTTTTTGGTAGCTCAATAAAGGTGGAGCCACCCAACGGTTGATACTTATTTAAATTTACTTCTAAATAGACACAGTTTAAAAGGGCCCATCCCGAGTCCCTATCTTGAAATTCATCAATTTTACCTTGCAAAGTGTTTTTAATAGATGAAAACAAAGGCTCAAATTCATAAGTACTGTATAGTGGAATATTTTTTGTTCCAAATGATTTGATTTCTTGTTCATTATTTTTGAACAACAAAAAATTTGAGAATAGTTCAAAATTGACTTTAACACAAATGTGTTTTTGTAAGGTGGCATCTATAACATGCTCTATTTTACTGCGAATAGAGTTCAGAAATGTATCTACATTATTCTGACACTCGTTTTCTGCAGCTATACGATAAGTAATGATTCGACACTTAAAAGCTGACGCCACTGTTTCAACACCATCAATATGCAGCTGGCCTAAATTATTCCCTCTATGTTTATTACTACGTAAATGTCCTACCCATGACTTACTACTAACTGTTTCGTTACAAATATGACAAAATGGCATTTTAATGTTTTGTGATATGATAAGAAAAAAACTTTTATATTGAAAATAGGAGTGAGAAAAAAATACAACAATCAATCGTAAAAACCTATCTGTATATAAAATAATAATTAATAGACTATCAAAAAAATCCTATACTCATTCCTATCAAACTATTTTTTTTTTTCTACCAAGTTGCTATCTATTAATAAAAATAATACGTAAATTATGAACCTAGATCCTATTCAAATTTAATTAACTTGCTAAAGTTATCAATAACCTATTTCTAAAAACTACTTTTACCAACTTAAAATAAAATAAATTTCGGAAAATATTAAATTTATATTTATTATTAGCTGCGTTAAAAACTATTTAAAGACAACTTTGTTGGAATAAAACTGTTGTTCTGAATCCCGAAATCTTTTATAAATTGTATTTAAGAGCTCCTGGAGCAAGTCCCACTCAGGATTTTCTTCTCCCAACCGCAGCTTAATAGAGGTTAAGGCTTTACGATATCGCTGGTCGGGTGCAGTTGATTCCACGTCCTCAACCTTGTATAATTTGAAGTCAATGAAAAATTCACCCTCGTCGGTGGTGATGGTCCGACGCGACTGCCCGTCAGACACTCGGGTGGTGAAGGATGAGACGGCAGCCGACCCGCCGCGGCCTTTCGTCGACGGAGCCGCAGCCTTCTTATCTTCTGCTTTTATTATAGAGAAAATATCTCTCTTGGCTTTCTTGTTCCTGTAAATAAGAAGGTTTAATCAGACAATGGTTCTAACTAAATCAACCCACCGCCACCGTCTCGTAAGAATCTAAGCTATACAATTTTAAAGTACTTATCATACCTAAGTAAGTATGCTACACTGCTTTAATACTATACACGAGCGTTATAGCACACCTGACTAACCTCGTACCTCTCACCTAATCGACTACGAGCGTAGCACATCGCAACAAAAATCTTTTCTGGATTATAATTTAGATACTTAACTGATATGAACCAAACTACAAACTTTGAGTTTTTGTTGCTTCTTTAAGCATAGAAGGGTCTAAGCCTTGGCTAATAAATGGAATTGAAACTTAATTAAGAGGTATCTATCTAGTTTCAACAAAAAGTATTATGAATCTAAAACTGAATTTATTTTGCTTTAAATAGTTTTGTAATTGATCATAGGATAACTCACCAAGGAAAATCTTCTTTGGCTTGGCGAATCCCGCGGATAACATCTGCCGCTGCAGTAGATGAGGACGGCTGCGGGGCGAGAGTCTCAGGAACGGTAGCCGGAGTTATCTTCCTCTTCGCAGCCTTCGTCTTGGGCAGCGACGCTTTTTTTGATTTTTGTGAATCGGTGCGCACCTCCGAGACCAAGGAGTAATCACTCTCGTAGTCGGACCTGAAAAATTAAAAACATGTCAACTTTTATTAATTCACAATAAATTTTTGTTTGGTTATTTTATTATCAACTGCATATAATTTGTGTTCCATGAATGACTTACGAACATTTTATTGTAGAGTTGGTAGAGTACTTTGACGACGACAGCAGGCGTGGATTAAAACGGCTTGGGCGGACGCGTCTGTGAACGGACTTGGGCGGGCGGGCAGCAGCGGGGCGGAGCGGGCAACGTCGATATAGCGTCAGGCTTCAGCTCGAAGATCGCAGAAAGAATGTGATGTTTTAACTTTTTTCAGAGGTTTTATATCGCGCAAGTAAAAACATAAAAATGGACTATGAGCTTTAACTGATAATCAATGTTGAACCTTATTTCACATAATATTACTAACTAAGTTATCAAAATTGATGCAATAGAAATATTTTCCTTTAATAGCATTTTAAAAATGTTCAACCTTATTTCAAAACAATTGTTTTACTTAAAAAGCATTATTTATGCAAATATAGATCTTATATCAATATGCATTTAAGCTCTATGACTATGCAAAACCTCAAATAATTTACCGCATATGATTCAATAGATCAAAGAAAAGCATCGCGTTACAGTCAATTTTTACTTACGAGCCGCTTAACAAACCGTGAGAATGCTTAAGGGTGATTACAGACGCGTGGTAACTAACATAAAATAAGTGCTACCCATGTCTGTAACTAAGATATAGTTTGAACTTGCTTCATTGATTTTATTATAAGTTACTACCAATTTGCGAAGTTATGTAAAAATGCTTTATTATTTTATTGCAAAAACAATTTGAAAAAAAAATTGTAGGTAATAATAGTATTATTACTGACGTGTAGATAAAAACATCATCTCTTTAATCAAATTATTAATTTAACTTGTATCTTTAAAACGAGTACCTCAATATCACATAATGTTTATATAACACATATTTTTTGTTGCAATTGAACTATCATGACGAGTCTAGCCACGGCTTAATAAGGGCTAGTGTCAGCTATGACACTGAAGGTACATAGCATGATTATAAATGGTAGGTAGCTAAAATATCTATAAAATGTTATGCAATTTTTATATAAAGTTAGAACATAATTCGTTCTATGTTTTTTTTATTACAATTCTTTTCGGTCAGGTTCATTCATCTTTAGTTCATTCTTGGTAAGTAAACATTGTTTTCTTTTTGTAGCTTTAATAAGATGTTTTATCAATAAATAAAGTACCATATATAGATAGTGTAACTATAAAAAATACTAGTGACTTATGAAATTGTTGATAATCCGCGAACGCTGTAGCAGACATCAGGCCTTAGGTGCAAATCGCTGAGTCGCAAGTTATTATTTCAAGGAATACGAACGAAGCATGTTCACACACCGCACCACAGTCGTCCAGTGCAGTGGGAAACTTGAATCATTATTTGGTAACACGTGTAGAGTGAACAGTGAATTAATTATATGGACAATTACAAGTTGAAACAAGTTATTTTCCCTATTACGCACATTTACAAAGGAAATCCAAAGGTACGTTTTAAACTTAATAAACAAAGTTTATCTATATTTTTATCACTTTATTGAAACCTTAAAACTTCTCAAATGTCTCAGTTATAAATTAAATTTGGTTAATTATTTTTTATTCTTACAAAAATGAAAGTAATAACTTACAATAATAAAACGCTATTATTACACATAGTACTAAAACTAGACACGTTTTTTTGTTCGTATAATTTTATTTAACACTAAGTATTGACAGCAATGTACTTAATTAAATAATATTTGAACAAATAGATTTTTTATAAATGAAGTACCTAGGTGTTAATAAATTTTATTTTGTTATTTCAGATTGCCAATTTTCAATGATTTTCAAAAAATCAAGGTGCACCTTGGATTTCATCAAAACTCTGTCAAAGTATGTGAATTAAGCTTTGTTTAATATTTAAGTAATAATAAAAAATAATATTATTTCTTTTGTTTCAGAATCCACTATCAAGAAAACTTACTGTGAGAGACTCGAGTCGAAGTATAGTAGTTTCTTATTAGTTTAGATTTTTGTAATTTCTTTATTCATGTCGTACAGAAAAATATTTTTTACCTCCTGTCTTTAATGTAAGTAAAGAAGTCGTATTCATCATAACAAATGATGTACGACGCGGTAACAAGTCACATTATTAATGTGCGGTAAAGGTAATGGTGAAGGTAATGGTAAAGGTAGCGGTAAAGGTAATGGTAAAGGTAATGGTAAAGGTAATGGTAAAGGTAATGGTAAAGGTAATGGTAAAGGTAATGGTAAAAGGTATTGAACGGTATGAAGTAAGTATATTCGTAAGTATGAAATTTTCTGATTCTGAAAATAATATGAAAAAGTATGTAGGTTAGGTAGATACGTTTACCTACAGTGTGAGATTATTTGTGGGTTTCTCAACTGTATAAATGAAGCAACATAGATGGGAGAGATAAACCTACCTCGGACTCTTGGTGCGTTCTTACCATGGTTCGGCCAACTATTTATGTTTGCTCTCATAATACAGCGGATTTGATGCGCAGATATCTCAAGCTGTAGGTGAATAGTAGTTATGTGCATTTTCAACTGTGTCAATGAAGCATCACAGATGGGAGAGATAAGCCTACCTCGGACTCTTGAGCGTTCTTACCATGGTTCGTTCAACTATTTGTGATTGTTCTCATAATGCAGTAGAATTTACACAGTTTTATTTAGCTAACAAAGTTAGGTGGGTAGAGAGGTCTGTGTATTTTCAACTGTGTCAATGAAGCATAACAGATGGGAGAGATAAACCTACCTTGGACTCTTGAGCGTTCTTACCATGGTTCGCTCAACTATTTGTGATGTTCTCTTAATGCAGTAGATTTTACATAGTTTTATTTAGCTAAAAAGTTAGATGGGTAGTGAGGTCTGTGTATTTTCAACTGTGACAATGAAGCATCACAGATGGGAGAGATAAACCTACCTCGGGCTCTTGAGCGTTCTTACCATGGTTCGCTCAACTATTTGTGATGTTCTCATAATGCAGTAGATTTTACATAGTTTTATTTAGCTAAAAAGTTAGATGGGTAGTGAGGTCTGTGTATTTTCAACTGTGACAATGAAGCATCACAGATGGGAGAGATAAACCTACCTCGGGCTCTTGAGCGTTCTTACCATGGTTCGCTCAACTATTTGTGATGTTCTCATAATGCAGTAGATTTTACATAGTTTTATTTAGCTAAAAAGTTAGATGGGTAGTAAGGTCTGTGTATTTTCAACTGTGACAATGAAGCATCACAGATGGGAGAGATAAACCTACCTCGGGCTCTTGAGCGTTCTTACCATGGTTCGCTCAACTATTTGTGATGTTCTCATAATGCAGTAGATTTTACATAGTTTTATTTAGCTAAAAAGTTAGATGGGTAGTGAGGTCTGTGTATTTTCAACTGTGACAATGAAGCATCACAGATGGGAGAGATAAACCTACCTTGGACTCTTGAGCGTTCTTACCATGGTTCGCTCAACTATTTGTGATGTTCTCATAATGCAGTAGATTTTACAAAGTTTTATTAAGCTAAAAAGTTAGATGGGTAGTGAGGTCTGTGTATTTTCAACTGTGACAATGAAGCATCACAGATGGGAGAGATAAACCTACCTCGGGCTCTTGAGCGTTCTTACCATGGTTCGCTCAACTATTTGTGATGTTCTCATAATGCAGTAGATTTTACATAGTTTTATTTAGCTAAAAATTTAGATGGGTAGTGAGGTCTGTGTATTTTCAACTGTGACAATGAAGCATCACAGATGGGAGAGATAAACCTACCTCGGGCTCTTGAGCGTTCTTACCATGGTTCGCTCAACTATTTGTGATGTTCTCATAATGCAGTAGATTTTACATAGTTTTATTTAGCTAAAAAGTTAGATGGGTAGTGAGGTCTGTGTATTTTCAACTGTGACAATGAAGCATCACAGATGGGAGAGATAAACCTACCTCGGGCTCTTGAGCGTTCTTACCATGGTTCGCTCAACTATTTGTGATGTTCTCATAATGCAGTAGAATTTACACAGTTTTATTTAGCTAACAAAGTTAGGTGGTGGGTAGAGAGATCTATGGATTTTTAAGATTTTTCATATAAGGTATTGAGAGTTCTAGACCACTTGATGTCTGATAGAACACACGGATAATATTGAACGGAGCACGAACAGAGCGAACGAAATGAGTTCTTCCAGTCTTCAAGATTTTTCAAATAAGGTATTGAGAGTTCTAGACCACTTGATGTCTGATAGAACACACGGCACATCGGAGTGAGCGAAGCGAACGATGATAGTGTGTTCTATCAGACATCAAGTGGTCTAGAACTCTCAATATCTTACTACTGACCTTGTCGTCAGATCTTAGTAAAACATCCATAGCTCGGTTTACTGCAGATGTACCGGCGCCCAGTGCCATTTGAAAACTTTCAAGTTTTTTGTCACGCCCTCTCACAATGTCGGAAGTCGCGGCTAAGATCTCTGCATTGAGCTTCGGTGCTTGTAAAAATTTACAATTGGACGGAACCAAGTACTTCTTCATAAGGTCCGACTTTTCTTCCCTTGGAAGTCCTTTCCTTAATAAAGGGAGCCATAGGGTGGCCAGACTGTCATGGATGAGCTCACCATATTCAGGTGTATCTGAGGTAGAAGCACCCAGTGCTGATAACAGTTCAGGGTCTAGGCATGGTTCAGACGGGATCTCAGACGAGGACGCGGCGGGCGCCAGTCCGGCGTTGTGCGGCAGCGGCGCCTCCGTCAAAGACGGCTGCGGTGGCACCTCCTCTAAGGCAGGTGACGGCGATCGGATTTGCCTTGGTTCCTCGTTAAACGTGGCATTTACCGTTTCTTCCATGATTGTATCTAAAATTAGAATAATCATGTTACTGTAATTTAATTTCTATAATTGTGCCGAATAATGAGGGTACTTGGATAAGATATTGTCTCGCGGACAATAATTTCAGATAAACGTGTAAGACCATTGGAATTCACGTATTTTCTGCTTTATAATATCACAAGAAGCTCGCAGCTAAATGTGTTATCGCAATTGACTCGCAGTCAATCCCGATTTTACCCAAAGAAATATTTTTTGTTTACACAAACATACCTGCCAGATTTTCTTCGTCTGACGACTGTATAAGACATTGTACACGTCGTCGTTTCTTCTGTTTTTTTTCCAATTTCCTTATTTTTCGTTGATAGTGCAATTTTTTATCCTCTGCACTGCGTTTTAACATTTTTGGTAAAAGCGCGTGCGATCGTTGCCTTGCACAAAAAAGGAATGAGCGTACGCGCTAGTGACAGGCGCGAGTAGGGAAAGATATCGACGCAACTCGATGTTTTAATCGAGTGAAATCTCTAAAAATGTGCAAAAGTTGCCTGTAAACTAAGGAAACTACCTTGTTAATATACTATAATTTGAAGAATGAATTGACGAAAAATAATTAAAGTTAGTGCGAACGATATACGAACAACATTCGCAGTAGACTAAATAAACTATGAATGTATGTAATGATAGTATACACACGAATATTATATGAAGCTCTAGCCCAAGCTATCTAAAGAAGCACCATAATATTGATCTATTGAAAATGTTAGCTTAGAATATCCCAGGAAGTTGTGCGTTCATGATTTATTGAAATTGAATATTTTATAGCGCGTGTTTAGTTCGATACCCATTCCTCCTTTACCTTCCTTTTAAATCTCTTCAAGGCAGTTTATCCAGCAAGGGTTTTTGGTATTACGATTTAATAAGCTTTTGATAATTATGAGACCGAATATTATAAATCTTGATCACACAATACTTGTATTTGCCTTGGGATACGTGGGCGCCTCCCTCATAATAAAGTTTATTGCCGCCGCCCCCACTATTGCTAGGTATTTACGACCATAAATTTGAATACCACACGTTAATATCTGTTCTATAATATCTGAAGTTATCACATCTCTTTTCGTTTCTTCTCTGTTTATCTGTCTGAGTTTGTATTGTCGAATAAGATTCCCAGTATCTGAACTTTTGATTTGTGTATAAATTCGATCTTTCTGCAAAACTTTTATCACCTCATCTTATTTTCAATTCGTGTTATAAATATGTAAGGTATGAACCATCTACTTTTAATCATATTATTTCTTTAACTTTACGATAGGTAAGTATTTATTGCGATATACTTAATTTCGAAATAAAGTAATTAATAGATGGTAAGAGTAGGTATGTGTATAAATTCGATCTTTCTGCAAAATATTTATCACCATATCTTATGTTCAATTCGTGATTTAAATATGTAAGCTATGGACTATCTACTTTTAGTCATATTATTTCTTTAACTTTACGATAAGTATTTATTACGAAATACTTAATTACGAAATAAAGTAATTAAATGGTATAGGATGGTAAGAGGTATAATAGTGATAATATGACGACAAGTGGTTATGAACGTAAAAGGTAAACATTCGATACGATATCCAATATATCTTTCTTTTATTGTATCCTTCGCTGCGAGAGAAGAGTAAACAAGCGGCTTACAGCCCCGTAAATAAGTTGTGAAATTGTGTTGACATTCAGAAGGTTTTTTCATTGGTCTTTGTCCAAACATGAGTCAATGGACTGCAATACATTGTTATGAAACTGTTGGATTAGAAATTTCGGATGAGGAAGTTCGGGTAATACTAAGCAAGTCCCCAAGATGTTGGACGCATTGCCCATTTGTTGTTATAAGTTTACTATAAATCTTTAATAAACGTGCCTTATTTTATAAAATACCAAACTGCAAACTTGGAAGGCACTCCTACGGCTTATAACTAAGATCTTCCATATTGAGGTAAAGAGAAAATAAATAAAACATATATTTAATAAAAATCCTAATTTTATATTGTTCTATCATAGTACAATATAAAATTATAGATACCTAACCTTATAATTAGGTAAGATCTTCCATATTGAAGTAAAGAGAAAATAAATAAAACATATTTTTAATAAAAATCCTAATTTTAAAATTAGAGATACCTTATAATTAGGTAAGATCTTCCATATTGAGGTAAAGAGAAAATAAATAAAACATATATTTAATAAAAATCCTAATTTTATATTGTACTATCACAGTACAATATAAATTAGGTACCTAACCTAAACCAAAAAGAAAGCATACAAAACATTCAACCAGAAGTGTTTGCATTATCATGACGAATCACCGATAGGCCATTTATCAAAATTCATATACAGGTTCTGTCTGGCTTTGAACTAACTGAGCTAGCGAGTCTAGCTTGTTTTTATATCAAATCAAATGGCCACATAAGGTAGGTGTTTCAAAATAGTAAGGTTGTCACTGTAAATTCGGTGTGTATAGAACGTTATTACGATCCATATCATATTCCGAATTTTTTTACGCGTTTAAGAGTTTTAAATTAATTAGCCTGCGGAAGATTTCAACGCGCACCCTTGTTACATATTTTTCACGAAGAATATTGATCACAGTAGGTATTAATAATAGTATTACATACTTTGAAATTCTCGTCTCTATAGTTTAGACTGCAGGTGTAATTTCGGATAAATCCAAGATCCCACAGCAAAATAATGGTTTTATGTAGTGAACAGTTAATACAGTTGCATTTCATAGGGAAGCAGCAAGGATCAGTGGTGCAATGAATATCACAAAATTGTGAGAAAACGTAAATTGCTGTTGGTAGTACAAACTTGGTACCTATACGGTAGCCAAACTAGATGTGAAACGTTTGTAAACAAACCACCGTTTTTTATACGCCACGCCCTGGCTTCATACGGGTATTTAGAAAAAAATTACATTGAAGTTTTCATAGGGGTCCCTAACTTTTTTGAAAATATACTATAGCCTACATATTATTATGTTATATACAGCAGGGGTAATATCGAATTCTAATGGTGCAATAATTTTTCAAATCGGTCCAAAAGACAAATAAAAAGAATCAAACAAATAAACAATCAAATCTTTATCCTTATCCTTAGTGTAGATAAAGATTTTAATTATTTGTCGATTTGAGATCCTTCCTTCAATAAATATTGATTACATTAATATCTGAAACACGTCGCCAAGAAGTGAGTTTTAGCTTAGGGTTGTGGTTTATTAACTAACATTCTCCATCGAGATTGGCTTAAGTATACCCGTAATTGCAAAGCAATTGGTGTTGAGTACACGTGTCCCAACCTTTGCAACGGCGGCTTAAAGCATTGGAGCCTAGGACTTTATGTTGAAAACTCATTACAGATAATTCTCGTTATTTACTAGGACGAGTTGAACCTGTTAGCTGGTTTTTATTTGCACACAGTTAATCTTTTTCCTTTAAACGTGAACGTTAAAAGTACCTATTTACTTTTAAAACAACGTCAAGAGGAAATAGCCTACAACATTTTTCATATTTTTTTTGAAGTTAATCTTCTTAATAAAATAAATAGGTGCCTTTCTTAAAAGGTATCTATTAAGAAGAATAAGTTTTATGAGTATGTATAATTTTTATGAATTCTACCTATAAAGTACCTATACTCTGTAGGTAGAATTCATAAAAATTTGGTTTTCAATGTCATAGAAAAGATTATAGATAGATCAAGTCTTCAGTCAAACAAAAGTAGATATAGATCAGTTGAGCTTTATTTTTTATTCGGTGATTTCATTAAAATAAATAAATTAAATTAACCAATTAATGTAAATCAGAAAATATTGTTGAGCAGTGGTGTGTAGTGACGTGTGTACCTACTCGTACTTTATTAAAATGAACCGCTTCCCCTACACAGTGAGTCACGTATCGTGTCGACCCTTCTGTGACTGGACAGTGAAAGAATTATTTAGATTAAAATTGAAATTATTTGAATTCCGGCATTAATAGAACACTGATCTCATTTGAAATGAATCAGCTTACTTATATAGACTGATCGTATAATTTTAATCTATTGATCATATCTATAAGTGTGCAGGTTGATGGTGAAAAAGTGGAGTATGGGTTTGTTTGTGTGGGATTAAAATGTGGTTCATATGTTTTAAATATCTCAAATTACTCGTATGTACGTATAACAGTGTCACTAAAGTTCTTAAGGCACATTAACGTCAAAGATAATTTTTCATTGTAATATCTACCTACCCCAAGAAGGTTATTAATTAACCTACGTCACCAAAAATATAATTCAAAGAAAGGTCAACTCAGAGAGTACACACACAAGATCCTTGTGGAAATGTGGACGAAAACACCACAAAGGCCAGGCCCCTTTAAAGACAATTTATCATGTTTGTGACAAATTCGCAACTCATACTCGTATTTCGTGCCGAAAATAACCGCGGCTCATAATATCTCCCGCAGCTTCACACCTTGGCACTGACTCTTGGCATCTGTTTCTAGTGGGCAAGGCCAGGTGATACTACTGATAGTGGGTTCCAAAAGTTTGGAGCACTTTCTTAATCGTTAATTGAAAAGTTTACGGTACTTACCTAATTTTTTCTTCGACTTTTACGACGACTCTCAAAAGTTTCTCTTATCTATTTCGTATTGCAGATAATCATCATAAAAGAGATATCGCCGATGACAAGAAGAAATAAATAGACGAGATTAACAAATTAATATAAATTACAAATAGAATTAGAGACACATTTATTTATCACAACCATACAATCGCGAAGAAACAAAAAGAAGATACAATTATAGGATAGGTACCATGCATATTATGTAGTTGTTACAAAAAGGCCCTAACTCAGCATATAATACTGACTAAGTCCAATAGTAGACCTAGCCAGCGCTGATCTTTCGTAAGAGCCCGTATAATTATATTTTAGATGTCCGATTCGCGACTTAATAATCATGAGAATCTTTATGCTGGTCAAATCCAAAGTCATACAAGGCATGGTTATGCATATGAACATTAAACTACAGTACATTATAAGCAACTTCTGACATTAAGGAGGCTTTTTGCAATAAGTAATAACAGAACCTACTCAGAACCAAAGATGATGAACATATATTATGATTAATAACCTCCGAAAAGCATAGAAAGGTGTTTGAAGGTTGGAATAAAAATTACGAAGGGATCAATAAGAAATTAAGCCATTGAGACAACGACAACGATCGATGCGTATGCTCAGCTATAGGATATTGTTTATGAAATGAAGTCGTACAAGTACAACAGATTGACCATTCGTCTTCAAAGGGGGCGGAAGTTTTGTCTGGCAAGGATGTGATTCATCACTTACGTTTCTACCTGAGTTATTATTATGAGTTTTCATAATGATAACTCAGCTAGACTCATCTATACTAATATTATAAAGAGGAAAGATTTGATTGTTTGTTTGTTTGTATGTTTGTTTGTTTGTTTGTTTGTTTGTTTGTTTGTTTGTTTGTTTGTTTGAATTGAATAGGCTCCGAAACTACTGGACCGAGTTAAAAAAATCTTTCACCATTAGAATCCTTAATTTTCCGTGATGAACATAGGCTATATAATATTTTCAAAAAAGTTAGGGATCCGCATGAAAAATTCAATAATTGAACCGTGGGCTGTATATTCAACCTCTTTTTCTATTATGGCGCGTCAGAATAGAAAAAGAGGTTGTATAGCGCACGGTGCTTGCATTTTCTCTACGGCCAGTGTCAGTTTTGGAATGTTGAGTCAATGTCAAAAACCCCAATGCTATGCTGTTAAAAAAAGTAAAGATCCGTATGAAAACTGTGAAACCCATCGTTTTAGTGTGTATAATTTATGAAATTTTTGTTTAATACCCGTGCGAAGCCGGGGCGGGCCGCTAGTATAATATAAACATGTTTAAGTATTTTGTTTCAATTATAAATATTAGTTCTAATTTGGTTCTGTTACTGAATTGTATGTAATTTTCTTTGTCAATTAAAGTTATGACTTTATTGAGTTTTGCAATCATTATCAGGCGAGAGTAAGAGTCTAGAAATTACCTATTGAATATCATTTCTGTCGGATATTCGATACCGATACGAAGGCGCTTGTCTATTTCCTATCAATTCTGTGTGATGCTTGGTGTATTTTTAGCTCTCTAAAACCGACACTACAAGTATTTCACGAAGAACAGCTTACAGATAAATATTATTTTTGAACGTTTACAATTTTGGCACTTGTAGATTTATTGCAATAAATAATACTAAAACACATTTACATTTTTAGGAACTTAGCCACCATCGCAACGCGTTAAATATTTCTGTGGTCTTTCTGTCTTTTAGTATCGTTATCAAGATCATTGTTATTGTTAATGTATCTGTCACTGACACTGAGGTTTGTTGGTTGAGATTTGTCATTTGCGAGTGCACATATAATACAGCTTTCTTGTCATTAAACATTTAAGTTTTAGCTAGAAAATGTCAGAGAAAGCTAAAATTACTACCTTAGTACTTCCCTATTACGTACTCTTGACAACTTCTTACATATTTCATTAAAGGGTGAGTGAATTACCATAAGAACGATCCTAAACGAATCTCAGTTTCCAGCGAAGCAATAAAAACTGATAGGTTATTGCCGTCGTCGTCTAGAATGCCAACTGCAAACCATCCGAGTATCGAACGGAGTGAGCAGTAAAATTGCAAGGAAAAGTTGGCAGAGAGCCAACATGTACGCACCTAGATAGCACATCTCAAAGTGTTGCTAGAACTAGCGGCAATATGATGCTTGCAGAAAGGAAACTTTTATTTATTCATGCGATTGAACGCTCTCACATTTTCTCGAAGAGTGGTGTGTAGCCTAACCAACTTGAACCATAATCCAATAATGACCTACTTTATAAATAACTAGCAACCCGCTTCGGCTTCGCACGGGTGCAATGCTGATATAAAAACCTTCCTCTTGAATCACACTGTCTACAAAAAAAAAGCCGCATTTAAATCCGTTGCGTAGTTTAAAGAGCAAACATATAACAGCGGGAAGTGACTTTGTTTTGTACTTAGTGAAGCGCCTGCTTCCATCTTACAGTCCCTTAGCTTTGTTTCACATTAAGGGCACTCCTGAAGGTGAAACGAACAAGCTCAACAGTGATCTCTGGATACGGCAAAGTAATGATAAAATTGAAAATATAAACATAATGTAATGACATAAAAAGGTATATGATTGTACAAAACAGCGAGGACATTTAATTTTGCTGGAATGCCGAGGATCTACCCCCGCGTTTAGCTCTGGCGTGACGTGTATCTGCGGGTCTCATCAGCGTTAATAGCCACCAACATTACAAGTTTTAAGGCAGCTAAATTAAACACAATGCTCCTACTATCTATGTAATTGTTATACCAGTTATTCGAGGACTAGTTTCAATGGGTATATATCCGACTTGTATAAAATGAATCCATATAATATCCGACGTAAATGGAAAACCGTTGTCGAATTGGGAAACCATTCAAAATTATTCAAAATAAAGTTCGACTCTTGAAAAAGGTGAAACAAATAAGGATTCCACGTGAAAAGTATTGATACAACGAGTATAATATGTATAGCTAATTAAGATAAGACAATAAATAATATAAATTAAAATAAGAAATACCACAACCGCACTTTACCATTCAACAATACAAGTTTTAAGGCAGCTAAATTAAACACAATGCACCTACTATCTTTGTATTGATAAGGTAGTAAGTCTAGGACTTATTTGAATGGTTATTTGGTCGGCTTATAGACTGAAGCCATAAATCTGACGTAAATGGGAAACCGATGTAGATATGGGAAACAACTGACCATTAATAAAGTCTTGAAAACGTGAAACCGAAAAGGATTCCTCATGATTTATGAAAATAGATTGAGCAAATACCGCAGCCGCACTTTACCATTCGATTGGGCAGACAGGGGTGCATAAGGTCGCCGCCCTCTACCCTCCGAGGGCTTCCAGGAAAGTGTGCAGCAAAACAAAATGGAAACAGACATGCTTTACGACTACCGTCTTCAGTATCCGCTGGTAGCTGTGATTCGCTCCACTAATAAATCAAAACGTGAACAAAATGGCTTGGGTAACTGTAAGATCATGCTTTTGTTCGCCCTTAACCTTTAACAAAAGGCGAAATTGAGAGTACCCGCGAACCCGCGACCTTTGGTATTTAGGGTTTTGGTTTTATAAGAACGGCAGGTAACTGATCTTAAAGCAATTTTAATGTTCTGTGATTTATTTGTCTTAGCTTATAATTTATTATACGAGTGGATGCAAATGACGAATTTTGCCTTTTGATTATGCCGCTACATTACTAAGTTATCAATCAGGTAAAATAACAACACCTTGTAATGGACATGAATGTAATAATTAAATACTTTTTTATTTTCTTTGATGAGCAAGGATCCAAAAATGCCTGCTCAATCGCAAAACATACATTTTCGTATCATCAAACCGCTTTCCCCGAACTCGCGAGTTAATCTAATAAAGTCCTTATTCCACCCTGTAGTAACCCTAAGCTCCCCAGGGCAGTTAATCTTCACAAGCTCATGGCGCAGTTTTTCCTGGAAAACACGCACCGGATGACTCATTGAGCGAAGCCTACAGCTTCAAATGCCGAGGTTGAGCAAGACGGGGAAACATAATTTGAAAATTTGCTTCCTTTATAACAATCAGCAAGTACCAAACGCGAACCTTTTACAGTAAAGGTAAAGCCTCGACGAAGCCCTGACGACCTCTTCTTGCCTCGGGAGAAATGTTTACGCGATCTGCAGATATTTGTTCAGGGTCTTCTGGACGTTTTCTATGTATAGTAAAAAATATCTATACATGTAATTATATATCAGTTATTCATATCACAGCTCTGCTTAACTTGGGGCAAGATGATGTCGTGCGGATTGTATATCGAAATAAGCTGAGTAAGTGTTATTCGGTGTTACAGGGCGTATATAATATGTTACAAAGAGAGCGTTCGTGCATTCAGAAAAATCGATAGCAACGAGCAACGAGACGCATTTTAACATACAACGGCGGGGTGTAACGTAACTTATGACGTTCGCTGCGAATGGTATGTTACGGTCCGTAACATTGAAACACGATTTTTATAACCTTTACTAGTAAACAAAAACTGTCAGTTTGATGGATGACCTAGCCACCTAGGCCTAATTAATGTGGTTCGCAGTGTAAACAAACTTGGCAGATGTAATGGTTTCTTTTTCACCTGCTAGCAAAGCACCTTGTTGAGGTTACTGTACTTATTTCACCTTTTTTGGTCTTGAATTATTTCATGTTAGCCTTATCGAGGTCCCTGACATTTATTGTACGGTCAAGAAAACTTTAGTTTGCTGGAAGTATTTAATTTATTTTTAAGATGTAATACGCTACGTATACATGTATGTTCCTTCCTACTTCTAGTATCTACTGAATTGTTTCTTCTCAGAAATTTAAACCCTATTAAATCTGAAGGGAATTCTGTACTTTTTAATTAAACAATACGTTTTGTAGTTTTTTTTTTTTGTTTTTAATTTTTCAGTAGCTACCTTGTGATTCTGTCGGAAAAATCATTTGGCCATTTTACCTTTTTCGTTATTAAGTTGAATTTTAAGTGTGCTGTGTCTGTATTTCTGTCACGCAGCTGTTGCCTGACACGCAATTATTTTAATGTACCTACCTACTAAGATTATGTTGATTATGAAAGAGTAGGCGCACACACTCACACAAACAGAACTTGGGTGCCTTACCATAAAGATTTTGAGAATAACATCATAAACAAGTTATAACTTTTTAAAAATTATCTAAATTAAACTATTACATTCAGAATTTCATGATAATTACGACCTACCCTACCTTGCATAATTTGTAATGTATCATAACTATGTCCATCTATGTATACAATTAATTTTTTTGCCAAACATTTAAATATAATTACATAATTATTTATATAAATAAACACATAAAATAAATAATAAATTTAGGAATTTCATAAAAATTACAACGTATGGCAACTTTCCATTGTAGGCTCAGACACACTTCCGTTCGCTGAGCCATACAAGTAAGAAAGTATAAAATGGCAATAATAATATATTGCTGAGTCGAAATAACATTCAGAGCTGGTAACTAGACGACTTGCGAATGTCTGGGTATGTTACTAAGAATAGATTTGTTCTGGAGAATAAATTGCGCGGTCGCTTTCCAGAAATCGTGGGCCATTTCTTGTTTGCCTAGATAATTCTCTAGTTTTAATATTTAGTGACATTATTCTGTGCGATTGTTTCACTAAAATTTTAAGGCCTCAGAGCTTATTATAAGGCTCTGATTAATAGGTAGGTAATTTATATCTCAATATTTTAATCTGATTTGCTCCTAACAAGCTAGCAATTATGGTCGTGAAAATTATATCGATTAGCCTTCTAAGTACCAAGACAATCAAAAGTTGATTTGATTCAATCATACCTATAGCAGTTAAAATTGAGATCGCTTCTAGGAGATAACATAATTTGGATTTATTGAACACTCTGTTTTATTTTGAGCCTTGCTTAATACGCGTTATTGGTAAGAAAACATATAACAACAAAGAGTAGAAATTAAAAATAGTAGGAACATAAAAGGAAAAGACTTAAAGGCTTTGAAATCACACAGAATCTAAGCGAACTTTGTGATATTTTGAGAAAAAGCGTTTCGAATAAATGTCACCTGAGTCAATATCTATTTTAGTCCAAAGAGGGTAGCTACAATCGATCTGGCATCCCCCCTAGGTAGCAGGGGGGGATGCAGACGGCATTTACGCACCACTTACATTTTCATTTGGAACGATAAAATAGTTAATGAACTTAAATTTTATTAGAATTTGCGTTATAATGGTAAAACTTTAGAAGTAGGTAAATTTAATCTGTTTTCTTTAAATCTAGGATAAAATCTTTTATGTTATCAACTTCTATTTTTTGACAAGCGCGGTTGGCGGAGGTTCGCCTGCGATGCAGAAGGTTGCGTGTTGGATTCCCACCTCGAGACATGTGCAGATGTTTGTTCAGGGTGTTCTGGTCGTTTTCTATTTATAATAGAAAATATCTATCTATGTAATATATAATATTAAATCAGTCATCTAGTACCCATAACATAAGCTCTGCTTAGCTTTGGGGTTAGATGATGCCGAGATAATTGTCTTTGTGGTCTTGTTTTTTTATGGTACAGTGATATGATCAAGATTTCACACAGGAATATGTTATAAGTAAATTGATGATAGATCAATGTGTGAATTTCTGAAACTGCTCTTTTCAGGAACTGTCCCAGCATGAACAAGGGATTGGGACATAATGAAACTAGTATAGGAGAAGTCCAATCGTCAGCCTGTTCTAGTTTCAGCAAATGTATCAGTTTCAGTGCGATCACACGAGGTGTTATACCGATCCGAGATCGCATGATGTGGTTGCATTTGCCGCTAGCTTATGTTACTCCTTTCAGCGATTAAAGTGTAAAACGCAGTCTTTAACGACCTTTAAATATCCACTATCTTTTCCGTGACTTATGAAACAAAGTCGTGTAGTTTTATCAGCATAATTTGCTAAACCATCTTTGGCTGTCGATGAGTGAGTTGAAGTAATCGGTTTCCCCTAGTATCAGTTTGATGACCGACCGATGACCGATGATGGAAAGATGATATTATTTAGTCTCATCAGTCTGATGATGCTGATCAATACAGATCATGGGACTAATGGGCCTTTTAGTCCGATATTTACACATTTCGACTTTCCCAAACAAAGAAATTTGTGTTTGAGAATAAGCCACTTGCCCGCAAATATATCTCGGGGAACAATATTTAATACCTATAGGCAAATTCAGAAAATTTATTGACTACTTTAAAGTAGGCCACAAATTGTAAGCACCTTTAATTATTTAAACTGGTTTAGCACAATTTTAAGGTATGAATAGCTTTTATAAGACCTACATAGTCTAGTATTGTATTTTATTATTTTGTTTAATTTCAGCATTTTATTTTGACGAATATGGAAGATCTGTTTAGACTGGCTGCTGCCACCGTGACCGAGGTTTGGCACCGACCATCATCATTATCATTACCAGGAAGATCTTCATCAATGAATCAGAATCAATAGGAATAGGTCCTGGTTTTAACACCTATCTATAGCTGCATAAAATACCCATCTTAATGTAGGTTTTATTGTAAGGAAAAACAATAGAACTCCATAATGTTTACACAGCACAATCGTGATAACTGCTTTGAACAATGGGATGTTTTTGTAAAAATACAATAATGTGTAAAAAACCTTGAGCGAGTTCGCTGTTTAAAAGGCATATACCTACATGATTTCCCATGCAGATCATGTAATGATTGATAAGAGTCCAGCTTACGCGTAATTAATTGCTCAGTAAAATCAAGATGTGCCTTTTCGACGTGGTTATGATAAAAACCTTTCAACGTGACCAACAACAACGTGTGACTGAGAATTACGAAATCTCAGATACATTGATCTCTTCAACACATTTGTTCAATAGAGAGATAAGGTTAGATGCATATGCGGTAGTTATTGACCTATTAGATCACAACTACGAAAGGTTTCTTGGTAGTAAACAGCATGTCAAGAGTATTAAGATGTCTAACCTACTTTCTTAAGATGAATAGAATTTAATCAGAAATCTTTGAGTGACATTAAATTGCGTTGACACGGATTAAGACGACCCACGTTAAGATTTTAACGTTCACTAATGGTTTTGTCAAGATAATTCCAAATAGAATCCAATTCAGTATTGATTATCCTTTTAAAATATACTTTATTGATATTTAAATACAGATGGTTTTACGAATTGAAATAACGTCAACAACGTTGGAAATGAACTTTAATACGACAGTTATGATGACAAACTAATGTGTATAGATTTTTTTGTCAACGATTAAGCCGCTAATCTATATTCCTGAGGAAACAAATCTGTTAGCTATGCTGTCAGAAATGTGATAACTATCATGTAACTTTCTTGCGATTAGGTAAGGTATAAGTTTAAACCAGATTAGAGTTATCAACTACTTTTACACAACAGAACATTAAATATTATTGAGTTACAATTTGCAAGCATTAATTTTTCATACATCTAAACTTAAATTTTAAATAATCTGATCCGTTTAGTTATAGGTACTGTTCAGTATGACTATTCGGATTTTTTTTTGTTTGTTATATCGTATAACTACGTGGACTTACACCAAAAAACTTTTAGATAACTGGTAAAGTGTAAATACATATTTGAGATAAAGACGTTAACCCCTTGGTTGGTAAGCCTAAACAAAAACAGAGTTATTCGGCTTAAATACCCGTATCACTCAGCATTATACTCGGTCCCTCCCTAATTCAGGCCGCTGTTGCAACGATTAAATATTTTTTATACGCTCAGATCGTAACCCATACGGGACAACGCCATATGGGTGGTGTTTTATTGTATTTATATGTATGTTAGTGATGAAACGAACGACCTCGACAGCTACAATTGCACCAATGAAGAGGCCCCAGGACCACTCATCGCAATTTAAATCATTAGAATACAAGAGTGACTTCACACAGCTATGCTCGCATGAGATCTTTAACATCTGTTATCTTAGTTGATGGGAATTTGACAGTTTAATGCGTTTATCTCTCGCCATGAGTGTAAAATTTGAGATTTTGGGGCGTTGACTTATCTAGTTTAAACAGTCGTATCTCAAAATTGTGTGAGGTCTTATAATAAGCCGTGTTGGCTAAGGCCAGGTTTTAGGGCAAACAAACATAATGCATAATGGCTTAAAGATTAGGGCTTATCTCTAAATTCGTATTCATTTTAGAGTATTTCGCAATTTGTCTGGTCTCTCTTGAACGTAGTAATTTTTAATATACTTATTATAAGTTAATAACCCATCACTCTTGAATACTTAATCATTAGCTCCATTGGAAAGCGATTATTATTCAAGTCGAAAAGTCATTATGCTTGGTGCGCTTAGCATGTGAACTAATCCTAATGGAAAATGAAATTTCACCAAGAATATTAAATGAAATTACTCATACTTATTTGTAGTAGTACCTAGCTCATGAATACTCGTCGCAGTATACATTATGTATACATATTGTGTACTCGGATGTATACTTTCCCGTAATACTGGCAAGAACTAATGACGTCAAATGCATGTTAAAATATAGGTAGGTTGCCGCCTTTATAGCTGGGTTAATTTTTGAATGGGTAGGTGTAAATACATAATACATGTTGCAATTAGGCTTAGTCAAGCATTTTATTTATGTAGGTACCTAAATACTAAACTTACCTACTTAATAATAAAATATCGAATTAATATTTATCTTCAGATAAAAGTAGGTAGGTATATTATAATTTACAAGATATTCATGTAAGTAGGTAAACAGTATTTAAATTTGAAGGTAGATTAAAATAAATCGGTACCTAAGCAAAGAAATATTTACCATTCGGGCGAAATTCTGAAAGTGCCTTGATCCGCATTTTCTTTTCTCAATGTATCCTTTATGCAGTGTTCAATTTTGGTGCACTATCGAAAACGAAGCACCATTATCACTTCACACTTTGACACAAGGGGTTGAAATTATCCCGCATATCGTGTCTTTATCGACTTTTAAATAAATAGCCAGAAAGGATACAAGTTACTCGGAGAATATATTAAACAACCACTTTTCACATTGTTTTTGCACGTGACAAAACACAAGTAAAGACACTGCAACGTGAAAAAAATAATAACATTAGTTTTCGTTGTTGTGAGGATTGAACCGGGTATCGCTTGATTTGACAGCTGCGAGCGCGCTATCCCGTATTCCCGATACGAGTATTGTATTGGGCGGCGCGCGTCAATGAGTCCGCGGGGTGCGTGAGAGAGACAGAAATACTCTGAAACTAGTAACAAGTCACGGGACTGCTAGGGAATGGACGGGATACAAATAGATTGTTTAATCCAAGTATACTGTGACCGCACGCGCCAATAATTTTGATCCTTTGTCAAAAATTAAGGAGAACTATAAAACACGATTGAAAAAATTCTGCACTGAACACGTAATTTGATTGTAACAATCACGAATAGGTACCTACTGCAATGAGTAATAGTAATTGTTGGTAAGTTGTATTATTTTTGGCACAGATCTAAGCCCAGTCAAATCAAGCGATACAAAGTTCAACAATAATGTTATAATTCTTCTTATTTTGTCTACGATTGGTGATAAATATAAAACTGACGTTGTTAATCGGATCACGATCACGCCGTGTAGACCGTCAAGCGCGCAGGCGCTGTGCCTGTAACTGACGTAGCAAGCGCGGCGACTTCACGTCAGTCGCCGCTGTCACTTCTCAGAGCTGAACTCATAACAAACAAGAGGAGGGATGTTTTGTTAAACTTAAAAAGTTAGGAGAATGAATTTTTAGTGGTAGGTATAATTGGAAATTGTAGGCACGTATTTATTGAAAAATATTAACAACTTACCGATTCTAGCAGAGTAGAACCTTTTGCTTTAATTAGGTACCTACCTAGTAGGTACTTAGAAAAAAGGGACCGATAGTTAAAATATTTAGGACTAAATCAGACCTAGATTGGTTACTAAAATATTTTTAAAAAATAAATGTGGAAATTATCAGATAGGTACAGGCATTTATCCACAAAACAAACGTGATCTGTCTGTGATCTGATATCAAAAACAAGGAAGACTTTTGTTCACATGGAAATAGATAAGAAACTTGCTTATAATAAAGATGTAGTGAAGAGTTAATGTGGTATTTACCAGGATTTGCAGATCCTTGAGGCACTAATAATGAAGAAACAAACAATAAATAATGATACAACGACTCGACGACGAGGAAAATATTGAGAGTGACCTACATTGAGACTCATTATAACTAAATGCCATGATAAGCATGAAACTATACAGTCTACTTAGAAGTTAAATCCTTCTGATATAAAGATCAGAAATGTTGGAAGCAAAACTAATGAGTAAAAAGGAACCTTTAGATTATACAATAGTATTCAACCACATTTATATAGTGGATGCAAAACTTTGAAAGAACAAAGAGGCCTGACCTGATCTTTAGTTAATACAAAAGTATCCAGTACTAAGCATGTCGGCTAAAAACATAACGGCATATTTTGCCAAATCAGTCGTTACATGAAGCGGAGCTAAGTGAATGACCGCTGGTTGAGTATTACCGTCCAAATGTGGGATATAAAGCAAACTGTATTCATATAAGTACTCAATGTCTTTTAAATGATCAAGAATTAAAAAAAATAGATCAAAACCCAGTATTTTTGTATTATTTCGCTTACGATGATGGTCTCCCTAAACCTTAATGAAATGAGTAGGTACCTAAGAGATTTTATTTTTAAAGTCAGGGATATTCACAGGCTAGCTTGATGCGATGTTGTTAATTATGTTTTTAATTGAATTTGAAAATGGAATTAGGAGTTCCTGTAATGACATTAGCTCTATTCTAAAATTGAAAACATTCGCGCGCTCGATTTTCTTATTGAATTTACGTGCTTATTATCATCTTATTATTATATGAAACTTTTATCTCATAAATATTCGATTTATAGGTACAGCTAGCTAAGCAGGTGCTCGAGGTGACCGAGATCGCACCGTGGTAAACAACAAACTTCGTCTTCGCCTACACAATTGACACATTTGGCCAAGTCCTCGTCATAATGTTGGTCAGACGTCCTTTGTATAAAAGTATGGACAGACTGTTAAAAAAAATCATAAACAGCACTGGCCCGGATTTAGCAATAAGAAACGATGACTAGGCAAATAGGTCCATTAATTTGCTATTTTATGTAGTTTCACAAATGAGCACCAATAGCAAATAAATGGATTTATTTGCCATTTTATATGTATGTAGAGAGTTATCACACTTATACACTAACTAGGTTATTCGGACATCGAAAGTATTCTATCAATACATCAATCATCCAACCAGAAGTGTTTGTTAAGTGCAGTTCTAGGTATTGTTAAAAATTTTAAACCAATATAAAATGATGAAGCTGTGATAAACGAACCCTGATGAATTAGATAAGTTCCTATCTAGCAACTAAGCATTATTGAGTCTAATCAATATTTTAGAAAACCGAGGAAATTGACATGAAGCACCCTACTTATAACTTTTGAGATAGGTACATTTCCGAATTTCGCAAAAAATATGGGTCTATAAGTATACAACATCATCTTTCGTGGATTTCAAGAGGCTAATAATGATGACGATAAATATGTAAAATCTGAACACAAAAATAAACAACACTTTTGTACTACTCATAATAATTATAATCGATACAAGAAGCTAGCGCCATCTATCGGCTTGATCAAGAAACATTACAATATCTGCTCAATGTATCATGTTAGTGGTTTCTCGACTTCTGTATAGATGTCGCTTGTAGCAGTAGTACCTGTCAGCTTAGTAAATTATTTAGGTACCTTAGTTATGTAGGTTTATGTTACATCATTATTACATTTATTACAAATTAAAAATTAAAGAAGAGCTGCTTCTTGTTTAATTATATGTAATAAGTAATATCCAGCTAGCAACCGTGATGCTGTACAGTTTGATTTATCGACTTCCGCACATACAAAAGTAATAGGTACATTACCTTTTATTTCCAATACATCATTCATCAATTCATCATATTTAAATATTTAATGCAAGTTTTACCTTTACTTTCACCCTTTTCATTCTTTATGAATTTTCCATTTCGATGGTTAATTTCACAGTCATCACAACACTCTTTCACAAGTTCCAACAACTTGAAAACCAAGTATAACACTATTCCGATCATTTCTGTTTTTCATTGAAAATGCGACCTTATCAACATTATCTCTTCCTTTATTGCTAGCATTGTCTTCTTTCCATTGCATCAGTATAACTCATTCACTTTTAAATTCATCTGTTCCACAATAGATTTAGTATATTTAAGAATGCACTTTACACAATTCAATATAATCATTGTCTATAAACGCCACCATATATCCTAAGGTTATCAGTTCGGTTACTCTAGTAAGGCGAACAGATGATGTATAGTATAAACTTGTCACTGAAAAGGGCACTTTAGCAACACCTAATCAATTGATAACACGCTGGAAATAGGTATAAATCACACGCACGGTTACTTTCGTAAATTAAATGCACGTTAATTCTGATGGATTTTGTATTGAAACTGGACTATCAATATCAGCGTATAGCTACGCAAATTATCACTTGCGATACATAACACGTCACATGTATTTGTAGTACCTATGTAATTTGTTGTTTATTTTATTATTTAGTTCTATTATAAGTGGAGTATTTCAATATCCTAGTCTCTTGAAGGGCTACCAAGTAATGTAAAGGTACATGATGCATTTACGGACCTTCCTTCCTTCTTTTGACAAAGCGTTAGAATAGAACCCATCAGTATGCATCTCGCAGGTCGCTATACTTTCTATTCGAATGTGTTTTGGATAAACAATGAAGTTGATTTGATATGTTTTGATTGTGTTGAATGGATTATATTCATCATCATTATCATCATCAGAACATCAGATATTATAATATTTATATGTATTAGCAGAATATATTAGTCATATCTTTAGTAAACTGCTGGACATAGATGTTGGTTTTATATTTATAATAATGTATAAATGTAAAATAGTATTTGTGTAAAAAATATTGTTGTTAGATAGAGACTTCAGTTTATTATAATATAGTAGTATCATTCGACTGTCTGTTTAAAATCGTTTTCGGCATTATTAGCATTACCTAGGTACGTACCTATAGTTTATAAAATGTAAAATCTCTTTTTTGGTCGTAAGTTTGTATTCAATATAAGCATAAGTAGTATTTTAGGGCTGTGGATTTTGTTTGTTTTAACAATTATAAAAAATAGGTTAATAATAATGAGCGCCATATGCGTGAATTAAAGCAAAGCTTACCCAGCATTCTATTCACTTCTCGCTCAGTCATGGTCGTCATCAATGTTCTTCATGGTTTCGTTCCTATAAACAAAACAAGATTTCATTAGCCAATTAAAAACAGTTATTTATTTTTGTGTTTCTTTTTACTCCTTTAAGTAAAATGAAAATTGATTGAACCGACAAATTCGAAGAATTTAATGTAAATCAGTTAGACATTTCAATAATTGGTACCTAATGCTTTGTAAAATAACCGTAGGGGACCTTATGCTGATTACTTTGTTTAGTATAGATTTTCGTTTGAAGACCAAACCCTTCTAATACCTTTGGAGTTTTGTATAAGTAGTAAGTATGTATGTACCTTTTTATTGAACTGCACTCGCCCTATCCCACACTTATGCACAACATTTATATAGATTCACTAGCACTTAACTGAATAACACTGTGAATAGGTTTACAACAGATTAACAACCTTACGTACGAAATAACACCATGATTTCCACACAAAAATCAACGTTTTCTATAAAATAAAGGGAAATGTTACAAGGATTTTCCCGTTCGTGATGAAGGCATCCCGACTGGGGTTGAAAAGCGAACCCTGCGGAAATGCACGATCATGGCCGATCGTAACCGAATGCAAATACCCTAGCAGGGATGGATTCAGAAGAATTCTGACCTCAATACAGTAGTAACAATAACTTAACAATGAATGCCACAGATTAACACCTAATGATCCAGTTCACGGTTTACAAAACGTCGAAATACCTATGATTATCAAAAACTGGTAGGTAACACATTTCTCGACTTCTTCCGTTGTTTTGTTAATGCTTTTTTTATCTTTTCTTATTGAGGTAATTGGTCTTATGCACTCGGTGTACCTAATATGTCTTGATTTTTATTTAACCTGCAGTCCTGAATGCTATCCTGCAACGAGACTGGCCGCGCCATATTTTTCACGCATGCGCCCCGAATCCGCAAGGGGGTTGGTAATCACTATATTGCGGTGCTTTATCAATGTTGCCAGTATGTCGAATTGAAATTCCTATAATTTATTTATTTAATAACGTTTATTTTATAATTTTTAAGTTAATATTATCGTCGAATTGTTGATTTTTATTTCTCCTTCATCTTAAGTATCGTTAAGTTTGCGAAGGATAGAACCTGCGTGCGCATTGAGTGACGTATTCGTGGTACAACAGAGATGGATCAATAAAATGACGTCATGTCATTGAAAGCTGCTTAGAAGGTACCACTGCACTTCCCGTCCCGATCTAAAAATAGAACAACTTGTATCACCTGTTTTAATATAGACTAGACTCAATAAAACCTGAGACTATAACACTCAATATTGTTACTTCCTTTCCTATTATAATATTATACTAATTACATACTATACTAGTAACTTCTCCGATTTCAGCCCGGATTTTGGTCTCTGCCGTTTTTCCTTTTATTATTAATTAGGTATACTATGTACATACTTAACTAAGTACTAAGATATCAGCCGGGTCATGGTCTCCAACTACTTTTTTGGTTAGGTTAAGTATCTTATTGTCTTTTGACCACAATATCACTAAATAATATGATGAGCGATAAATAGCAGACGCATTACGAAGCTCTAATAGACCCTGCTCACTCGTATCTTGAAGAGACCAAGGTTGTACTAGTCCAAAAAATAGAAGCAGGCAGCGATTTCCAAACCTCAGTGATAAAAAATAAAAGAATCTAAGTAGGTACGATGACTTCTGTAGGCCAAGCACGGGGATTGTGTCTAGGGTAGAATAGACAATACTGACATCGCATCGCCATACAATTAATTTCAAATAATATACGCATTCAATGACAAAGTGACGTAATTTTTCTCTATTCTACCTTAGACAAGAAAGTCCGTGCTTGCCCTACATAATGCCTACATACCATTATGAAAATGTAGCGGCCCGCCCTAGCTTCACACGGGTATTTAACAAAAACTTAATTTTTCATGCGAATCCCTAACTTTTTTGAAAATATTCTATAGCCTATGTTGACAAGGGAAAATTTAGGATTCTAATGGTGAAAGAATTTTTCAAATTGGTAGAGTAGTTTCGGCACTTTTTCAATCTAAACAAACAAACAATCAAATCTTTATAATACCTCTATGTACTCGTAAGTAGGTATAGATCGAATTGGCCACAAAAACAACAATATCCGTGAAATCTTAAAACATTCGATCCAGTAGTTTCGGAGCCTATTCAATTCAAACAAATAATCAAATCTTTCCTATTTATATTATTAGTATAGATAGTAAAGATTAAATATTTTTTTGGATCCCTACGTAATATCTTAGCATTACAAACACATCCACCCACTCCAAGGCTAGGTCCTCTTAAGGAGACGGCATTCAATGCTAATAAATGATGCGTAAGTTACATCGCAATGTGGGATTTGATATTGTTTTCAAGAGGAATACTTACGAAGAGGTTTTTTTGTTTTTTCTTATCCATTATTAATTTAATCAGTAATTAGATAATCACGGTCGATTAAATGTTCTATTCTTTAGTTTTTTTCTTATTCATAATTAATTTGAACATCACGGTTTTATTATTAAATGTTGTACGTATTCCTCAGTTTCTAATGTTCTTTCCTTAAAACCTTAGTTACGATTTTATCAAATTGATAAAGTGATACTATTTCAATAATATGTTGTTCATTATTATTTGTTTACCCTAGATTAGATTTAATTTATTAGGTATCTTCCTACACCTATTTTGCTTCGAATCTATTGTTTCTGCGAAGGATAAATTTAATTCTTATATCTTTTCAAGCCGATGTTCCTTGATAACTAACTGGTAGGCTGATTAGATTAAGACATCAAAAGTGAAACAAAATTATCTAATCAGCTACTTCTTAAGATAAGGAACTCCCTTTTGATACTAAGGGGCTTCCGTTTTAAGATAATGAAATGACAGTACCATGTCAATATATATATTTATGAAAAGTAGTAGTACACTTATAAAAATATTATTATATTAATTATTGTATTGATATGGATCAGTTGAGCTACCTGTAATTTGTTCGCAACAGTCTGCAGTTAGCTCAATCGTTTCAATTGTAAATACTAGTTTTTATTTAGTTAGATCATTGTAATTTTATATGTTAATAAAGGGTTTTTGCCCTTTAAAATAATAATAATAATTATATTCAGACTATTCCCTAAAAAAGTGATAAATATACATAATTTAAATACCTACTAACATTAAGCTTTTCTCTAATATTATTAATTCTACTATATTTGCTTTGATTTATTACTAGGCTACTCAAGATGAATGTATCTTTGGATAGATACTCTTCAATTACAAAAATTCACGTGAGTTACAAAAATTATCTAGAAATAAATTCAAACAAATTGTCAAAGATATTCTTTGCAGAAAGGCTTGTCAAATATCAGATTATCAAGACGATAAAA
This sequence comes from Eupithecia pulchellata, assembly GCA_963931895.1. Taxonomy (NCBI): domain Eukaryota; kingdom Metazoa; phylum Arthropoda; class Insecta; order Lepidoptera; family Geometridae; genus Eupithecia; species Eupithecia pulchellata. The sequence goes on from OZ007523.1 coordinate 7,848,613, forward strand.
AGGTTTAGGACGAGTTTTGCTCCAACTCGAAAACTAATAACCAAGGTAAAGGTTTCTTGTACGCCTTAAAAAGATTGAAGTGGAAAAAAATCTAAGCGTTCACTTATATCCCAGTATAACTTATGTAATTTGTATTTTGTGATGTATCCAAGAGTCCTGTAAGGTCTAAAAATATTTGATACCAGCGGTCCGCCCCGGCTTCGCACAAGTTTTTAACATAAATTTAATCTTTTTGAGAATATTCCATAGATTGGCTTGATAATTATTTTTTAAATATTTTGATGTTGTTTTTAGAGAAATTTTAAATTTCCTTAAATTCTCGAGAATACTCCGTATTTTGGAGTACCTAAGTTAGTCTTGCAATTATTGCATTATTATTATTTAAGGAGTTATTCTATACAAAGCCAAAAAATCTGTCCACAATTGACGAAGAAATCCATAAAAGTATAAAGCTGAAGATAGAACCACCTCCTTTATTCATAGTTGTTTAAAATATGATTTTTTTCATGATCAAGGGTTGTTCAAATTTTTTCTTGAATGATCCTAAACTATCCAAATCTTTACATACCTACACTTTAAAGCACTTCACTGCACATTTTTCTTTGCTTTTTAGAAATAAATAGAAGGGATCGTCTGTAACAAATACTTAGAATCGACTGTCTGTTTGCATTGCGTAATATAATTTAAAATGATTACGCTACCACTGAAAATATTACTTAATTTAAAACACAGCAATTGCTTAAACCAAGTTTGAAATCATTTCGATGCAGCTGAAATATTTCTTTATTTCAATGCTATAAAACAGTAATTCCTTTAGCGAAGTTATTTTGCCTGAAAAAGTCGATTCCAAACTGGTTTTGCCAAAACCGATAACTACAGGTAATTAGCGAGAACTGGAATTTAACTTTGAGACCGACCATTAGAAATCCTGATACGTAATATTTCACGCTTAAGTTAGTATATCCTCATTTGACTTTACTTTCGGTACCTACAGAAAAAATTACTACTTACTTCTACTACTACTTACAAATACATCCATAGAAAAATCTCAAAAGCTATTTTTCTTTCAGTGTGGGTATTTTTATAAGAACCAAAGTTTAGTTATAAAGCATGATGTAGTTGCAACTGCTTGTTCTCCCAATAAAACAAACCGAATATCTTTGAAAAGTGATATCAAATCTAAGTCACCGACAGACGCATTAGTAAACATGCACCTTTATCTTTATTTTACAATCTGAGTATTTTATCTTTTTAATTGTACTTTTTAGCACTATATGACCTTAGATATAATTAGCAATAGATTACACACAATCTAGTACCGAAGTACCGACGCGCGCGGCCGAGATTCTGAACTGTTTTATTTTTAAAGTTTGCTTCGCACTTCGGCCATGAAACTTGCTTAGCTATGTAGGTAGAGCATTCTATTAGAATCCTAGTGTGCAATGCCGTTCATTGACTGTACATTCAAGCACATTGTAAAAGAAAAAATATAAGTTATATAAGTTAGAAAACATATTCAGAAATAGGACGAAAGGTTCACAAATATTCATAACCATATTCTAAAGGTCATCAGCCTGAACCTCAGGCAAAATTTGGCGTTTTGATGAACACCTGCATGCATCATGTGCCCCATTTGATTTATACTAATATTTTAACGAGGAAATATTTTATTGTTTGTTTGTTTGGATTGAATAGGTTCCGAAACTACTGGACCAATTTGAAAAAATCTTTCACCATTGAAATACTACATTATCCCTGATGATAATAGGCTAAATAATATTTTCAAAAATGTTTGGGATCCGTGTGAAAACTTCAATAAAGTAACCCAAAATGAAAGTGTGTGTTCGTAAATATTTATACTCTAGCGATGCTGTGGCGGACCGCTAGTAAATCATAATCACAGATAAGTAACTGACGTCATGCAGACTTTTAAAATGTAAAACGTGTGCATAAACTCAACTAGTTTTTACAAAGGTGCCCATAAACACCGAATAAATACACTATTAATAAACATTTAATGTTACCAATGTTCCTATGCGCCTTCTTTCTTTAAAATAACCCAACCTATTCCTGAAATTTATTTTTTCATTACAGACATCGTAAATCTTTTATTTGTAAGGAACATGACCGAATACATAAATAGATAAATTCAAAAACGCTCTATATAAATACGGTCCCATGTACTTATATAGGACCGTATTTATATATATATCCAACAAATGATTAGGTCTTTTTTTAATAAAAGTTACAAGCAAAAGGACTTACACAGCATAGTCATGCTTGCATGAATGTTTTTTGTTATGCTCTCTGTACGCTACTAATATTCACTGATAAATAATTCACAAACGACTAAGTACGTGCTCTATATCACGTAACCACATTTTATAAATTGGTATAGTCGTTTGCGAAGTGTGTCTGTATATTACTTTAATCTATCTGCTGACCCAAAATCTCATGCACTCAATAAATTAGGCAGATACCTAGAAAGTCGTAAAATTTTAACCACTAATATTAAGTACAGGTGCACCACTGTTGTGCACTCATTTAGGTAAATCTTTACCGACAAAGAAAATTGCAATTAAAATACCAAATTAGAACTAGTATTGATGATTGAAATAAACGAGCTAACTGCAGAATGTTAACAATAATGTGTTAAAATTCGTAAAAATTTTAACACATTGTTGTTAACATTCGTATAATCAAGTTTAAGGTTCCTTTAGCCCCGTGATCAGGCTGCTATGAAAACATTTGAAAACCTGGCCGTAGAATATTATTTCCTGTCAAAAACTTAGCGAAACAAAAAATCTAGTCAGTGTCAAAGTCTTCGGCGTAACCCTGACACTGTGACTAGATTTTAATACTGATAATGATAGCCATTTTAAATCAAATATAATAAGTTTAAAAGCGTTCTATAACTAAATAAAGATAAAAAGGATGTCCCTTTAAAAAATATACCTATGAAAATTTAAGTATATTCCGCTGACATCGGTAAGCTAAACATGACGAGCGTTTAATAACGACAGAGTGTTGAAACGTCGGGAAAAATTGATAAATCAATGCGATAGATACCAGTAAAACCTCCATAAATGTTATATTAAAACCACTTTGTAGTTGCGTTGAACATAATAAATACTCGCACCTATATAGGAATTTATACAAACGCCTCACTCGCTTCGCGTTTTTTCATTAGTTTGTGTTCTAAATTCTGTTAATGACAGAAAAATAAGATAAGGAAACTCTTAAATTCAGTTAAGAACACTGGAAATTCAGACGACCTTATGATTCTATAGCTCTAAGTTGGTTAATTTTGCCAGTAACCACAAATAGACTAATATGTAGGTAAGGTAGAACCACACTTGGCGGGTTTCAAGCATTTTGAGATCGAAGATTATATACTTGGTAAAACCTTTATGAACACCGAAAATTATAATTAAATAACCAAATTAGAACTAGCAACATTAGAATGAAATCCAAAACCTAAGTAGACTTTACTTCAAATATATTCATAGCAAAGTTTGGCAGTTTGGTTACGTTGCTTCAATATATTATTTCTAGCTTCCGTCTGCTCTTATGTAGCCATTACTCCAAGACTGATCCCCAGATGGTCTCAAGTCATCAGTCAGTAACCCTATCGAGTAACAGCGGCACATTCAGTTACTGGTTATCATTTGGCTGCACACTTTGCATAGTGCAAACACACGATACTATCTTATCAACGGCATTACTATGTGTTGGAGTTTAGTGAATACACGTATTCGTTGACCGTTAGAATTGTGATGCGATATTTATTATTGTTTGTCTATTGTGATAAATAGAAAATGATTGAAAGCAGTGTGGATCTTCGCGAGTTGGAAAAGTTAAGGTACGATTGTCAACATTTTACAAAACAGGCCTGTAATTTCTCTGTATTGTGCATTTGACAGATAGCATTTGTAATGCTTTATTTGCATGGGACATGGGGATCTTATCTGAGTTTGTTTATCAATGATAATAATTTTAACGTTAGTGATTTTATCAAATTTATACTTTGATCAGACTGAAACTCCTTGTTCTAAATAACACTACGCTGTATTTCAGGGACATGTTTCATATTGTTACGAAATTCCAGTATTTTTAAAATAATCGTACAAACAAACATTAACTTAGTTTTTAAACGTTTTGGTAGGGAACATATAGTTAGTAGTACGTACATATAGTTAGTATTATAGTAAAACTAATAATTAGATTTTGTATAAAACTAAAATATAAGTAAAGAGAAGAAAATAAAACGAAAAACCTAGAACAATCTAGATCAACGATTATTTTATTATTTGGCAGGCATGTCGTCAGTCAGTACCGGAGGCTTAGTACTAGAAATACTACTTATGAGCATAAGTACCTCTCTGAAAGTATTTTGGATACCACGATAGCGCCCAAAATATTTAGACTGAGTTAATTTTAAGTCCATACTCCTAAAACAAGAAAATCATAAACATAATCAGTTTCATAAGAACTTAATTATTATTACCTACATGCCCACATCTTCCTCAATCCATTCCATTAGATGCTTTTCTTGATTAGATTGTGGCACCCAGGTTTTGGAATAAACCTTGCCGAGGTTTTCCGACGAACAACCAAGAGGTTTATCAAACTGGGCATTTTAAGCATAATATAAAAGGATTTACGCCATCTAACACAGTTATATCATCATACAAAATCATCAAAATCAAAGTGCTTTATTTCCTTTAGGCCTTACAGGACACTTGGACACGTCACAAAATACAAATTACTGCAATACTGGGAAATAAAGTGATCCTAGTGATCACTTTGATTCTTTGTTCACTTAAATCTTTTTACTTCTTCTCCTATGATTAATAGTAACTTGAAATCATTGGATAAAACACTTTATTATCATGATCTCCGTACACCCGTTCCTTTGGGAGGCATGCGTGGGGCCAACAGCGCAGAGATCCTTTATGAGTTAATCTAACGGCTAGGACTACCCATAGCGGGTGTTATCCTCTGTTACACTGTACGATACACGCCTTATATAAGATGATATCCGCCAAGTGTAGAGACAAAGGCAAATTAAAGGAATAAGAAACCAGGTTATTGTGATGGATAATCTGGCTACGCCTGCCATAAAAATAGTCACAGCATAACAGACAACAACAACAACAACATCAGCCTTTAATAGTCCACTGCTGGATATAGGCCTCCGCTAATGAGCGCTATAGATGACAATATTTATAATTTGGGGGTGATTGCCCATAATCCCCACGCTGGACATGCGGATTGGGGATCGCAGTTCGTTGGAGTTGTTCTGCAGAGGGTTCTGCTGCCCACACCCCGGTGTCTGTCCCTTAGTCGCCTTTTATGACTCCCACGGGAAGAGTGGGGGTGGTAAAATTATTTGCCGGCACCACACGGCAAAAGATATCATAACATACGTTTTCATTATACTATGGTAAACTAAATTATTTGATATTATTTTCCAGACCAACCGAAAACCAGCTCAAAACTGAAAAGATCTCAAAAGAGTCAGAAAGATGTGGGATTCTCCTAGAACCTGCATTAGTTGGAGCTATGCTGGCCATCAACCTTGGCCAGACATCCCTGCAGAACTTCTACCTGAGAACAGCTTGCATAGTTGACTTGGGTCTGGATCCCAGTGTCTGTAGTAAAGGGGTGGGAGAAGATTTTCAAGCAGCTGAGGTATTACGAACTTTTTGATGTTTCTTCTTCATTAAAATTAGACCTTAACAAAAACATGTGTATAAATAAAATAAGCCATTGTGATAACTTTAGTAGAAAAATAGGAATACCTACAGGCATCAAGTTCAGTAGATCTTGCTCTATAGAGGTAAAACAACTAGTATCATGACGAATTCCTTTATGGAGCGCAAGATTAATACCTACCTATAGGAAAAGTACCATCATCATTGTCATCAACCACATTCTACTTCACGCACCGCTGGGCATAGGCCTCCTTTTATGGGACTTCATTCACATGGTCACCAGTCACATCCAGGTTTGACCGTGATGGTAGTGATATCATGATCTACCAGCTTTTTAAGCATCTTATCAGCGGAAACTTGTAAGTAACCGTCAACGAACATGCACTTTTCTTTCCAGGCATGTTATAATAACAGTAATAATAATCCGCACTCTCTCCCATAACCAAATTAGACCATCTAACCATACATCACAATGACCTGTTTTATTTTTCCCATTTTTATTTGAAACAGCCTCTACATCATTTTTTTTCCTTTTCGGTGAGGAAATTCTTTTAAGAATCTGAGAATCTGAGAATCTGGTCTGGGACCAGAATTATGTGGGACTCAACGCCCCGAGAAAGACGTAATACCCGCTAAAACCTCTCCGGCGACCCTCTCGCCATTATTTGCCGAACCACGGGAGCACACTAAACATCCCGGTGGATATAATAATAATAATTTATAAATTCTTTGTATTTAGATAACATAGATCCATAAATTTGTACATCCAGTACAAGTCTTAGATTAAGTTATAATTTAATTTAATTATTCTTCATTCTATTTAATTAATATAGCGGTGGAGTGTTTGTACATCATTGTTATGTTTCTGGATCTAAATATTTGTAAACATAGCTGAAAGTTTCTCCAAAATTTTGTAAATAAATAAATCATCCGCCCATAAATTTCCAAACTTAGGTCTAGGTACTAAGCTGGTTTTCTCTGTATTCGTCACTTAACTGTGGGATTTTCAGGCACAAAGCCAAGCCCTACTATCAAGTGTGAACATCAGCAGAAGTTTCGTGGGCGCTCTCATCGCCACCGTGGTTCTGCTCTTCGTGGGCCCTTGGAGTGACTGCAGTGGTCGACGGAAGCCATTACTCATCCTGCCTCTAGTCGGCATGAGTGTTATGACGTCATTCGTGCTGTTGATGCTGGTGTTCCCAGGAGCCAATACGGTGCAGGTCTTGTACGCTGTACAGATTCCTATGTCGTTGGGAGGGAACTTTGGGTTGCTGCTTGCTGCTGCTTTCAGTTATATTGGTGATGTGAGTATTCTCCATTTCATATTTAATAATAATAATGCTGAACTATTTACACAGAATTATCTAGCCCCCAAGCTAAGCAGAGCTAGTGCTATGGGTACTAGGCGACTTGTGCGGTGAGGGCGAATGTCCACGCAGGAGGTTGCGGGTTCGATTCCCGCCTCGGGACAAGTATTTGTACGATCTCCAGATATTTGCTCAGGGTGTTCTGGCCGTTTTCTAGGTACCTATAATAAAAAATATCTATCTATGTAAGCTATTGTATCACAGGAGGTTGCGGGTTCGATTCTCGCCTCGGAAAAAATATTTGTACGAACTGCAGATATTTGTTCACACACGGTGTTCTGGTCTTTTTCTATGTATAATAAAAAATATCTATCTAAGTAAGCTATTGTATTATGTATATTAGTCATCTAGTACCCTTAACACAAGCTCTGCTTAGCTTTGGGCTAGATGATGCTGTGTGGATTGTCCAACATTATTTAATTTTATTATTATATAATATTTATTAATTGAATCTTCCAGGTGTGCCACAGCACCGGCCGCGACGTAACCCGCTCCATGGGCACACACCGCGCGGCCATTCAAATGGCACACGTCATAGGCGCTGTCAGCGGACCACTTATCTACCGTTGGCTCGGTTTCTACGGTGTGTTCCCACTTGTTTTATTGCTGCAGGTATTTGCTTTTCACACGTTTTGGTGGTTACCTATCGCAAAACATTTTTTTGTTTTAATGTCAATACTTATAAAATATTTGCGCAAACATTAGGATACTACGAATCTTAGATGCTTTTAAGTGTAAAATAGCTGGGTAAAGGCACAATATACATATGGACTAGTTATTTCAATACCACTACAGAAACAAAATTGTCCTAATAATAAAATATAAAATCAAAAACAAGAAAACTTACCCTATACCATAATGGAGTGTAGATAATTATTTCATCAACTAGGCTTAGTTTCCATACTGTCCATATGGTATACTGTTGTTTAAGGTATATTTTGCACCAATGCAAAGCTACGTGTTAAAGCCATCGTCAACTCTAAACAAAAGACTATCGATTTTCATAGCTCAGCAATCATGTTTAAAAACGTTTTGTAACTAAGTACTGCGATAAAACTGTCGTATACATTTCCATTTACACGCATTATAAACAATATTTTGACATTAAATATATGCAAGTTTTGCGATGGGTAGCCCTTTTAGGCTCTAGCACTGCTTTTCCTTTTATTTTGATCAAATTACTACAGCTTTTAAGGTGTAACTCTAACTACATCAATGAATGCCATATCCAGTTCATTCATATCAAGTTCAGCGTACAATAAAAAAATTCGACTCCACGCCAAGGCACGTTTCGGAATCGGTTAAGTTTAAAACACGTTGTGACGTCACACGGTTTGGTCAAGGAATCATCATGTATGACATACATACAGAATCATGCACACTTGATCCGGTTCAAGCTGAACTCAGCAAACGGTGAAATTTGACCATATTCCTCTTAGCTAAACTTCTGAATGGTTAACCCTTTTCCTTTCCAGTTATCATCATTGATCTACGTTATGATTTACGTGAAGGATGTGAACGTGAACACTGACAATGAGATATCAGTTTTAAACTGGCGGCTGCCTTTGAATGCTATACAGTGCTTGCTGAAACGAAGAGATGGATACAAGAGGTCTATCATCTTACTGATGGTGGTCGTGTGTCTTGGAGATAGGATCATTTTAATTGGTCAGTAGTTACCACCTTTATCATAAGGATAGATAATTCTACCGATGAGCGGACAAACTCAAACGTCCGTCCCGTTTAAGTTTGTAAATAACTCCGCCGATGAGCAGGCATACTCAAACGGTCGTTCCGTTGTTTGCAAGTTTGCACGCTATCCGACTCAAATGGTACGGGGTTTAGTAATAAATTATTACAGAACGCTTGGGAGACGGACCGTTCCACCATACCAAAGCACCGTTCGCCTTTGAAGAAATATCATCCCCGTGAAAGCTTTAGCTAGCTTTTAGTTCGTGGACTGCAAGGTTCATCAGGAACTTCCTTCCGCGAACAGTCAGACAGAATGTTGAATGATCTCCCTGCCGAGTTTTTCTAATCAAGTTATTGAAATATGAAATCAGATCGCTGTGACCCGGTAGAGCAACTAAGGAGAGGATAATTTCAAAATTGATCTAATAAGGCTAATTTCTTAGTAAAATCACGTGAAATTAATGTCAACCACTTACACATTCAACTATGGTTTTGTTTACTTTTTGCGGAACTTCTTAAAAGGAAGGTATTTATTCTTATTATTACCGGTTTAGGTGAAAAATCCAGATTCCAGAGAAGCCCAGCATAATAGTCCGTATCTGTGTGCTCTTCGTAGCAAAGTAACGCCTAGTGCAATCTGAAAGCAATTTTTTGTTTTATTTTCAGCTGATGTCTACTACGCTTATATGTACTACCGGCTCAAGTTTCAATGGGACGATATTCTGTTTGGATCCTACCTCGCATATAGGAACATCATTAGCTTCTTGGGTTTGTGCCTTTTTTACTATGTTACTTCTAGGGAGTCAAACTGAGTAAATTACTAACGTAAAAGAACTAATAAGGACGGACAATGAAAAAGTAAAGAACAAAAGATACTCAAAACTTGAAACTACGATAAATGCAGGGAGAAACTACTTCAATCAGTCATCTAGTGCCCATAACACAAGCTCTGCTTAGCTTGGTGCTAGTTGATGCTGTGAGAATGGTCCAGCAATATTACTATTCTTTAAATTCCTATCCTATTAGTTTTTTATGAATTTTCAACACAATCTTAATCTGCGATCGTAACACAGATAACTATGGTATATGTACCTACATATTTCGCACATTATATATGTACATATGAGGCGGGCTGGGACTCTTGAAGCAACGAAATGACAAACTATAAGCAAATAAGGTCTCAAAGCGTTAGATGTTCAGAAGTGTCCGTAGCTTCATTTTATAAGCTTTGTCCCATTAATTCGAATAAACGAGAAAACTGGGACCTATTAGAGTTTTTGCAAGGTTTTAAATTATATAGACGTAGGTACGAAACTTAACGTAATTCACGTATACGTTAAGTTTCGTACCTACGTATTCTGTATAAAATCCAGCATGTAAAGTTTAAAGGGTCAAATCGGATTAGGTAATGATGGCATTTCGTGCGTCGTCGATAAATGATCAAGGATTATTTTAACCTAGTCTGTAGTAGTAGAGTCATAAAACCTACATATTTCAGGTACCCTTCTAATCCTGACGGTGATAAAGCGCCGGTTGCGTCTCTCAGATGAGATCGTTGGTGTTCTCAGCAGCATTTCATATTTGATGGCGACCGCGGGGCTCATCGCAGCCACTAATACTATCTGCGTTTTTATTCGTAAGTACCTATCATACTTATTATTATTAACATTATCAACATCATCATCATCTGCCTATAATATTCCAATGCTGGACATAGGCCCACTTGTTATCTAAGTATGTATATTTGATACTCCTTCCAAAAAACTTAATTTTCATCCAAATGACATTTAGGGTTGATAAAAAACTTTATAGGCTAGGAAAACTGCAGTGCAAAAAGACATTTGAATAGAAAATGACAGTGTAGTGACCTAATAAGAAATAGTATCCATTAACAATTGAAATAATTGTCGCAAACAATCTGCAGGTAGCTCAACTGATTCATATCAATACCAGTCGAAAGCGTCCCTAAGACGCTGGCTGCCTTGAAAAACAGTATGGCAATGATCCATGTTTCAAACATGGATCTAGTGTACAGACTAAAATATTCATATACGGTTAGATAAAAAGTAAAATGAAAGTCGCAACCTCTTTAAAAAAAATAACAAACAGATTGAGCTATTGCGGTAGGCTGTAATTTTTTACTCTATTTTGTGGCATCTACTCTGACTCACTAAGCAACAAATCAAAGTATAATCAATAACATCAATATCAAGACCGTTGTCGGTTAAAATGGATAAAGGATATGATAGGTCTAGAATCTTATCGATGACTGACAAACAACTCAACATTAAGCAACTCACTGTTTATAACATACTAGCGGCCCGCCCCGGCTTCGCACGGGTATTAAACAAAAATTTCAGAAATTATACACACTAAAACGATGGGTTTCACAGTTTTCATACGGATCTTTACTTTTTTTAACAGCATTGGGGTTTTTGACATTGACTCGACATTCCAAAACTGACACTGGCCGTAGAGAAAAAGCAAGCACCGTGCGCTATACAACCTCTTTTTCTATTCTGACGCGCCATAATAGAAAAAGAGGTTAAATATACAGCCCACGGTTCAATTATTGAATTTTTCATGCGGATCCCTAACTTTTTTGAAAATATTATATAGCCTATGTTCATCACGGAAAATTAAGGATTCTAATGGTGAAAGAATTTTTTAACTCGGTCCAGTAGTTACGGAGCCTATTCAATTCAAACAAACAAACAAACAAACAAACAAACAAACAAACAAACAAACAAACATACAAACAAACAAACAATCAAATCTTTCCTCTTTATAATATTAGTATAGATTGTGACTCTCTTGTAAATTTCCCTGCGCATTGGGTAACAAGGAAAATTTTCATGATTCAAAGTGTAAATAAAACCAGTTGTGTTTTCCCTTGTATAATATTATTTACTTTTTTCAGTTCCAATCTTCGGCATCATATCTCAAGGTTCACAAGTGGTTCAGAGACCGTTAGTCAACAAGCAAATTCTGCCAACTGAACAAGGTAATGTATTTTCAAGGTGGACAGAAAAGGGTGGCGAAAAGAGGACTATGCCTATACCCATCAGTTGATGATACCAGGTTATAAGAAGGTTTTTTAAACTTTCACGATTCGATAACATATTACCTAAAGATAATTTATCGCGTATCTTTTGTTTTTTCCCTTTTCCATCGCGATGCATGCAGCGATCGTGATCAAGGGGCTAGTGGATGTGCTTCGAGTTGCTTTAATTGAAAGAGGTTGAGGACTGTGCTAATTCCATAGAGCATATTCAACATTTATTTATACAATGACTCTACCAACTACTAGTAATCGTTTGTATAGTTTTAAAGATTTAAGTATACATAGGGACAGACAGACGGCGGGAAGCGACTTTGTTTTATACTATGTAGTGATAATGTGCAATAAAGATATTAGCTATCTACCTGTTGGTAAACCTTTATTTAGGTACCTACATTGAAAATTACAATCAAAACCAAATTAGGACTAGTATTTACAATTGCAATAATTGCAGACAAACAAACTACAAGTAGCAAAGCTGATTGTAATAAGTCGGAAGTATCTAGTACCTAAATTAGAAAATATTTTTTCAGGCAAAATCTACAGCGTTCTGGGTGCGGTAGAATCAGCGACTCAGACGATAACAATTCCACTGTACAGTCTTCTCTACAGTAAGACCGTAGCAACGCAGCCAGACGCATGGCTATACCCAGGCATGGCGCTAACGACTCTCCAGCTCGTATCATTCCTATTCACCAGAAAACTTGGTATATTATCTAGTAAAATTGACAAGAACGATGTAGAACTTGAAAAAAATGAAAAGGATATCAGAGAAGATAATCTTAAGGATAATGCTTCGATAGAGACTGATAAGGTTATCAAATAGCTATGTACTTTTTGGTGAATTATATAATTTTGGAAACTATGTTTTATTTTATACCTTAGCTACTTATCCTTCTGACTGACTGATGATTATGATCGAGATCTTTGCTTTGATTAGATATTATAATTTTTTTAATTACCCTGATAAGTAATCTTGATTTAAGGCTCCATCGACGGTTGAATTTCCCATACAAACAAAAGTAGCAAACTGATTTGCAATATGACAATATTTTCACCATTGTCTGTTATTATTTATTCTGTTATTATTAGAAATAAAACCTTTCTGAAATAAAATTGGATTGAATTGCATTTTTACATCAACGAACACATGTCATGTTTTCTTAGTATTTCTGTTATAAGTATTTTGAAAAAACTTGTGGCAGAAACGTAAATATATATCATTGTTAATTAATAATGTAATAGTAGAAAAAGAAATTCTCGAATTACAAATCATTCTACTACGTTTGTATGAGAAATTCATCCGACGCCGCCGGAGCCGTTTTATGCATCGTAGTTTTTGCAACACCATTGTGAAAAATAATTTCAAGGACTACTGGTGACTAGAGAGATATCTGAAAACAGATTACCTGGGTCCACTAATTACGAATACATCCATCCAGACTAACATTATAAATTAGAAAGTAACTGTCCATCTGTTTGCTTTTCAAGATCTCAAAGAAATTGACAGGAAGGTAGACGGTGCCCCGGGGACGGGACGGGAAAAGCGCATGTGAAACCGCGGGCAGTAGCTAATTTATAATAATAACCGAGGGCAAGTCGAAGAAATGGTTTCTGATCAGAGATGGGCGAATATTAGTTTTGAATGTAGGTATGTTTTCACTCTTACCAGGAACTGTAATTCTAATTCTAATTCTAAGTGGAGACCTGAAATCTGCACTGACTGACATCTCACATGGAAGTGTATTGCGCATTATCCCCTGCCTGAACAGGCAAAACTTACCGAATCAGTCCGGCTCCTTGAAGTACTGGAGCAGGACCTTTCGTATTGACAACTTCGAATCAGCTTTAATGTGGGTAAGGATAGGGTTGATGCCTCAATGATACTAATTTTCCGTCTGGCCTCCTCTGTGGCCGTGCAGTGTACCACAACGTGTTCAACAGTCTCCTCTTCTTGGAAGAAGCAACGGGAAAATTATTTTTCTGGGAACTGGAACTGTATCACAGTAAAATAATTTTAGTCTAACTAAACTATGCCAAGTAGCATTGGTTTTTTGAAAAGAACATGTTTTAAAATACCTTATTTAAAAAAAAAAATGCTACAATACTTTGTCCTTATGGATTCCAGAATCGCCTAATCGGTTATTCAATTCAATTCAATTCAATTCAATACGTTTATTTCAGACAACATTGTTATATAAAAGTGTCCATATTCGAAATAAATTTTAAAATAGGTACAAATAAAAATATTATAAATAGAAAATCAAAATACATCAGCAAAATTATAGTTCAATCGGATGTCAAAATCAAATATTTAAATTTAAAATTAAATACAAAATTCAAATCAATTAAAATGAATTACAAATTTAAAATCAATTAAAATGAATCACAAAATTAAAATTAAATTCTATATTAAAATTAAATACAAAATTAAAATCACAATCCAAAAACATCACTGACATCAGAATTACACAATTATGCATGCACACCCCCGCCTGTATAAGACTCAAGCTTACGTAGCATCAGAAATCGCTGCGTGACAGCAATCGCGAATCGTATCTGTGATTCATGATTGTTTTCGATGACATTTAGGTTTATGGAATGACCGACGAAGACACCTGACGACTTGTAGTTCAACAAACTTTAATCGAAAGCTAGTTTACATTGATAATTCTAATTACTCTCTCTAATTATTGTAAGTGTAGGTACGGTTCCGAGGTAATATATATTCATCCGAGGAATACTCTTAAGCACTAATGGTCTTAAAAGTTTGGTTTTCTGTTTACTTAACTACTTTAACTTAGTGTCCCTTCATCTATAACTTTCGTCATCATCATCTTCAACTTTCGTTTGACTCATTCAATTGTTGAAAGCGCCGACCAGACCGAGTCCCTATTTTAATTCTTCTTAAAACAAAATAAGTAATTTTTTTGTTTTGTGTTTTCTTTGAAGTGTATTAGAGTGCACCAATTGGCGGATACGATACGAGACACGAAATTTCGTATTGGAGATAAAACTTTCTATTTGGTACTCAATGAGGGTTTTTTTATAAGTACATTAGTCGCATAACTGATATGAATTGTTTGGATACTTTGAATCAATACCAAGGAGACGAATGGGTATTCGTCTCCTTGGTAGGCATTGATTACTCTAACGTCCACGAAGTATAAATAATACGAGTATAATAAGCCTAACGTAACCTCCAATATATCTTAGATTTAAAGTCCGTACTCATCGTCCTCAAAGTTTTTACTCGGTGCATGATCAAAAGAACATGCGAGATACTACGCTAGTTGAGTGTTCTGCACTCGAATAACGTAATCTAAGCTTTAGATAGTATCAATTTTTATGTAGGTATCTATTTTCCTTGTTACCGGTGAAAACCTTTTAAAAGCCTTCTGTTTCTATAGTTTCCTGTTTTGAAATGTTTTGTTTGAACTGACTTGCTGACGTTTCGGACAAATAAATAAACAAAACACAATCACAGATATCTATATCTAACACCGATAAGTATCCATAGGCCGCCTAAAATTTTCCTAGGTGTAGGTACAAATGCGTACCTAATAATAATTGAGTAACTCCAACATCGCCTAATCAACAGCCTTCAATAAGCGCCTCATTTTCTCATCATTAGGGGTGTGGAATTTACTTATCCCCACGCTAGGCAGGCAGGTTGGGATCTCAGTTCGTTGGTGGATCTCTAAAATACCTACCAGGTAGCACGCTACCTAAGGGGGGGGGGCGCTACAGCCCCCTCTGGATATCCCGATCCGAATGCCGCGAGTTTCTTAAATTCGCAAACGGCGACTAAAGAATATCCAGTTACGATATTGCAACTTCTCTGCCACCACATCCCCATGTTACCCTGCGGCGCCTGAACAAAACCTTAGTAACATCAACGTTAAGTCTTTTCTTTAGTAAGGAAGTAGGTACAGCTTTTACTGAGTGCAGTCTCCTGGTAGCACCCTGTAGGTGCAGTACCGATGTACATAAGGTCTATGCTCTATGGCACGTAGTTGCAATCAAAGACAGTAAAATCACACGTCTATTTAAATTTATTACCAAGTATCAAGTGCTTATCTTTTTCTCTAATGTTGTAATAAAAAGGAGGAGTCTAGATTATCAATTTATCATTATTTTCGACTTTGTTTTGATGGCTGTGATATGCAATGTTCAGTCAGACCTAGATACCGACCAATTTATCTGCAGATAATCTCCTCATATAAATAGAGGATATCGCGAAGTTAATGCATAAACGTTACCGAGTATTCAATCAAAGAGTACCTATAAATTACAAAAGTAAGTTTTTCTATAGAATTGAAAGCAATTTTGTTTTTTTTTTTCTCAAAGCCATTTGATGATTTCACTTAATTTTCTACTAAAATCTGTTAAAATATTGTATGTGTCCGAAATTGATAAAATTGTCGTTTCAAATTATGTTTTACACATATAACACAATTATATTATATGCTCTTATTCTCAGAATGCAGCAACCTCCATTCAACAACGGTATGCCGAACCAAGGGCCCCCCTTCCCATCACAAATGCCACCACGCCCGTTCTTCGGAGCCGGTCCTGGTTTCGGCCCCCCTGCGCCTGGTTACAGCCACCCTGCCCCTGGTTTCGGCCCCCCTGGAATGCCTCCTCAGACAGGCCAGCACATCCCACCCGGGAACTGCTTTATGCCAGCAGCAACCATCCGAAAGATTAGTAACACAACGCCTCCTCGATTCGACCAACCCTTCCATTAGTGATGTTTAGGAATCTCGTATTAGAAGTATTTTTAAGTTTTGTTTGAGTGTAATTATTGTAAATATTTGTTTATTCCTCTTTTAAAATAAATTTAAATTTATTTTAAATTTTTTTTATTTTACGTGCTGAATGTCCTGGCGGAATTTCGGCCATAGCGCAGCCAGTTTCAACGAATATGCGTTGTAAAATATTCATACCAAAACTTTCAATAACGTCTAAATCTCGTCTCGTGTATTAAAATGACAAAGGTGGCCCAACAAATCAGACTTTGTTTTGACATCAAGCAAACTAACAGCTTTCAGAAGATCTTCTAGAGAGTCACGAGTTTAAGGAATTCGTGCACCTAGATGCAGGCTTTGGATCTGCGCCGTATGATAGTAGGTTCAATCTTGATGTAAATATTCGATATTTTGACAAATTGGCTCAGATGAAAGATTGTTGAAAGAATGGTACAAACGTACTGAAGATAGAGATAGAGAGATAGAGATAGAGAAGCATTTATTGACACAACCCAGTTACAGACAAAAACAGTAATAATTATACGAATGCTTACAAACGAATACTAAATACTAGAACAAAGTAAGCTCTGAGTGCAAGACTTGAGTCAGTAGCTTACCCGTTCTCATGCTCCATACTGTGACGGCCTGGCCAAAAGGTTCCACCTCAGCTTAATGCTACCTCACATTAATGAAAAGTAGCGCTGGTTTTCAGGTGGGACCTGACTGAGGTGACCTCACCACCGAGCACAGTTTATTAATTACGAACTATTAATAACTCTAATACCCAGTGAAGTAGTTGTGCCCTTAGAAAAATTGTAAAGATTTCCTTCGTCCATGTGTGAAATCATAATTATCCAGCTATTTAAATTGGCTGAGCATCACAAAAACAAGCAAAAACATATAACATATATTATTATTTACAGAGAATTTAAACAATAAGAGTAGGTAGCACATCAAAAAACATAAAATTTGTAAAAATCAAAACAAACAAAAAATAAACAATAATTTAAAAGAGGCCTCAGAATCAACAACGAAGAGTCTCATAGAAGCATCAAACTCGTCCACACCGACAGAGAAGTTGAAACGAAGCAGTCAATTGTCATAAATATTGCAAACAAAAAATATACAATAATTTAAAAGAGGCCTCAGAATCAACAACGAAGAGTCTCATAGAAGCATCAAACTCGTCCACACCGACAGAAAAGTTGAAACGAAGCAGTCAATTGTCATAAATCTTGCAGTTACAGCCTGCTTAGGTAGAGATAGAGAAGTGCACGATACACTCCCATGCGAGATGTCAGTGCAATCACAATTCCGCCACTTAGATCTAGAATGAATGTAGTCGAATTACGTATTACCTGAACAGATATGAAAGAATATAAAATAGGTACCTTATAAAGATTACTTTTTACAGTCAAATAAAACACAGAATTTTCTCTAATACTATGTACTGGTGGAAAGAAATAATTGAGGAAAGGATTAGGACAAATCTGACATACAGAGAGAAGGATGAGTATGATGACTCCTAACCCGTTTACTGCCCAGACCAAAGTCTGCCAGCTGAAACATGGAGATGTGTGACATAAACAATGAAGGCGTTAGTTTACAATGATCTTAGGGGGTTTTCGATTGATTTTGGTCCACTATCCCAAACGCTATACAAAACTGCTGGCAGATACTGGATGCGACAAGCTGTCAACAGGGCGCTATGGCGCTCATTAGGGGAGGCCTATTTCTAGTAGTGGCCTGATGTGGGCAGATGATGATGATGATCCTAAACACTATGAAAATAAACTATAAAAACAACGGTACAATATATCCGGTCAGAAGCGCAGAATCTTCTTCGGGTCTTCACACACTTCGCATAGACCTCGGCAAGTGTAAGTTCTGTTCGTTGTGGTGTTACACCCTCGCATTCCAGGACTCCGTAGATAGTTGATTCGTCGTCACTGAGGCGTCCTCTCTAGATAGGGCTATCTGTCGCTCCGATCGATGGTGAATACGTGTTTGTTCAGAGGACAATGCCCTGTTAGTGTTCCACTGAGTTACCTAGGTTCAATCTGTTTAGGTTCAGTAGGCATTTTCATTGCTTCGGTGATGTTCATGAAACCATATGGTTTGTTCACTCTGGTTTGTCTACAATCAAGGCGTAGCCGATCTCAGGGGATCTTCATTCGTAGCGTTCTTAGCAGAAAGGTCGTGCTCGTATCCGAAGGTTGCCTGGAACAGATCGCTTCTAAGCGTTAGACCGCCCAGTGTACTTTACTTATGTAATGTCTTTTTTAGTGTTGTTTTTCTGGTGTAAAATAAAGCATTTTTGTATTGTAGGTATTATATTGTATTATGTTAAGGGGTACAAGCACATTATAATTACCTAGTTACAGCTTTCAGCGGATATGACTAAGCAGGTAGATTATAATCTTACGGTTTAATTACCTATTTAGGTCTATCAGCAGGATAATCAGACAAATAACGTAATCAAATATCTAAGGCCCGAGTGTATTGAGATTTCACGTGTATTGTAATTAGTTAAGCTGATGGCAATCCGACTTAAATAAATAAAATAAATATTTTTTTCTTCGTTGAACTTACAATTTCCGGGGACGCACAGACATTTTTATCAGTGGTTATTTTCCTGTATTATGTTACCTGTATTTAAACACAAATTTTTCAAATAGATAACGTAGGTTTCTATGTAAAACGTTACCAATCCGCTTTTTACTCATGCAAAATTCTTAGAAATGATTCAAATGTTTAAGAACCTGTAAGTACCTACAAAGGTATAAATATTTCCTAAAAACAAATCTGCTTTTTTCAAAGGAAGTAGATTACAATCAATCGCATAATTACACGACTTTGTTTTTGACAGCATAGCATCTATAAATTTTTCCTAAAAACAATTCTGCTAATTTCAACGGAAGTACATAGATTACAATCAATCGTCTAATTATCCGACTTTGTTTTTGACAAAATAGCATCTAGAAATATTACCTAAAAACAATTCTGCTAATTTCAATGGAAGTAGATTACAATGAATCGTCTAATTTTCCGACTTTGTTTTTTGACAGCTTTACTTCGGTTTATTATCGATTCACGAAATATTACCGTCTATTTATAGAACCTACTTCATAAGTAGCTATTTTTAGTTATTACCTAATAATTATTCTTTATTGCTAGAAATGTGATAAGCAGAGTTTAATAATTTTGCTCGGATGATCCACATAAATAAAGATAAAAGATAAAGAAACATTTATTTAGCAAAACAGGAACAGCACAGAATTACCTACGTATTATTAAGATAGACATAGGTATATAATATGAAAAAGAAGACAAACATAGTACATAATGAAAAAAAAACTATTACAACTAGATGCTACTTATACTAATAACACAAATATATATGAATGCCTACAAAAATATATTCCAATACAATAACTATTTCCACCTACCTAGCCAAACAAGAAAGTCCATGCTGACATAGGCACTATTTATGCCGCTCGAGATAGCTCAAAGCGAAAACTAAAAAATCCTTACTAATATTATAAATGCGAAAGTAGCTCTGTCTGTCTATCCGTCTTTTACGCCTAAGCTACTGAACCGATTTTGATGTAATTAGCACAGACGTTGTTTAAACCGGGAAAAGTACATAAGATACTTTTTACCCGGGTTAAAAAGTATCTTATATACTTTTTCCGTTTATGATCTTTGTTATTTGTTTTTGTATGGGATAGTACGGATGTAACCGAATCCAGATTTTAATGCGGTTTTTATGTATAACATGCATTAGTATCAGCATTGCACCCGTGCGAAGCCGGGCGGGTCGCTAGTCTATATCTATACTAATATTATTAAGACGAAAGATTTGTTTGTTTGACTCCGAAACTACTGGACCGATTTGAAAAGTTCTTTCGCCATTATAATCCTTAATTTTCTCTGATGAACAAATAGAATATTTTCAAAAAAAATAAGATCCACATTAAAATAAAATTTTGTTAAATAACCCGTGCTAAGCCGGGGCGGGTCGGTAGTACTTTATCAGACCGAGCTTTTGGTACCTACTTGCGCACCTGTGTAGCGTCAGTACATAATCAAGTATACTCCATCAGTGCATATCCAGTGCATGAGCTCTCTAGACAGTTCATAAACTTAAATTGTTACTTTATACAGATTGTGCTCTGGTATCGTTTGGGCTACGAGATGCTACGACGCCTACGACGTAGGTAGGAAGTCAGCTACGTCAAGACCAGAAAATATTTTTTTTTGCCCTTAATAAGGTATATAAATGAAGAGCCATAAATAAATTGCCATAAATACGAAGGCAGTGGTAATTAGTAATTACCTACCAAATAATGAGTAGAAAAGTAGATAAAAAAAAATTGAATACAAATGATATTCAAATCATAACAGACCATCGTGAAAATATGCTGAAATGAGAAATTATTTTGGTATTATGTATGTTTGTATGGGAAATTTACCCGTTGCCGGAGCCTTAAATACCCGTGCAAAGCCGGGGCCGACCGCTAGTTATTACTATTTTTGTTCTCTCTGTAACTGAGTTGTTCAATAAATTTTTCTCTATATCTTTATATGAAGCTCTAATTAATTGGGTAGATTAGACTGCAAGTGTTGAAAGAAATTTGAGCGTGTTTTGTGCATATAGAAAACGACCAGAACACCCGAACAAATATATCTCAGATCGTACAAATATCAGTCCCGAGGCTTGTATCAAACCGCAACCGCTGTCGTGTGGTGCCGTGGGTGTCGTAAGAGGCGACCAAGGGAGACACATCGGGGGGGGGGGGGGGCGGTCAGCAGCGCCCTCTGCAGAAGAACTCCACCGAACTATAATCCCCAACCCGCATGCCCAGCGTGGGGATTGTAGGCAAATGATAAATAATGCCACCTATGTCACTCATTTGGGGAGGCCTATTACCAGCTGTGGACTATTATAGGCTGCTGTTGTTGTTGTTATTGTCAAAGTATGAAATATGACCCAAATTTCTTATTATTTATCAACGGAACCTCTTTTTGTGCGATAAAACTTACTAAAAATGATAAACTATACTTCTGATACTGTAGGTTGTATAAATACGGGTTTTCATATCAATAAGTTATAATAATATATTTTTCGTTGTCGTGAGGGATACTTATTTATAACATACTTATAATAATTCAGGTTAGTATTCCACTATCAAAGTTGATTTTGTTTTTTTTAATAGTAAAACCTTTATTGAAAATTACAATAATATAACTAAATTATAACTAGTATTTACAATTGAAACAATTGAGCTAACTGCAGACTGTTGCAAGGCGTGAAAAGAATAATAAAATAGACGAAAATATTTAATATCTCTTCTAAGATAAATATGATGTTCAACTAAGTCTGTAATATTTGATGAACTGCATATTATGTATTCTGGGTCGTTTATATTTGTATCTATTTAATCAATCATGTACTTCTCTCAGACAAGCGTACCCAATTCACTAAAGTATCTAGTCTTAATAATAAAAATATGTAAAAAAAAAACAATAATAACAGTGCGAGCTTCTGCGGCCGTCAACGTGATTAAAGAGGTAATTAAACATTGAAACATAAAAATTCGTCAAACTAAATAAAAAAAAATAATAATACAAAGTGCTTCATTTCTCTTACAGGAGTCTTGGACATATTATATTCCTTTGAGATATTTGGTATAACACTTTGGTCCAGCTTGTTTACCTACTGTACAATATTTTTTTTCTTTATTTATTATATGGGAGTTAACTTACACAGTGACTATGTCACTCCTGTAAGAGATCAATTCTTTGTATAAAATATACATGGCAAAACACACAAACTCAACAAAAAGAAATGCAGTTCTTACATTAGCTTCAAACAAATTAAAATAAAACTATAGGTGTAAATTTTAATTAAAAATGTCAGATCACGAATGCGTCTGAATTGACCCGTAAATTTTGCTGGGTGAAAACCATATTATAATTATTACTTCGTTTTCAGAATGCAACGCCCCACTCAATACGAAGCATTCGGCAGCTCGACCAACCCTGGTCTACCTAGGCCTACCTTTAGGTTCAACAACCAACCTAGTCCCTGCTTCTTCCCAGGGTCTATGCCTGGACCATACTTGCCGCCAAACACCTGCTTTATGACGGCAGCCAACGTTCGCAAAATCAGCCAAACTACGCCTCCAATACGATTCTATCCATAGACGTTGCTAGTATAAAATCTATAGGCACGTGGATTCATGAATTTAACGCTCAAATGAGATAAAATTGAGGATTTACTTTCTATAAACTACATACATGTAGTTAAATAAATTGTGGTTATTTGTTATAAATTACGGCAGAGCATACTACATCAGTTATTCTATAGAATCTCTTGAAATAAAGTTATGTAAGAAACCTGTAACTGTTTTTATTATTAGTAAGTAGGGAAGGAAAAACAAACAAAAACGAACTGTTCGCTGAAAGAGCGCCTGACATAATGAGCATAGCAATAACTTTTCCAGAATTTTCGAGAATACTAATAGCAAGGTGAACAATCCGAAGTATTTCTTTTTTGTCTCGTATTCAACTTGACAAGACCTATAATACTTCGAAATCCTGACTTAATTTCCTGTACACTTTGTTTATCCAAACTGTTCCATAGATACAAGATTTATGAATTTACTCATGAGGACTTACTATTGTACGACCTGCCACCTACTAACAGAAATTATTCATTATAATGCTACTGGTTATTTAAAGATTGAACGAGTCGCACTAAGATGTGACTCACAGCGCATGTGTTTAACCGTTTTAATTGTTAGATAGGTAAATATGTTTGTAGGTTGTTTTGTTTGCCAAAACAATTTTCATAAATCTTTCAACATTATTTTTCTTCAGCATAAAAATTTATCTAATCGTGCCAAATGAATGATAATATATCAATGACTCATATGATTTAAACAAATATCGATAAAAATACCATTATCCGGCTGAGTTTCATCGTATTGTGGAGAAACAGATCGTTTGTTTAATTTAGTGTGAAAGTATATTTTGTTTTGCTGAAAATACACAATGTCGAACTGTAAGTGCCAATCTTTTTCTTATTCTAGGAACGTAATTTCATGAAAATGTATTCATAAATAGATTTTACAATGAGTATACTATTACATAGTATTTAAAGTACCAAGCTGTTCCCCGGACAATCTCTAGGCATACCAGCTAATTGTATTCCGATTTATATTATTAGATTTTTTGTGGTAAATGCGAATATTAATCTGTTATCATTATTTGTGTATCTTGTAAGTGTATTTTATTTCTATAAGTAGGAACTTGTTAATAGCCACCTGTTATCTGGTCAAAGGTCCCCTAAACTAAATAAATACCTACTTATAAGCTTCTGCCAAGCGATTTGAAGGCGAACCTTTTAATACCAGTTACCTCAGTACTCTTAAACTTTCAGATCCACCACCAGGTCCACCGCCGCCCCCCTACTATGGCTACGCTCCCCCACCACAAGGGCCTTATGCCTACGTGCCCACTCCAGTCATGATGCCAATGCCCTTGTATCCTCATGGACCACCTGTGCATCCACCAGCTCAGCCGCTGCCGGATCCAAATCCAACATACGTTACCAACTATTACTACCAACAGCCTCAGCAGCAAACGATGCCTCAGCACCATCTCCCACCTGATCCTGTTAGGGTGGTAGAAGGTACGTAGTGACTCATAGTCCTTTAACGTTGATAATGTAAAAGGTGACTACTGGTCTTTTGAAATAACAAATATATTTTTATCACTTTCAATGTCCATGGCGAAAGCATTCCATTTTCGAGCTAGTAGAGCCGCGGCCCTTTTGGATTGCACCGCAGAGGCTGGGCTTGAAAGAATATACTTACAAGAATTTTGGATTCCATAGGTCCAACGACGTGGGGTACCGAGGCTCTCCGGGTTATCAAAAATGTATCAGAGCGAATAGTGGATGCGACGCGAGATCTGATAGCTGGTGAGTATCTGCAGTGCATGACCGCCAACAGTGGGCCAATGCACTTAGCGTCATAAGGAAGCGTCCAATTGGTATTGGTTTGGATCAGTTTAGGTTTAGCTTAATTTTACAATTATCTCAATTGTTTCAATTGCAAATAGTATTTGTACGTTTCTATAAATAACAAGAATTGTAACCGAAATTCTGTTAGCGATATGCAAAACTCCATAGATGGATTATAATTGGTTCCGGCTATAAGGGCCAATATACCTTTCTCTAGAAAGTTCTTTCACTTCTGTGTTATCTTTAGGTAAACAATCAAAACTTACTCATTATAATATTAGTATATATATAGATACTATGTTTCTAGTGAAGTCGAATGCAAAAAAGATCATATATCAATCAATGAAAGACAAAGAAATTTCAGAGTAGGTAATCATAATCAGTAAAAGAATGCCACGGCAATGAGGTTTAAAAATAGTATATAGAATAAATTGTCGCGGCGCTTGCGTGCCTTTACGTTTATTTTTTTTACCCCCAAGGTGGCAAATAAGCATACGCCCCCCTGATGAAAAGCGGTTACCGCAGCCTATGGACACCTGTAACATCAGGGACATTACAAACGCTTTGCCGACCCTTTATGTGTCTCATGTACATAATTGGCATCTTCTTAAATTTCAGACATAGACTGGGTACCCACTACCCCATCCCAGGCTCCTGCGCTGTCACATCGCGCCTTCGTAGGAGGGAAAGAAGGGTGGGACAGTAGCCCATTGTGGGTGATACGAGCTCATCATAGTGGGGAGTTGGTGCCTGGGAAGTTGGCTGTCAAACATCGCTCTGCTTACATACCTCATGCAGGCAGGGAGATTCCGGTTCACAATATTGAGGTAAGAATAAGGTAGAGCAGCCCGAGGTCGCTTCGATTTTACCTTTTCTTATTTTACCCCGTAATAGTTTACTAGGTTCTCTAATAGGTAATTTTACAAACTGAATTACTATTACTAGCATACACCTCACTGATTTTACAGACTGTTTTCTTTCTTTGATATATTTTTTTAAATGTCTTTCTTGTATACCTGCCTTGAGACCTTATGCATTACTCTTGCTAGTAGTTCAGTCAGCAATTTAATCAATGAAGCTGTTTAAAGTTTCTTAGCTCAAATTTCAATTACCTTTCCTTTATTAACTATAACTGTTTTTTACACATAAGTACGTCCTAACACGTTTCATAGCTAGCAGTTGCTAGTGTTGCCAGATTTAGGCCATATTCACTCAAATAAATAAATAATGCTGGACATTTCACATTATCTAGCCCCGAGCTAAGTAGAGCTTGGTTATGGGTACTAGATAACTGATATACATAATAATATTCGAGTACAGCCTTAAAGAAAATTACAATTATCTAACTAAATTAGAGCTAGTATTTACTGAAACAATTGAGCTAACTGCAGACTGTTGTAAAGTAGATAGATAGATATTTTTTCATTCTAGAACAATAAGTCCTCTATCCGCAAGGAAGTTCACGGCTACTTGACTATATAGATAGATATACATTACATCCACATAAGTACCTACCTAACACGTTTCATAGGTCTAGCTATGCTAGTGTTACCAGATTTAGGCCCTGTTATTTCTAGAACAATAAGTCCTCTATCCGCAAGGAAGTTCACGGCTACTTGACTATATACATGACTCCTACAATATTCTCAATTCCAGGTGCTATGTGCCCCAGCGCACGCTCTCCGCTGGTTGCCAGCCAGCAATGGACAAGTTCCAGTAGGTGCGATACCTGCAGGCAATACGCACAATGCTGAACCGCTCTACATCGCTAGAGTTCGGCATCTCAAGTCGCTTACACCAGGAAAGGTGAGTTACATTGTATGGAATTCTACCCCCCTACTTATAAGCGTCTCTTTGCTTTAATTCCCTCATTAGGCTCAACACATAAACTAATCGCTTTATCATGAAAGTGGTCTAGTCGCAACATAGTCAGAAAATCGTATTTACTATACTCAGACAAAGAATTTACAACTCTGGCACGCACCTCAAAGTTGCTTAGCGCAACGCACTATAACTGGGGTTTCTTTCATCTAAGGATTCCATGTGGCGATTCTGCGACGAAATAGTTATTCTGAAGCTATTTGGTTGTAAACAGAATATTGGGCCCTGGTAATTCATTTGAAAAATATTTTAATTGGTATTTATGTTTTCTTTTGTAACTTTTCAGGTCCAACCCAGTCACAACTGCTGTTACATACCATTTGGTGGCGTCGAAATATCGTATAAGAGTTACGAAGTTCTTTGCAAAATTGTTGGATGAACGAATCAATGCCTACAATACTCTATCATATCATAACCTTTACCTACTTACCCTACTAATATATATATTTTATTGACAATTTATTTCAATAAATACTAGCGGTTCGCTTTGGCTTCACATAAGTATTAAACAAATAATTTAAATAATAAATATTTACGCACAGTGGGTTACAGCTTTCATACGGATCCCTAACTTTTTTGAATTCTATTTTCATCAGGGATACCGTAGAATTTCAATGGTGAAACAATTTTTCAAATCCATTCAGTCGTTTTGGAGCTGATTCAATTCAAACGAACATAATAAAATTTTTCCTGTTTGTTATAATAGTATTGATATAGATTTTTTTGACTGTATGTTTTTAATGTACTTCGACGAGACTGAGACGTGATCGTGACATCTCCTTTTTCTATGGGATATAAAGCTGTTCTAAGGTACGGTCAAGGACAAGGAACTTCGCAAATCCCACTTCAAAAAAGAGATGTCAAAAAGTGAGAGATCTGATTTATCATCAGATAGATCTTGTAGATCAATATTGTCAACCAGACTCACTTTCGAAAGCCATAACAAAGCTCTGATCTGCTTACTAATGGGTCGTTTTTCTTGTATTTTCTGCGATTTATTAGCTCAATTATGAGCAGATTTGATGTACCTAGTTATTCAAATATATAATAAATAAATAAAAAAATATTTATTTAAAATAAAGTTGATGGTTTACAGAGTAGGTAAGGTACTTATATCTAATTAGGTTCCTTCTATATTATTTAAAAATTATCAGTATACATACATGATACTCTAACGGAAAACCTAGTGCTGACAATGCATCATCTCCTCGCTCTTGCTGAGTAGAACTTGTAATAAAGTACATTATATGGATCAGTTGAGTTACCTGCAGATTGTTAGCAACGATCTGCAGTTATCTAAATCATTTCAATTGTAAATACTAGTTCTAATTTGGTTCTGCGATTAGGGATCTTTGTTATTTAAGCTTACCTGCCTCAGATTTCCTTGCTTAAATTAAACCCCGAAACAAACACAAAACAGACCTTCATATTTTTATTTAAATACATTTATATTTACATTTAAACATCGTAGTTTAGGGTAAAGGCGGGTATCCGCGGTCAGGCGACAATGGCGGTCACCACACTATCTTCCAAAATACAACGTTTATGCGCACACACACATACATAGCGGGTGGCGTGAGTATTCCCCGCTCCGACGCACCGGCCCCCGCTCAGTTCCGAGCACGCGATTGAGAGAACCGCACGTCAGTTTGTTTCGCGCCACTTTTTAGTAACTTTTTGGCCGCGGAACATAAGAGGTGAGTGTTTTGACTTTCATGTTTCATTCATTGTCTGTAATAATTATTGCCGTGTAGTTATTTATCTTTCCATGTAATGACAAGTTTAAAGCACTTTGCGACCGGTTTTTGTTCAAATTATTATTAACCTAAAAAGGGTACGGGTGGCTAATGCCGGTCATGCTGACCGGTATTACCCGCAAGTAAAAGATTACTCGCGGGGGAAAATATCATTTAAGTACTTGCAAAGATGGAAGTACATTAATGATATTTTTGACCTTTTATTCACTTGTGCTATGTAAATAATATTATTTTCTTTTATAGGATGTCAGGAACTCGAAGTACGACTAAAAATCTGAAGGTGAAATGGGGCCAAGATGATTTAAATAGGGCATTCAAACATGTCGAAGAGGGGACCCCGATAAGAGAGGCAGCTCGGAAAAATGGCATCCCATTTTCTACCCTCCAAGAAAGACTAAAGAAGAAGAACTGTGAATTGCTGACGTACGTGATGACGATGATGACACTGATGTCGAAGATCTGGAGAATAAATGCATGTTATGTGACGATTATGGTCGGAATAATGAGCTCTGGTATAGGTGCGTACTGTGTGGGCTTTGGGCACATGCTGAGTGCTCGGGTTATGAGTCCGCCAAAGGCTACTTGTGCGATTTATGCCGCTGAAAAGCTTGACTGGTATTGCCAACCTACTGACCGGTATTATCCCCTATGTCGGTTAAAGGCGGTCACTGCCATTTTATTTTTTAAGAGTTGATTTTACCAAATTTTTTAATATTACTGATCTCAATGGTTGTGATTATGTTAGAAGAATACTTTAAGTTATGTTTCATAAGAGTTTTTTAAATAAACGTAAATTTTTCAAAGAATAGTGGTTATTTTTGCTTAAGTGACCGGCAATACCCTTCCTTACCCTAGGTACCACTTTAGACAACAGTTCTCAATATTCAGAGCTGGACAACATTACATACATTATCATTTAATATTGAAAAAACCTGGTATAAAGTGGTAGGTCACGTTAGTGCTATCTCGCCATAGGTTCTGGGGCATGGTCTACCACCATGACGCTGGGGGGCTGGTTCCACTCTTGGTTATTAGTAGCGTGGTCCACCACATTTACGCCACCGCCGCCATCTTCACAACAACTTGAGCAACCTCCCATATTTCTGAAAAGATGTTTTTTAACTATTAGGTGTAAAAAAGGGTTGTCAGGGATAATGATAAGAGACATTAGTTCCCCTGTTTAAAAAGTATCATAAAAATACTGAAAATAACGTACGTGTGTATAGAAAAACTACTGGTCCGCCCCGGTTTCGCAAGTTTATATACCAAAATTTTCAAAGATTATTATTTTTTACAACATCACATTAATGAGTTTTTCATACATATTCTAATGGTGAAAGAATATTTCAAATCGGTCCAGTAGTTTTGGAGCGTATTAGATCCAAACAAACAATCCAATTTTTCCTATTTATAATATTAGTATAGATTTAAGTACCCTCGATAGAGATTGCTTATAGGTACTTTAAACATTTCCGAAAATACAAATAACTAACAGATAACGAATGATTACGATCCACTATCTTGATAATTTTGTATTGCATCCATGAAAAACATCATGTAGCTTTAACTTTAATAACGTGTCGGTGCAAGTATGGTAAGGTTTTAAGTAGACCTTCCTTCCCAAATACAAAGATCTTCACCATTTTGAGCCTGAATCCTCATGGAATCAATGGTCTATACTTTGTAGTGGTTACTGAGCAACCAGCCTCTGTCCATGCGTTTGTTATAAAAGTTACCTCATCAATGATCCGGATCACTCTGGGATAATGTAGCTATCTATTAGTGAAAGAACTTCCGAACTCGGACCGGTAGTTTCAGAGTCCTCACACAGTCATAAATAAACAAATTTTACTTGAATAGTGCAAAAGACATGAGTTAGAAGTTTGCGGTGTGGTGCCAGCATCTCCCCAACTCTTTCCGTGGGTGTCGTAAGATACGACTAAGGGAAACACACTGGGGGGCGGGCAGTAGCGCCTCCTGCAGAACAACTCCACTAAACTGCGATCCCCAACCTGCATGCCCAGCATAGGGACTATGGGCAATAACCCCCAAATGATGATTGTAGCTATGGCGCACATTAGGGGAGGCCTATGGTGGAATAACATGGGCTGATGATGAAACTTAGTTTCTAAATTAATGTAAAGTCTTTACTTACATGCGTCTTTACGTAACCCACGGAAAGCACTGATTTGCAATACAAATTTTTCCTACAAATATACCAAAGGATAAGATAGCTAGATTATGTTTCGAGTTTTAGGAAATAATGACGTCGCATAAGTACCTTGCTATCATTCCTTAGATTGTCGTTATCTGGGTTTGGTCGGGAAGTGTTGTCTTTATTTTACTTGCTAGTAGGTACAAAATAAATGATTCACAAGTTTTTAATTTCAGGGTTTGTAGGTGCTATCCACACCTACCTAAAAAGGTATCTTCATTGGTACCTACAATTCTAAATTTAAATTGCGTTCCAACGCTGTAGCCAAAAACTTATTCTGAGCTGATAATGCTTCAGGGGGGTTAAATTTTTTTATTTTACAACCCCCTGAATTATTTATAATCAGCTGTCATCGTCGGTCGGTTAACTTTATGCCCCTATAGATTATCTAATCGATTTTAGGGAAAGCTGTAAATCGTGGAAATAAACATTGTCATAGTGACAAGACAATGGAACAAGACGAGATAACACGTTCAAAGCGGTACTTGTATCTAGACGACTTGTATTACTTTCGTTTGATGCGGCGTTGAAGTTGGCGTTTTCTGTGTAGTATCTACTAATCAACAGTAAATATGTTTTTTCTTTGTCCATATTATTATCCATTTAATAATATTGTATTATGTATATCAGTCATCTAGTACCCATAACACAAGCTCTGCTTAGCTTGGGGCTAAGCAGAGCTTGTGTTGATGCTGTGTGGATTGTCCGGCATAAATAATGCCGGACAATCCACAATTTATTTATTGGGAGGTCATATAATATTCATTAAACGATTTTGCCTCTTTTCCATTAGGTGTACTCCTTAACCATGTAACCCATGCTTCTCGAATAGCTTTATTAGAAAGTAGTGCTGCAGACATACCAACCTTTAAAATGTGGGGTACCTATTGCATTGAGTGAGATATAAAATCAAAGGTTAACCTTTTGATCGGACATTACAAAACAATTTTTAAAAATTGTCTATAGTTTCATACTTTTGAAATAGAATGAAAAGATTCGAAAAAGTTTTAAGTCTAAATACTAATTCCAATTTTGTTCTCTTTTGCCTGATTATGATAACTAAATTGGATAATGGATCATCGCTTATCGAATGATGAAACAAATTTCGGAAAATAGATTATATAGATTGTAATAAAATAATTAAAACAACTGATTGGGTTTATGACTTTCCCTGTATTTTATATAAATTAAAGTTATATTCACTTTATATACCTAGGTACAATCGTATTATTTTCTTGAATAATTTCCATTTACTTAAAGATTTTATAAGAAAAAGTTATAAGATTAATTACAATACGAAAAAATAACTTCATAAGTTTAAGTAGGTACATTATTGGTTTAACCTTCTTAGAATAAGTGTTATACATATGTATGTTACAGGCTTAAATTAACTGCATAGACATAATGTATGGTATTATAAATAACTTTAGACATATTCTTCCATCACACGAAGACTGATCACTGATATACTGCTAAGGTACTATGTAAAGTACAGTGCGCGTCAGAATTAAGTACCCCCCTTGTCTACAAAATATTTTAGACCACTTCTAATTCCCTTGTAACTTTTCATATGCAAAAATTTATCTCGCGCCGCTCAGGATCGAACCACCCACCCAAAATACTCAAAGTCTGAAATTCCCAAAAATAACAACTATTGTGTCCCACAGACATTGAGATAGGGTACTTATATGTGACGCGGTCTGTACGTATAATACATTTCCTCATTATTATTTAATATTTTATTTATTTTTGATTGCATTTACATTCTTAGGTCTAAATGAATGCTTAGTTAAGTTTCACTAAGTACATCCACCCTGCAAGGGTACTGAAAAGGTGAGTGCAACTTTATTCAAAATCAAGTTAAATAGAATTTTAAATTCCTACTATATTATAAAAGCGAATGTTTGTAAGTATGGATGGATGTTTGTTACTCTCACACGCAAAACTAATAAACGTATTTTGATGAAATTGGTACACAGGTAGTTTATGAATGGAATAACATTTATGGACCATTTTATCCCGACAATCCTACGGGATCGCGAGTTACGTGGGTGAAACCGCGGGTAACCAGCTAGTATTTACATAATTTATTTATATAATAATAAATACAGTAGGTATATTGAAGTAGCCTGATCCAAAATGTATATGAATGAGCAGAGTTTCTTGACATAAAATTGGCTATCTATGGGTTCTGTTTGTAGAGACTGACGATAAGTCTACTTAGCGTCGGTCGGCTAAGATGGAGATGTCGACGATTTTTGGAGTTGTCGACGATCCTCGAAGTAATGTTTATGGTCATCGGGGGAGGTTAGTTTGAGTTGGCTATTTAACGTGGTGTTAATGGTTCACTGGTGATGACGGTAGCAGAGTGTAGT
This sequence comes from Eupithecia pulchellata, assembly GCA_963931895.1. Lineage (NCBI taxonomy): Eukaryota > Metazoa > Arthropoda > Insecta > Lepidoptera > Geometridae > Eupithecia > Eupithecia pulchellata. The sequence goes on from OZ007523.1 coordinate 7,881,461, forward strand.
TCAAATTTATTAAATAATATAGTTTATTCTAAACTATCTTGTCTATGGTTTACATAATGTAACCAACCGCCACCACCAGATGATGTGATTGACAAACAATCCTTCGGTAGTGTAAATTTGGCTTTTGACTATCTGTGGTAAAGTGATGGCGTCGCGTTGACGATGTGGGAATACGTCACGTAGTATATATATATATATATATATAGTATAGTATAGTAGAACGTAGTGATTATATGCTCTGTGGAATACGTATAATACTGCGTATAATAAATAAAGAAATAATGCTGGACAATTCACACAGCATCATCTAGCCCCAAGCTAAGTTGAGCTTGTGTTATTGTTACAATGACTGATAATTTTTTACTATACCTAGAAAACGACCAGAAGACCCGGAACAAATATCTGTATATCATATCAATATTTGTCCCGAGGCGGGAATCTAACCCGTAACCTCTTGCATCGGACTTTGCTTACCGCGATCTATTCCTTTCTAATACCAAAAAAACATACCAATGGTATTAATTTATTGATTTAATTAAATTATATTCCTAAAGAATACCAATTTTGAAATCTTTAAATGAAATACAAAATCGATTCCTAACGAATACCAAAACAGAAAGCGCCATAGAGGTCGTCTGTGATGTTTGTGTGATAGGTACACAACGATCGGGAACAGGTTTTATAAAATCGGCTATCTGTGGTAAGGCGGTGGTGCTAATACCAATGGTATTAGTATTTGTATTCATAACGAATACCAAAACAGAAAGCGCCATAGAAGTCGTCGGTGCCGTTTATGTCATAGAAAAATCGTCAGGAACAGGTTTTATAAAATCGGCTATCTGTGGTAAGGTGGTGGTGGTTGGTTGATGATAACGGTTGCGGGCGACGGCTTCGGATGATGATGGTGATGGACCACGGTCCTTGGCGGGGGATCCGCGCAGTCGCAGCAAAGACAGGGGATGCAGCAGCAGCAGCACGGACGGCAGGATATGTTGCAGCCCATTCTGGAAATACGGAAAGATCGGTGAAGTTTCTTGTTGGTGTAGAAGAAAATAAAATAAAATAAATTTATTGGAGACCTAGTAACATAATAAATAATGGATCAGTAGAGCTACATGTAGTTTGTTGTTTGTTTGAAACAATCTGCAGTTAGCTCAATTGTTTCAATTGTAAATACTAGCTTTTATTTATGTAGATAATTGTAATTTTCTTTGTTAACAAAGGCTTTTTCACATAATAAATCATTACAATAATAAATAATAGACCCCTGTCTCAACATATGCCGCTTCAAGTGAAAGCTAATGGGGGTGGAAATCTAGTGAATACTTTGGTCTAGTTATTTAACGCAATGCTAATGAATTGGTAGGTAACTCCTGACAGGGAATTAAATGAAAAATTAAAAGTTTGTTGATTGAGAATTATTTATTATTTATTCACGTCCGTAAAAATCAAAATTAATATTACAAACAAAATTTAAAAGTTTAATACTTTTAACTTTTACTATTTAATTACAATAATAAAAATCCCTAGATACTGTTTTAAAGATGGCGTAAGTTACAAATATTCTAATTAAGATGTGTCCAAAAATATACACTACCTAACGTTTATAATATTTGTTTATCATTTAGTCATTTTAGTAGGTACATTAATACATGATAAAACAAGTGGTTAACCATGGAGCTTTCATTAGTACATACCTAGATTAATTAAAAAAAATACGATGATGTGTAGTTACTAACTAACTATGTATGAAGGTTGCTGTTAAACAGACAGGCCCAATTCGGAACACGACACTGCGTTCCCATACAGATAGCTGATGTAGCTCAAAAAGGTGCGAATCTCAAATAGAGCTCGCCTGGTCAAGTCTGCCGCATGCATGAAAAACCTGTGGGCCAAAATAACCACCCAGTGGCGCCCCAACATCGTAAGGCGCCGGCCCTGGCAGATCGAGCAAGCGCTGTCATGGCGAATTGAACGCCTACGAGGATGCCTGCGTCCACTGACTCAGGACTGAGATGCGTGGAGGGACTAGGGGAAGACCTTTTCCCAACAGAGGGACACAACCAAGCTTATCTACAAACGAGGGCGTGAATCGTATGCTAAGCTGACGCTCACGTCAGACCCATCCTGATGAGTCAGAATGTCTATCCTTTGCAATGGCACATGTTAGTACTTACAGAAACCCTTAAAACCATGATCGTGAAGATAATTATGATTTCGATGATGATGACCAAAAAGTGCTAATTACTAAGGTTAATTAAAGTTCAAGTGCAAGGGTGAACCGGGTAAGCATTGTGAAAGCAGCTATTCTAAATAGGTCGTCCACTGAAACTCACCTTATCTAATTACAGGAACTTCTCATCTAGCTTGCGGGTAGCCGGGGTATCCGCCAGGCGGTGGTGGTGGGTAACCAGGATAGCCGGGGTATCCGCCAGGCGGTGGTGGGGGGTATCCGCCGGGATATCCTCCGTCGTGTGGTGGGGGGTATCCGTACTGGGGTGGCGGCGGCGGCTGCTCGTATACCGTGGGGGGGTGGTGGATATGCACTTGTTGTGGCGGCGGTTGTTGCTGTTGACCACACGCGTTGGGACACAGGCAGGGTACAAGGCAACACGCGCTCAGAGCCAAGCAACAAGGATTGCAGCACACGTCACAATCATCCCCGCAGTCCAATGAAATACATAGCCCCATTGTGCGTACTTTTCAACTAAAATCCACACAAATAGTTACAGCCTTTGTATCGGGTGTTATCTGATAAGTTGCGTGTACGCTGTTCGCACCTCTATGACGGTGAAGATAGGTGTGATGTTCGTATAAGGTTTTGTTTTGCAGTCTGTGATAAGTTTGTTATCATGGAGGTGTTGGATTTTATCAGGTGATAATGGTGTTAGTCATTGTCTGTTGGAAGTATGTGTATTTATTAATTTCGATATCGACTTAAATAAAAAACAAGTACGACAAGTGCGAGTGTAACTCGCGCGCCGAGGGTTTTGAACTTTTGTCGTTTAGGTAGGTACGTATATGACAACTTCTTGGCGCAATGGCCTTACAACGCAGGAGGTGGAGGTTTGATTCCTGCCTCGGGACTAATATTTGTAGGATCTTCAGATTAGTTGTTCGGGTGTTCTAGTCCTTTTCTGTACACAAAAATAAATCATCTAATGTGATACTTATACATTATTAAGTATAACAGCTATCGTAGTAATACTAATAACACAAGCTTTGCTTAGCTTAATTGTGGGTAAATGATACTGTGTGGATTATTTGGAATACATACCTATCTCTCCTCAAAAATTTTGAGAACAACGGTTTTGGTGCGCTGTGGAACTCCTATTACAGTTACTACAGAGATTAGTGGGTAGGTACCTACATTTTTTTTCGGCTTTTTTCAACCTATTTCACTAAGTATGAAACTTAGACGATTTTCGAAACCTGTTTTGAATTGTCGAAATCCATACCTTTGATTTGATATTTACTTTACAATTACTCTCAATGAAATAGCCCCCATTGTATGAAAATTAGTTTTTTGACCATATTTCAAAAAGTATTATATTTACAGACTTCTCTATATTTTTCCTGTAAAATATAGATCTATATCTACAAACGCTTAGTACATTTTACATCAATCACTCTGCAATCTTCGGAGATAAGGGGGGGGGGGGAATGGTAAATTTTTTGACCTTTTTCAAAATATTTCGAAAAGTATAAAAATTATCAAATGAAAGGTATTGGTTTGTACATTCCAATACCTTTCATTTGATACCCAACTCGGTGGGGTAGTCACCCCTTTAGAAAAATTTCCCGCCCTTTTTTGACCTTATTTCAAAAAGTATTATTTTTACAGACTTCTCTATATTTTTTCTGTAAAATATAGATCGATATCTACAAACACTTGGTACATATCACATCGATCGCTCTGCAATCTTCGGAGATAAGGGGGGGGGTACCGGTCAATTTTTCGACCTTTTTCAAAATATATCAAAAAGTGTAAAATCTGTCGAAATTTCAAAAACTGTATTGGAATGTACAAGCCAATACCTTTCATTTGATACCCAACTCGGTGGGGTAGTCAGCCCTTCAGAAATTTTTCCCGCCCTTTTTTGACCATTTTTTTCATCTTTATTTCCAAAACTGTTATTTTTACAGACTTCTCTATATTTTTCCTGTAAAATATAGATACATTTCTACAAACACTTGTTACATATCACGTTGATCGCTCTGCAATCTTAAAAGATAAGGGGGGGGGGGGAACGGTAATTTTTTTTTACCTTTTTCAAAATATTTTAAAAAGTATAAAACCTACCAAAATTTCAAAAACTATTTTGAAATCTACAAACATGTACCTTTCATTTGATACCACTTTTGACTTTGTACATTCCATTTAAAATTTCGATTTCAAAATTTGTATGGAAAATCTTCATTTTGATTTTTAATTTATTTTCATTTATTTTTCTATAAATATGTGCGGGCGCACAAAATGTATTATTATTTCAAATTTCAAGTCGATAGCTGCAGTAGTTTCTGAGATATTAAGGATTCAAAACACAAAACAGACCCAAAGCGATTTCATAAGGGTTTTGCAACCGATGGCAAAACCCTAAAAACTATGTACAATACCATAAAATACAAAGATGTTATTGTACACCAGAAAAATAAAGACATTATAAAGAAAAGTACAATGGGCGGTTTTATCGCTTAAAAGCGATCTCTTCCAGGCAAAGGTGTATCTATAGATACACCTTTGCCTGGAAGAGATCCACTTATCAAAAGGTAGAACAAAGAAAGTATAATTATATTACCTACTCATTATTACCAAAGGTACAAATACAAATACAAAAGGTTTATTTATCGTTCTCTTATGGTCATCATTTTACATAGCACAGTACTCGTTACCTCCTTCTAAGTATGTATAAGAATACTTGTATTAGGAGGAGGTTACGCTCTTCCATAGCATATATTTCCAGTTATCATCACCAGCCTATAATAGTCCACCGCTGGACATAGGCATCCCCTAATGAGCGCCATAGATGGCATTATTCATCATTTGGGGGTTATTGCCCATAATCCCTACGATGAGCAAGCGGGTTGGTTTTTATTATTAAACCCTCATTATTTTAGCCTGTTAACACCTTAACCACAGCTGGACAAAGGCAACCCTTATGAGACCATAGTGGCTTTCAGCTTGCCACATCCAGCAACTGCCTGCATTCTGTCGCAGGTCGCATTCTGTCGGACCTGCATGATTACGCCAAACCAAGCCATCCTACATTTACCTACATTAAAAAGTCAGTCTTGAAAGCCATTACAATGACCTTCGCCATACAAACAACGAAATAGCGAAGGCTGTTCTGAGGGCTTGCTTATACCTATTAATATAAGGGATGGTTTTAAAGAAATCTGCCGGCTAGCGTCCTACACTACCTGGTTGCATCTATAACACGGTCTGAATATAGGTAGTAGGTCTAGAAAAGATCTTTTATAATTCCGGCCTCTTGCGAGTTCGATTCCATTGGGGTAATTAGTTTCGACTCGCAAATAAATAATTGATTAATTAACACTGTTAAAATTAATTACTACAACACACATTTTAGTAGGTATGCTTATTCGATCAATATTCGCATTGCACCAATGAATAAACAATAAACAATCCTTTATCACATGCTATTGTCATTTGCATTTTACCAACAAAATTAAATCGCATTGCATTAATTTTGTTGGTAAAGTGAATATTTACCAATTTATTTTTCATATGGAACTCAATATTAGAACTAAGCGGACGACCAATTGCGTTTGTTAGTAAAATTTTGAAAGCCTTACTATGTCCCCCAACCATTAAGATACAGAATTAGTTTTCTTGATATTATTAAAACTCACCTTCACAAAATGCACTCCACTTCACTGTACCTTCGGAATAAACTAAACACGTCAATAGTGAGGGACGTAATACAGGATTCGTCACAGCATTGTTTAGAGTAGGTACTACCAGTGTTTTGTGGAAAGGAAAACTAGTGACTCGCTCCTCGACCGCCTGCGCACAAATTCAAGAAAACAATGGCAAAGGCTGCCACACTTTACAGAAACAAGAAAGGGACAGAGCGACGTGCGTCACCTTGAAAATGAGAGCAATATTTCACGAGTTTCCTTCAGGTACAACCTTGTGTTGCGTATTGATGTTTAAAAATTTTCGCAATTTTGTTAGAAACTATGAAGCAGTACTGCTCTACAATACGCAGCTTGAGTATTAGTTTACGCTATAGACAATGATTTGAGTTATAAATACAATATCTGCGGTTCTAACTATTATATGTAAATGCACACACACGTAAAGATGAAAATAAATCTGTTCGGAAGCGCATCACCTAGAGATCATCTGATTTTTCGTAAAAGTGCGAGTTCTTACAGAAAAAAGTTATATAAAACGTGTTTTTGAATCATATTTGTGTCAGTGAGAGTGCCAGGAAAAACATAAAATATAAAATTCCTAATAATATTCTAAAGGGTAGTTATTGCATTTATTTACCTATTTTATTTAACGTCTGAAACAATTAACGGTATAAATACACGTAAAAATAGTACCTACCAGTAATGTATTCAGATCACGTACGTTTAGTTAGTTATTAAGTCTGGTGTCGTCCCACTGTTACCCATAGGTACCTACCTACAACGTGACCCGTTCAGGTAGGGATGTGGGGGGTCTTTAAAGCAGCAGCAAAAACTAAGGATGTTCACCAAGTGGGGCAAGGGAAATAAAATTTATAAAAACAGGTCACTTAATACTTTCCCTAAGTTTAAAAAAATATAAAATACCTACTAAATTACTAATAGTTAAAATTGCTTTTGAGCCGCGAGAGTTATGACATGTATTTTCCTTGGTATTTTAAGACAACATCTGATTGGTTAAGCTGTTTGTTATCAATAAATACGTCGTTAACCATATTTTACTATTATTTATTAAATAAATACAAATAATACTGGACAATCTACACAGCAACATCTAGCCCCAAGCTAACCAGAGCTTGTGTTTCGGGTACTAGAAGCGTTAAAATTACCTACTGAATGCAATAATTATGGATAGATATTTATTATCCATAGAAAATAACGAGAACACCCGGAACAAATATCCGATCGTAAAAACATTTGTCCCAAAGCGGTAATCGAGCCCGTTACCTCCTGCATCGCAAGCGGACCTTTTCTCGCCGTGCCACATCGGTAGCCACAGCATTGGCAGGCAGGTACTAACCAAGTACCAGTGTTTTGTGGAAAGGCAAACTGGTGACTCGTTTATATAGCTTGCTGATAATTTATAGAACTCGACCTCAAGCCTAGCTAGTTTGCAAATAGCTTGCAATTACCCATGAGCCCTGACCCCGTCACGAAAGTGGGTTCTACATCACGAACAGTGGCACGTTAATTTTGCATTCTGAAAATAACTAGGAAAAACGTTTTTCTCGAACGTTTACAATTAATATCACATACACATGTTAATAATACCATAGCTGTATACAAAGACCCACACTAAAATAAGCCTACAAAGTTATTTTGTAACTAACACCAATTGGTAGTTATTTTACCAGTCCGGAAAATGTTTAACTATGTTTAATACACATCAAATGATTTGTCACGCTGTATGTAAGGTTAAGTCATCTGAAAATACCAGATTTAAATATTAGGTACGTACACAAGAAGGTAAACAGTAGACTCATTGACGCATGTATTAGATTCCATTGTAATTTCGTAGCATGTTAAAAGGTTGGGACGACAAATCTTACAAATGAGGTAAGGCTAACAATAATATTAAGTGTTGGCTAGAATAGCGACTGTGTTGGTACAAAACTCTAGAAAAATTTATGTTTTTATTAAAAAAAGATTCAGTGAAGTTGAACGATGGTAGTCGGAAGTCGGAAATCATGGATACGGTCAGCAAGGTTATCAACAAGGTTAATTCTTGCACTTTTTACCTTTATTTACTTATGTAGATGCTTAGGTTATCAACAAAGTTGAAACCAGTTCTAAGATAGTTTTAAAGTAACTATCGGTTGATTTTCATTCGATTAAAATAAACAAATAACCATCATAATTATAACGAAGAATTGAGAAACCATGAAGAAGGAATTCAATACAAAAGGAATCTCTTCTTTATTTATAAAATCACTCCGTTATGACATGTCTGAAGTAATCACAGTAAACAATCTAAAAAATCTTATCACAACTCTACGTCACTCTCAATCAATGCCATACGGTAGAGACAAGCTCACTCGGGTCGGATTACGCGAACGAAGCGCTACAAAATGTGAATAAAAATATAGAATGAGTGCGGAAAACTATTTATCACCACCGGTTAACACCGAAGATACCGTTGCTATCCTAGACAACGTATCAATAATCATAGAAAACCTTCAGCAGATAACACAAAAACACGATGACTGTGAAACGAATGATACGAAAAAACCAGAAGAACATTTACTGCGCGAATACAACAGTTTTCAACCTGCTCTACACAACACGCCCAAGCGTAACACTAGTTGCAGCGATATTGAGGGAATCACGCAAGTTCAAGGTTCACCGGAACTGCAAAGATGCAACACTGGCCAATCCACTTCAAGACCTAGCATCTCAAATAAAAGTTCAAAGAATAACGATGGTATTGAAGAAACGGGAACACACAAAAAATCTACCTTTATGCGAAGCTACGCAAGCTTTCAATCAGCATTAAGACCAAGCAAATATAAAAGAAAATCAAGCGAAGAGCATCTCGAGGCAGTTGCCAAAAATGACAAGGAACGCGATATAAAATCGTCTCTACTGCGAAGATATGCCAGCTTTCAATCAGCCCTAAGACCAAACTTCAACAAGAAACGTTCAAGCAATGAAAATCTTATGGAAGACACTAGTCAAAAGGAAGGATCACCTTTCCTACGAAGATATGGCAGTTTTCAATCATCACTACGACCTAAATTCCGCCAAGTCAGCAGTGGCATTAAGAAACTCAGTTGTGTGACTAAGAATGAGGAAGAGGAGGTTCCCATTGAAGCTACGTATCGACATAAAAGCGTAGACATCGGTGTAGGGTTAGCACGAAGAATGTCTTTGTTTTTGTTTACAAAACGAACCGTGTGTGTGCATCCTTATCATCCGTATACTCCAGCGCAATCGACCAGGAAAATTCACTTTGGTTTTGACTCTAGTAAGACTTAAAAATACTTCGACGACTGAACTAAAATTATGTACCTACAGATTTAAAGAGGTGAATAGATTATTTTAGCTATTAATAAAAATATTATGATAAGCGTGATAGCTTCTAGTAAAATGTTGTATTGTAGTTAATAAAAGGATTTTCTAAAATGCGTCTATAAATTTATTTAACCGTAGAGCGCGTTAAAGTCTTTTCTATGCAAAATGGTTTAGTATGAGGATAGGCGATGCCGATAGGTAAATACAGACAGGTAAATAATTTCTGCAGTTTTATGGTATTAAGCGTAGGCAACGGATTTTGCAATTCAATTATCCAATTTGATCTCCCATACAAGTTTTCATGTTATCCTTGACTCATTGCTCCTTTCCAAAAAAATCATTCTTCGTTTACCCGTCAATATGCGGCGACCTATAGTTGTACTTTTAATTTACTTTATTGGTGTAATTTATAAGACCAATGGCAAAGATTTTTCCAACTGTGAGTTGATGACTGAACTTATTCAACAGGGCTTTCCCGAAGATCAGCTGAGTGATTGTGAGTTTCATTCATGTTAACTTGACAATATTTGTTAAGGTACAAAGCAGTGGTAGGTAACCAAAATAATTTATTTAATTAATTTCTAACAAAACGGTTAGTACAAAACGTAGGGACGTAGCCACATGTCATTCACAAAGTAGCATCAGTATTTTAGGTTATAGGTAATTTTTAAGTTTACGCGGCAACATTCCATTATACACAATCTTGCAGGGTTATGCCTCATAGAAGCGGAAAGCTCACGACGAACCGATGTTATAGGAGGACCAGACGATGACGGCTCGTTTGACTACGGATTGTTTCAAATCAACGACCGTTATTGGTGCAACGCTGATGATGGACCGGGGAAAGGGTGTGACGTCATGTGTAATGGTGAGTGTGAGATAGAACATCTTGTGAACTTACAAATAAGGTCCACTGCTCTAGTCCCTCAAAGGCCAATCTTTGTGGGGGTTTGTCATAATCGCAACGATTGGCCATCGGAGTTCGTTGGTGTTTCTGTTCTGCAGGCCTTTAGTTGCTGTCGACTTAATATTGACGGAAGGAAGCCTATTAATATTGACGAAAGGAAGCCTATACATAGTAGTGGGTGACATGGGTTGCTATGATGATGAAGTAAATGTCGCAAAATATTGGGCATCGTCGGTATCCGGAATTAATTTAAGAGAATCATGACAGCGACGTATCTATTACGTCCTTATCCTTAGTAAATTGAATGCCCGTAATGCACATGCATGTGTTAGTAGCATGTAAAGCAGCGCAGTGCGACCTGAGAGGCAGGCCAGTCAATGCGTTAAATATGAATATGTTATATCACTGGCCCAAGTATATTTACATACTTAAAAGGATGTCCTAACATCGGTTTAGCTTTTAGAGTACACTTTTCTTTTGAACAAATAAACAATTTCAAAATAAAACAAATAAAAAAAAACCAGGAGAAAGGTAAAGGGGGATCCTATAAGTAGTTTCTGAATAATTGCATCAATGTAGGTAAATTACGGATTATTATAATAGGAAGGTATGACGTAGGTCCTGCATACTTCACTTGATAGCAAAATAAACTACGTAGGTAGCTTGTTTCATTATCAAGTATTGGAAATGATAGAAATATAATGAGGCGCCCCGCCAGCTCTGTTGAGTTAGCACTGCCAGCGGCGTCTTTTGATATAATCTATATCTATACTAATATTATAAAGAGGAAAGATTTGCTTGTTTGTTTGTTTAAATTGAATAGGCTCCGAAACAACTGGAAAAATTCCATCATTTCCATTTCATTCTTTCCATTCCATCTTCAACATTTCACCATTAGCATAGAATCTTAAATTTTCGCTGATGAACATAGGCTTTGGAATATTTTCAAAAAAGTCAATGTCAAAATGCCCATCATTGCTTCTGAAAAGTTAAGGATCCGTATGAAAACTGTGAAACCCAACGTGTTAGTGTGTATAATTTTCGAAATATCCGTGCGAAGCCGGGGTAGACCGCTAGTGTATGTATCAACTACCTACTAAGAAAGAATACTAATGTATACTTTATCTACAAACCCACTTAATTCTATCCTAGTTTTAGGAACTATATCGTTAACAGGTAGGTATAGACAGTGATAAGATTAGGAAGATATTGTTAACTTTGCTCTCAAATGAATCATGCACACACACACACAAAATCTTTCAAACACGAGTCTAAAGTAGGATTTCCGGTTACATAGCTTATTAATAGTATGTTTTAAAATCAAGTCCTTTTTGTAAGTGTCTACCTAACCAAATTAAAAATTAAAGACTAAGTAGATAAATTATTTCAGGTGTTTCAAGGAATGGCCATGGCGTAAGAATTGACCCCTCAAACTCAGCCCGTGGATGTGGCATGACCACCATGGGAGCCACTATAACGGAACGGCAGTTTTCTTCTTTGTATTATTTACCTAAGACTTAAAATCCCTTGGAGGGTATTATTTATTTGTCTTTAATGAAACAGTTCAGATCTAACAAAACAACTGAGGTTCAGATTCGAGTAGGTAATTAAATTACATTAGGTAAAAAGAATAACTCACGTATTTACTAGACCGGTAACGCAGTTTCGTAACATATGTAAATACTTATATGATAAATTATATCAATCAATAGTATCTAGGATTCCCCTATTGAGCGCCATAGCGCCCTGTCTTCATCTTGTCGCCTGGCCGGAGGGCGACCTACATTACGTTTGTCGAGTCGTGGTCTCCATTTAAGATCACGTTCGGTTCTTCGCGAGATATAGCGGGCCTACTGCTATTTCCTTCAGTGTTAATGAAAGTTAAAATCTAAAGACCGGAAAAGGTAAGCAATTAAATAAATAAATAATGCTGGACAATTCACACAGCATTATCTAGCCCCAAGCTAAGCAGAGCTTGTGTTATGGGTACTAGATGACTGATATACATAATAATTTACGAGTCTATAGAAAACGACCAGAACATCCTGAACAAATAATTGCAGATCGTACAAATATTTGTCCCGAGGCGGGAATCGAACCCGCAAACTCCTGCGTCGCTGGCGGACGCCGACCGCGCCACAGAGGTCGTCTAATTGGCTAGTTTAACACGATAATTATTAATCTTTACAGATCTGCTGACTTCCAACATAACAATAGCATCGGATTGCGCAAAGAAGATTCACCAACAGCAAGGTTTCGACGCTTGGCTAGGCTGGAAGCAGCATTGCCGGGGCAAAGAAAAAGATGATTTTAACTGCTGATTTTCAATTTTATTGAAAGCTGTCACAACGTTACTAAGTAACTTCACAATTGCTATAGTCCAGTCAGTCAATGAATGGAAAAAACCAAAGCAAGTAGTTTTTTTGTTTGCTTAAATCCCGTAAACGATGGTTCATATGAAATTTTGCTAAAGTATACAGTGTTTAGACAAATGTGCTCCATTTAAAAAAAAAAAACAAAATGGTGGCGAGGCACTAAGCCAGGCTTCGTACAAAAATCTCTAAACACCTTTTCTACATATTTGGTGTCAAACAATTTTACCTATTCCCAATCGTAGCAATATGAGCTCCGAAAAACGGAAAAACTATTTTTCTTCCACTATCATTCATTGACTGGACTTCTTGTAATACTGCTAAAGCATAGAAGATATAGATACATACATAATCAATAACCTCTTAAAGGCGACTAGGGTGAATCAAGACTAAACAACTTTTGTTCAACAACACTACTTACACTGCCCCTTTCATTAACGCAACACCATTCTTTCTTTAATAGATACCGACACACAAGCGCCGCCGCATGCCTCGTCATGTATCGATTTCTCTTAATCTGTTACTGGCTTGTGCTGCGTTCGTATTATTTTATATATTAGTGCTTTAATCTGTACTTAATATTTATCCTAACATAGAGCTAAAGAGATGCACGGAAATTTACTTGTTCTTTTATGGAAGAAATCATTGAATTAGAAAATGTCGTAGAAAAAATGTTGTTCGTCTTGATTTACCCATGTTGACTCTTAGGGTCAGCGCAGACAGAGAGGAGCGCAGCGGAGAGTATTTTTATAACGCACTCGAAAATCAACTTTAAAGTTATTAAAATAAAACGCATACATGCTTAAACCTAACAAAAAATCCTCGCGCGTCCTCGACGTTCAAGCGTGTATGCATTTTATTTTAATAACTTTAAAGTTGATTTTCGAGTGCGTTATAAAAATACTCTCCGCTGCGCTGACCCTAAGAGGTTATTGACTGTCTACCTACAACCCATATAAAGTAGTATAACCCAGTATAAAGTGAACTATTTTTTATCTACAAATAACATTTAATGTTATAATACCGTAGGTAATATTGAGACGTACAATTAGCATGAGATTACAACGTATCCGGATGACAATTCTTAAATTAAGCAAATTTGTACTAAATGTTAAGAAATAAATATAATTTATACAATTATACAATAAATAGCTTATATTGATAGACATTAAACACAATTAATCACTTACTTGCCCAGCAATACAAACTGATATCTTTCGTGTGTTATATTATAATCAAACCAATTTTTTGTATATTTTTTAATTTAACTTGTCCTACAGAAGGCAGTAATTGTATTATTGGAATCAGGAGACTGATATACTTACAAAATACCTACTTTTATATTTTATTTCTGATTACATAGCATACTTATTTACTCTATAATAATGTTACATACATAATACATAGCAAACGTGAGTTGAAAGAAATTATGAAAATATTTTTTAGAGATTTATGTCATGGTATTGATAATAGTGGTTTATTTTTAAGAGGTCATTTAGTCATGGTAGAGTTAAATAATAAAATATAAATACATAAATAAAAACAACTGCTATAGCAGCAATAACAAGTACACATTGCCACCTAGACCTAGCATTTGTTATGGTGCAACCACACAGTCCAAAACGCCACTCTGTCCTTACCTCCGGCTTTGTGTACAACGAAAGGCGTCAAAGAAGCCGGTTCTTTGGCGTCTTTCCTTTTCACCAAGCAGGCGATGCCGCCGGGCTGTGGGAATTCACCGTAACAACTGATAATAATAATAATGCTGGACAATTCACACAGCATCATCTAACCCCAAGCTAAGTAGAGCTTGTGTTATGGATACTAGATATATTACATAGATAAATATTTTTATTATACATAGAAAACGACCGGAATAAATATTTGCAGATCGTACAAACATTTGTCCCGAGGCGGGACAAATGTCAAATCCGCAACCTTCTGCATCTTAGCCGGACATTCGCTCACCGCGCCACAGAGGTCGCCAAAATAAAAAAAAACAGTAAATAAACTTTGAATACTGAGCTAGACAAAAAAATTGTGATTCTAAGGTAATTGTTGCTACATACATACTTACAAACACATAGTCCATACTATCTACAGACAAATGTGAAAAGAAGCTTACATGACTAAAAGTAATAAATATAATAATATCAGCAATTCAGATCTACAGCAAAAACTTCTATTAGTGCATTCCTTTTGTTTTCAATGTTGCCGCTTCAATCGCGTCTATCAATGTTGCCCTGAAACAAAAACAATACCTTCATTAACAAAAGGGCCATTGAATGGTGCCATTGGTCACACATATTTGAGTCTACATCACATTTGATTTCAGTTTTTAAGATGGTTTTTTTCATTTGGTTGCGGGAAATTCCAATATTTAAGCGTTTTTTTCTTCCATGACGTCACGAAACGGCTCTGTCGGAAGACCAGCATTGACTGGTACGGAGTGTACGACCAGTTAATGCTGAGACCGTTTTATGACAAAAATAAGTCTGTTTTGTCTACATTTGCTTATTTTACTTTATTATCCATGTTTTTGTATGAGTTAAATAAAATATTATTTTCTATTCAATATTATTCAATCTAAGTAGATAGTTTTTTGCCCACCACAAACGTGAGGCAATACTGGAAAACTGTAATTATTGTTGTGGTCTACTGACCGGCTGATAATTTCAGTTTACCAGATAAGGCTTGGTCTGATAAGGTAATTGGTACTGTTGGCTTCAGAAATCAACATTGAATACCTAACAAATTAAATAAATAACTTATTATTGCACATAGCTTTTTACTCACAATCGCAAACGTAATATCATTCTGACCACTATGATTTAAGATTTCCAGAAAAGTTTTGTTAGATAAAGAAACTGATATAGTTGGCCTCTATGAAAATTTAATACCTAACTAATTAATATCAACATTAAATACCTAACAAATTAAATAATTATAGAAATAGTAGAAATAATGCTGGACAATCCAAACACCATCATCTAGCCCCAAGCTAAGCTGACTGAGCTTGTGTTATGGGTACTAGAAAACTGGTATGATATTTATATTACACAGATAGATATTTTTTATCATAAATAGAAATCGACCAGAAACCCTGAACAAATATCTGCAGATCGTACAAATATTTGTTCCGGCGGGTTTTGGCGGGAATCGTACCCGCAACCTCCTGCGTCGCAGGCACCTTCGTCCACCGCGCCACAGAGGTCATCATGTACAGCAATATCATTCTGACCACAATGATTTCAGTTTTCCAGAAAAGGTTTGGTTAGATAAATAAACTGATACAGTTGGCCTCTATCAAAATTAAATACCTTACAAATTAAATAAATTACTTATTTCCTCGCCAAATGTACGGATATATGATACTGAACACAATGATAATTATATTTATATTAAGTTTTCCAGAAAAGGTTTGTTTAGATAAAGAAACTGATACAGTTGGCTCTATCAAAATTAAATACCTAACTTATTAAATCAATTAATGATTGCATAAATACCTCAGCCCCCCTTTCTCCAAGGCCGTAACTCCACAGATAGTAGACCCACCAGGAGAGCAAACCTCATCCTTTAACAGGCCGGGATGCTTTCCAGACTGCAGAACCATCTGACCACTGCCGACCAATAGTAACGCTGCATACTTGAGAGCTTGACTTCTCGGGACACCCTGTTTCACTGCTCCGTCTGCTAGGGCCTCCATAATGATATACATCTGAAAAGTAGAAGAGAAGTGTAGATTTAATTTTAACTATAGAAAAATCAAACAGCTTTTATACAGAGATATATAAAAGTATGGTTATGAGCAGCTTTATTAATAAGGAATCTCCTGTCTAATAAGAATTATTCAGAAGGTTATAAAACTTAATCAGAATGTATAGAGTTGCTATTGTTTGATACCGTGATGTGAGCTGACTGTCCAATGGCAATCTATTCTTTCTCATTATTAAAAGCAATCTTGATTTAATTCGATCTGATGCAAAATCTGTTTTTATCATCTATATAATCTACCACATAACTTTACTAACTGTTAGGTATAGGTATAGGTCTCCAAATTGTTATGCCACTTCTTAGTCCTTTAACTGCTGTTTTCTATCATATAAGACAACCTCAGTGGCGCGGTGGGCGAAGGTCCGCCTGCGACGAAGGAGGATGCGGGTTCAATCCCTGCCTCGGGACAAATATTTGTACGATCTGCAATTATTTGTTCAGGGTGTTCTGGTAGTTTTCTATGTATAGTAAAAAATATCTATCTATGTGATAATGATGTGTGAATTGTCCAGCATTATTTATTTATTAATAGGAACTACAGGGTAGGTTGGTATAGATAAATTTTATCAACACTAGGAATTTTTCAATATGTAGGTACTTACAAATGCTGGACCGCAACCTGTCAACACACCTAGTGTGTCCATAGAAGATTCTGGAACCTTCTCACAAACACTTGAAGTGCTCAGTAGGTTCTCCAGCACTTTGCAATCATTGTCGCTGGCTAATGCATCAGGAGTATATAAACAGATACCTTGACTTATAGTCATTGGGGTATTGGGCATGATCCTTATGATTCTGATTCTCGGACCCACTTCATTTAGAGCCTGAAAATACAGAAATCTTATTTTCAAATGTGGTACCTTCATGCATTCTGACACTATTATCTTTTGACCTAGGCTTTGCATGCTTTTTCAAACAGAGTAGTTTATTATGTACATGTGGTGTTCTAAATTTAAATTTATGGTATCTTTCACTCTTGATCTCTACCTATACATAAACATCCATCCAAAATTTTGCATTAGATTAACATATGTAAGTTAAGCTTTATTGGGTAATACTTACCATTTTCAAGGCCTCCAAATTCACACCAGCTAACATAGAAACAAACAACAGATCTTTGTCACATTTGCACCCAGACAATGCCAATTGCAACATTGAAGGCTTTACTCCCAAAATGACTAGATCACATTCATTTATCAGTTTGTTGGTGTCGGTGGTAACATGAGTACCCATTTCTTTCCAGTGTTCTAAACTGCTCAGACGAGGTCCCGATACCCATATTTTTGAAGGTGAAAGAGTTTCTGAAAATATTAATTGAAACTAGTTAGTTCAAAGTTGTGTGTTAGAGTCTAACTAAAGGTGAGTTGAGATGCCAATTTAGAGTAGAATTAAGAGTAGAATCTTCAAAATTGATTGTGTGGCATCATTATCTCTAGTACTCACCTTTTTTAAGAATGCCTTTGACTATGGCAGTCGACATATTACCACCACCAATAAATCCTACATTTGGAAAGGAACTAAGGAGAGCCATTTTAAAAAGGTTAACTTCAGAAGTTAGAAGTATAGGCAGGTTATGGAAATAGTGAATTATCAACACTGCTGAAATTACCAAAAGGATAGGTAGTTATTATCTAGAATATAGTGAAAAAGAAAAAAGTATTTTCCTCTTCAAGGCGTCAAGTCAAGGCAAAAGCATCTGGCCAAATAGATTCTATCTATTCTATTTGCTTTGCAAGTAAAGTAAAACTTGTAGTCAAATCAGTTTCAGGTTTTCACTGGTTTTCAGATCGATCAACTTCAACTTCTTTTCTAATGCACCTCAGTTCTTCGTCTTTGTTTTGGCATGTGTCTTGTTTGCAACTTTTCTGCAGAGTTCATGGAAATTTCGTAGTCATGGAATGTTATTCTGAGCATGGAATGAATCGCGAGGCGAGGTTGCAATTATTATAAATAAATAAAAATAAATAAATAACGCTGGACAATCCACACAGCATCATCTAGCTAAGCAGAGCTTGGTGTTATGGGTACTAGATGACTGATATACATAATACAATATTATTAAATAGATAGATATTTTTTTATTAGACATAGAAAACAACAATTATTTTCTAAGAACGAACGGTAAAGAAAAACACCTACCTATCCGATTTTTACCTTGAACATGGAATTGTTATAACACTGTACATAAAAAAAAAACATGTCAATAATATAACGAACATTAATGGCAACTTCGTAATCAGATATTTGCAATTTTAATTTAAAATGTAACAAGCGATTTTCTGAAGACTACGCCCAGATTAAACTGCTGAGTCGCTTATAATATTGGAAAATCTGAATTTTAATTTATGAATTTAGTAAATACAATTGATGAAAATTCCTGATGTTTAATGTCACTCCGATTGTTTTGAATCTTTGCTTCAAAGCTCAATTCATTAAAATATTAAAAAATAATACCTACTTTAAATTCGTTTAAAATTTTTTCAAAACTTCTTTAAAAATGGGCTTAGGTCAATAGTTTTACTTTGAGATTCTTATTGTGGCATTCGTATGGCTAGTTTTCAAATGAATACTATTCGTTCCCAGGAATTTTTAACTTGTGTTCAGAACGCTCACAGTGATTTCAGTTTCTTTTTCTTCTTATTTCATGGTTCGCTGTGCCTGTACTGCCACAGCTCAGTCCTTGGACCAATTATTGACTTGTATAGACGGACAACTGATCCATAACAATACCAGTTGGAAGTGTACGTACCTACCTTAGATGCTGGCTGCATTGCCCCGTGTTGTATGGCACTGCTGATGCGCTCTGCCATAGTGACCAGCTCTCGGGTCACAGTCACTTCGACCAGACGCTCTGAGACCTGCATATTTGCGCCTCTTGAGATCCTCGGCCAAATTTGTCGCCGCACCAGCCCTCATGGATGTCCTCGGAAGATGAGATATGTTATGCCCTTTGAAGGTGGCATACATACCTTTTCAATGTATGCGAAACACGAAGCAAAAACTTATTTTTTTTAGTGTCTATTTTGTTTTGGCTCACTGTGAAAGAGATTCAGCTGCATGTGAATAGGATAGCTTTATAACAAAATGTTTGACGGTATCTATTTTAAAATTCTATTTCGGCTTTGGCAACACTGGCAGTCAGTGGCTTCATTTTCTAGGGTGAGGTGTGAGTCGATTTTTTTTCGATTATTTTGATACAAATGCAGTTTTACTATGCTGAAATAGTGCTTTGACCCAAACTAGTGCTCAAATATGTGTCCTCGTAGTGACTATTTCAATTATAGTTCGTTCAAAGTGTAGTGTCCAACATGTTTCGATGTATACCTTTGTTCAAATGTAATCGCCAAGTGGAATGTGTGGACAAGCGGCATTGCTCGCTGACAACAGTACCTGAAGAAATATTACGATACTCCAGGAGTTTAGAAGAACTTTTTTTGGACGCCAACCATATACAGGACCTCCCTAAGGTAATTATATGAACTGAATGTCGATAATGTTGTTCGTGGGCGTTTACCTTATCTTAACACTGATCGTGTAAATAATCAACACTGAATACAACCCTTCGAGCAAACTTTTTAGGGTTGCACTTGCATATCCAAAATAAGGATATTTATGACTAGCGTATAGTTGGAGAAGTTAACTGTAAGATAGATTTATAGAACTTTATTTCTTAATAAAAACTATAGGTACCAACAGTTCATTTACAATGAGGTAAACTTACCTTTATGATAGGTACCTGTAATAGTAAATAATTATGTTATTATGTACTTTTATATGTTTCCTAGAAAACATGGCAAATTACGGAAACTAAAATATTTTTTTAACAAGTGTAAATATTGTTTCTTACTTTGATAATATAATATTTAAGTTGTCATAGTGTTTTGTTAATTGGTAAATAATAGTGCTCCTTTTCTAACCAAAAAAGTTACGTTAGACTATTAAAATAAGTCCTGTGGTGATCAGTTTTTGTACTTTTCTCTAGGCCTTATTGAGCTGTGAGTTTGTCATATCTTTTTTACAAGAATTTACTTCTCTTACCAGATGCCAGATTTATTTTATCCTGTGTTAAGTATTATTCTATGATCTCATTTTAATCTAGTCTTTTATGTGTTTGTCACCCACCCGAAGTAAACTAGCCTGTTAATAATTAACTGCCCAAAAAGGTTTCTTCTATTTCCAGGATTTAAGTTTCTATAATCCCCCATAACTATTAAATGTCTATATCAGATTTTTAGAAACTTTTTTAGGGCATTTAATTATTATCAGGCTAATTTGCTTCGAGGTGTTTGCAATTTAGTAATAATTAATCAAATAAATAATTTCAGTAAAATCATTACCACCAACTTTGTAAATCCTATAATAACAAATAAAATAACAATTAAATTACCAAATTAGAACCAGTATTCACTTTGTAAATTGTTTTGTTCCAGAATTTCTTCAGGCTACATAGGCTTAGAAGACTAGGCCTCAGCGATAATGAGATACATAAACTTCCATCTGATGTACAGAACTTTGAAAATTTAGTTGAGCTAGATGTATCTCGAAATGGTAAGTGTCTGTTATTTATGACTCACTAGCATTCTATACCGGCTTTTCATGGTATGGTTACTAAAACTTCTAAAATTTGAAATTTTCATGTTCACATTGGGTTACATTATTGAAGTTTTCATATAGGTCCCTAACTTTTTTCAATTATTCTTTTACCTATGTTCATCAGGGATTATGTGAAATTTTAATGGTGAAAGTATTTTTCTCTTTTGATAATTGGTCCAGTAGTTTCGGAGGATATTCCATCTAAACATACAATACAATCTTTCCTCTTTATATTATCAGTATAGAAGGCAGTAAACACACAACAGAATCCAGAATAATCTGAACATATTCATTCTATGCCTTAACACTCTCACTGCCCACACTTTGGCTTGCATGAAACAAGGACACAATGCATAGTAAGTTGAGCATCATGTGCACTGAATTTTGACTTTTTCTCTATTCCATTATGACTATGTGGTCTAATGCTGGTCAGTGTAGTTTCTCAAGCTACAATGAGTAGGCTGTTTTTTTTAAATCTATACAACATTTGAAAGCTGTTGGTGCTCTGTAAGGTATTATTTTTGACACCTACATGCTTGTTCAGTGACCAAGAGACATTCACTTATCGACACATAGCATAGCACAGAAGATGTTCAGTTCAACATATTACTAAAACAGCAAGAATGTTTTCTGCTCTCTCAAACTCTATCTAAGCTATCTAAGTCTATGATGCTGACGCAGCTAGGCCTCATAATTATTAACCCAACTGATCAAAATATATTTTGTCTCTCCCATAGATATACCTCTAGTATTTGAAGGGAAATGCCAATAGTCAGTTTTGTGGTACAATAGTCATAGGTTACACTGAAATACACTTTATTATAGCGGCAGATTACGATACAGTTACCGTTTTATTGCTTGTAGTAAACTTCAAGCCCTTAATTAAAGCTTGGTGCACTGCTCTCGTTTCATCATTGATGTGAGATTATGTTCGCCACATAAGTCCCTTGGTATAGAAATAAATAAAAATAAGTAATGCTGCATAAATATATCATCAATTAGCCCTTAGCTAAGCAGAGCTTTGTGTTATTTATGACCCATTAAGAAATATACCTATTATCTGATAATGCGTCAATTACTTATTTCGTAAGCTTCGAATACTATTATATCTTATTTTCATAGTGTCGCAAATTAAAACAAAATCAAATATATTACACTAGCGCCCCGCCCGGTTTCGCACGTTGCAACGCTGATATTAATGAATGTTATTTACCTATATAAACCTTCATCTTGAATCACACTATGTGTTAAAAAAATCGCAGCGCATCAAAATCCCTTGTGGAGTTTTAAAGATCTAACCATATAGGTATAGTGACAGACAGACAGTGGGAAGCGATTCTGTTTCATACTATGTAGTGATACAGTTTGTATGTCGTCGGGAGATTCAAGTTAGCTCCGTGAATCCGTTCGTAAAATCATACCCTTTTGTAATCCTACCCTTGTTAGTCCCAGTCTCCCAGGGTAGATGGGCAAGGCAGCTTTAAGCTGACTTTCTACTGCGTGCGAGGATGCGTAGTTGAGTATCCAACCAAATTAAAACGCGAAAGTAATTTTGTCACTCTGATTTTTTGCGTTACCTCTTCTCGGCTTACTGGCTGAAATAAACATTTGTGCGATTATTTGAATGGGGCAAGTAGGTTTAATCCCGGCGAAGCACAATGGAGAATGAGATTTTATCCCGGGAAGTACATAAAAAGATAGGTAGGTACTTTTTATTCTCGTTAAACGCTTCGCGGATAGAACCTTCTTCGCTATAAATTACCTAGGAGCGTTTGTAAATACCTCGGAGTAAAGTATTTGTTTTACTTAAATACGTTTATGAGATTGGCCAATCTTCAAAGTTTGTAAAATTTCTGAGAAATGTTTGTGATATTCGCTAAGCTGGGGCTGAAAAATATTTCTCATCACGGCTCTCTCATCACGGCAGTGAAATTTCAACTTAATTATTATTTCAATCAAAGCAACTCCAAAACTTCTCTTTTCTTTATCAACTAACCCAAAGTCAAAATCTTCTAATGTTTTGACCAGACTTATAGAGCACATCATACGTTGAAAGGTTTCAGTAAAACAAAAGGAAACTCGAGATAATATCATGGGTCACATAAATTTCAAAAGCTTGTTAACTTTAACTTGATGAAGATAAAATTTAGTTAGGCGGTACGGCTTTGTGAAATATGATAAAAGGGATGTAATAGGCAAAAGGTTAAATATTCTGAAAATGAAAAGCTGCTGCCAGTTGTCATTTAAGAAAGTAAAAGCTGTTAAACCGCTCAACAGTGCACTTTTGGGCCGCACTTTTGACGCCATATTGCAAAATTCGACGTCACAAACTTTAAAGATTTTTTTTTTCCTGTTAGACACATACTTAATTTCCTTGTAAAGCGTTCGCAATTCTAATAAATCTATGGCGCTTTTGTTTTCCATGGTGGTTTCCGAGTCGTAAACACGAGATGTGAGAATGTGTGTTCTACCCAGCGACCCGTGGAGATGAACTAGATTTCCAGTAGATTTGCAACAAGCGGTCTGTTTGGTACTGAATATTGAATGAATATGCTGTTAGCGCTCTCTGTTCTGTATACGGCTTAATTCCAATGGGGACATTGTGGTAAGGCGATTGGTTAGTCGTAGTCAGGAATATCTGTAACTGTATTATGTATGTTCTCACAATGGATATGTCTCCTGCGAAATAAGTCCTAGTTCCATTGATTTAATTTCCTGTAGGGCAAGCACGGCCTTTCTTGTCTAAGGTAGAATAGAGAAAAATTATGTCACTTTGTCATCAAATGCGTAAATTATTTGAAATTATTTCTTCTACTTCAATAATGTACGAATCCCCGTGCTTGGCTTACTGAAGGAATCAAAATCCCTACGTTCAATTCTACTTAACTTCACGTTAAATGAATATTTTATTTCGTTACTTAGTTAATTCTGCCAGTTCCTGCAGAAACCTCAGTTGGCTACCTGCGCGCTCTGTTTTGCATAAAATATGCTTTCCGGTGCTTCGGGCTCTATCGGTCCAGAAAATCTGTAAAACCTTTTATTTGAAACTGGTTTTAGCTGTATGTTTTCAGAGGCAAAAGGCCGGTTTGATTACGATTCAGCGTTAGGTACTCACTTCAACCTCATTAAATATCAGCAATATTTGATTTGGCTAGTAGTCTACGTGTGTAGACTAGACACTGACTCGTCTCGGGGATTTGACGAGGTCGTCTAGGTCATAGTGATGCACGTTGCTCCAAGCTCCGACCGTTCATTCGGTTGTTGAACCGAGCTTTCTGGCCATCGGCATTGTCTTGTTCCACGCTCGCCTTATTGCTTGTCGCTCTCGTAAAAGTAGATTAAAGTTTATGAAAAGCTTTGGAAAATTATTTTCACTTCACTTGTTTATTTCAAGTTCGCATCGATTTTCTTGAGAGCTTTTGGATCTTTTTCAGATTCAAATTCAATAACTATATTTCTTTAGGCTTTTCAGAGTTTATGCTATGTTATGAAGCCATAAAGCTCCACTACAGGGTAAAGAAAGGCCTTTCTTCTATCCTTTTTTCTCTATTGATTACCATTTCTGTAGCTTATATTTACCTCAATCGGTAAAGGAGGTAAATATGCGCCTACGCGGCCTCAAAATCCTCCACTTTTAACAACGATACAAATTTTCGTATTGAATTCGTACTTGAAACAAAAGTTTTGAATTCCTGTTTAATAATAACTGCAACCGGTTTGTCATGACGTAATTTTAACATTTTCGTAGGTTTCTGGGTGTTGAACCATTGTACCATCACATCACATCGGTGTGAGGTCATTACTTCGACCGGTTTCATTTGAGTACAAGCAGTGGGTAAATGGGTCGCTTTGAGCAATAAAGGGACCACAATACACAGTTTTCAATGCAACTACTAATAAATGAAACTGTAAAGGCTCGCAAATAATCTAGCTGCAATATTTTCAGCATGCACCGACTTGGGAGTGCGACTATTAATTTCTGATTGGCGTGGGTAAGGGTTCAAACAGTGTTTCGGCGTTGTTATTCTTTGGTTATTATGTAGTAAATCCTTCTACAAATAAGTATAAAAACAAATTCCTCTTCGTTAGTCTTGGATCACCAAACTAGGCATTCTTTTTGTGCTCTTTACAGGTTAAAAAGAAGAAGAAATGGGCTAGGTTTTCGAAGTTCGGTTTCGAAATTCAGGGAGACATCTAATTTTTATGAATAACCGGAGTAAACCTAAAACCTAATAGCCTAGTATTTATACAACTAAAAATTACAAGTATTTGTATTATTCCTCTCCTAACTGTAGAAGAAATCACGAGTTCGCTGTACAAACTTCGCATTAGGTTGCGATTGCGAACAATCTATCGACGCTTAGTCGGTCGGGCGGTATTTGTTTATTATTGTAAATGGCCGCAATTGTACATTCAGTAACCTCATGTTTTATTCTTTGCAGCCGACATGAGAAATATTTTTATAAAATGTTTAGGCAGCATGAGGTATAACTCTGAAACCTATCTCGTTGGAGTGAAATTTTAACTAAATTGCGAGCTGAATTCATGCGCAACGTTCATCACAAATTGAATTTCTTCCGCGCTTAGAGGTTTTATTGGACACCCGTCGGCTGCAAGCGGGTGTAGTGTGATATGAGCTACATACATACTCCGTTGGTATACGTACAGAACAACTCAATAACGCTATAATGGGATTCCATCGGTGGTAAGCCACGCGAGACCGCCGCCGCCCGCTGGGCCAACGCTATACCTAAGTAACTTTACTGTTCATTTATCGAAGCTCTATTGTTTATGCAGCTGACCTATAAAACTTTCACAGCAACAGCCTCGTTTTCAGCGAGGTAGGTACTGTAGTTTAATTAAACTTAATGAAAACAGCAGTTTAACCTGGACTGCTCTCTCTACCTACCAACTCACGACATTTAACAAAGACGCTTTTATGATACAGTAGTAAAGCAGATGGTTAAAACATTCTCCTCAAAGTTATGCTTGAGAATAAAATGTGTTGGCTAATGAATGATTGACTTGCCAACGTTCCAAAAGCGTAAACAGGCAGACTGTTGTTCGGATGCGAAATGGACCAACTACGTCTACGGTGTGTTACCCTGACCCAATGAAAATCAGTGGTGGTCTGACGGCCTGACGTTGCATCATCGCTCAAAAATAAATTGATTGGCTGCTCAATAACTTCCATTATTATGACTGAGCGGGCGCTTTAGCATTCTTAGCAAGAGATAGACCAGTTGCTATGTATTGGGAATTTCGTAAGATCAAATTAATGTTGAATGGGAAAGAACATCTGTGATTGTTTGGCACAGTTGCCGGAGAATGGCAATTTAAATATTTAACAGACTTCGTTGGAATTCGAATGGAATGAGGCATAATTACCTATAACCCGGTATTATAGCACGGTAAATGATACCAAAAACTACAACCAAAGTAGAACTAATACTTACAATTGAAAAAAATGGGCTAACTGCAGACTGTTGCAAACATCTACGGGTAACTCAACTGATCCATATCACCAGTTGGAAGCGTCCCCAAGACGCTGGCGGCATTGCCTCGTTGTATAGCAATGCTTGTTACTTGCATAACATGGTGTCTCAAATTATGCGATACGCACGTCGAATTTACAATGTACCTATATGATTCACCTGTTGTGCCTGTGTTGTGATTGTGATGTCACGTTGATCTTAGAGCTCTTTATCCTATGTGCAATCTAATGACTAAGATAAAGTTTGTGAAAGTCTTTGTAATCTGCCATTTAACATTTACCGTGCCTCGTCGTAATGGTTTTTGTTGAGTACCATGAAATCTTTTACAAAACTATTGCTTACATAACGCGCGTAATCCACAGTTGGAGATTAGACTTTTTTTCGAGTCAAAGTGGCCTTATTTTTCTAGAAGACCAGAACGGTTGGATTTGTGGATTAAAACTGACCATAAAACTACACAATCTCTTAGCTTCCGCCTGATATTTACATATCCAT
This sequence comes from Eupithecia pulchellata, assembly GCA_963931895.1. Lineage (NCBI taxonomy): Eukaryota > Metazoa > Arthropoda > Insecta > Lepidoptera > Geometridae > Eupithecia > Eupithecia pulchellata. The sequence goes on from OZ007523.1 coordinate 7,908,328, forward strand.
ACATATCAATTTCAATTCAATTTCACTCCCATTGGAATCGTACGATTCAACGGAAAAATCATTTCAAAAGTTTCTTTGAAAGTCGAAAGGTCCAGACGAATTGAGATGACTTGACTAATCGATTTTGTTTCGCGTTTCCAAGAGTTGATTATATCGTCGGCATATCAAATAGGTACTCCTAGTTTTCGGCGTAAAGGCTGTTACATAAACAAAAGGCAGTTCAATTAGAAAGCAATTCATAGAACTGCTAATGGTCTTAGTGCCTACGTGAGAAATAAAATGCTTCTTTCGTTATTCGGTACCAAATATAATATTAAAAACATAAAAGTATGTATGTTTCTAAAACCTTAACGGCAAAATTACTAAAACTGTAAAATCTACTTCTGAACGCGGAATTATATAAAATGGTTATTTTAGTATTAGGATAGCGTGTGCAAAACCTCACAATAATTCTAGTTTCATAAAATATTCAACAGTTAATGAATTTAAATTTATAGAAACAACCTTTCGCATGAAAGGTTTTTCATTTCCCGTTAAAGGAAATGTTGTTTTTCTCCTATGGTTGAGTGGAGACTGGAGAGCTGTTTGTACACCGACTCAATTAACTTTAAATTGTTTTTGTGTTTATATTGTGCTTGAAAGTGTGCCACTTTGCGGCTAAAAGTTTTACTGACTATACCAATTTAAAGCGTACAAAGTTTTAGTTGCTAGACGTATCATTGCCGACGGAACTTTGAAAGAACATTAAAACACTTTGAAATAGCTTAGATGCACCCTTCAGATAACGGTGCACTTAAACAGAAATCCAAGCAAGTATCCACATACCATTCCAAAAATAACATCACACGCACAAAGCGCTAACCTTTCTATTGGCTTAGTTCCCCTTTAGAAAACTTTCAATGTTAGTTTATGCTTGTTGCTTTAAAACACCTGTTTTATGAATTTGATTGATTTATTGATCCTATCCGCGCCCAGTTACGTTCTATTATAACCTGTGTGCAGAGAATAGAAGTTTCTTGGCGTACCGTTTGACCTTATTATGTAAGCAAAATACTTCGCCCCGGTCGCTTTACTTTGTCCTATATGGATATGTATCCTACGGCGTGGCTTGACAAATAAAATTGATGACGCCACACCCACTGGAATGCTCGCCTGCAAACCGGAAACCGGGACGCACTACCGTTAACATCGTGAAATTAGAAAACCAGTTTAGAAGCATCACTAAATGGTTGAACACTTAGCTTAGTTGCATTCCTAATTTAAACATAATGTTGCCATATCACCTACATTTAATTACATTAACTATAATTAAATATTATAGTTAATGTAACTATATTTTGTCGCTCGTTAATTCGTAGAGTAGCGTCGTTAATTTGTAGAGTTATTAAAAACTTTGTTACTACCATCAGGTTACAATGTGTAGAAATACCCTAGCCCAGACAAAGTTTTAACATTGACTGACGTTTTACCAGCAAAGCGTGTCGAAACTTGGTGCAGGGTGCACGTCATGAACTAAGTTACCTAGTTGATAATAATCAGCCAACTAAGTAGGTATATGTATTTCGTTCGAACACGTACAGTTCAGGCTAAAATAGTCTTCCAACACACTCTACCTGGACTGAAGTACAATTTTGCTAAAACTGTTCCGTGGAATATTTCATAAACAACGTTCCTAGGTCGATCGACCAATATGCCTAACTAGTGTGTAACGTAGTCGATAAATCAAAACATTCGATGTTGTGTGTTGTGTGACGCACGACATAACCATTGAATGGTCTCCACAGGTTGGTCTGGCCACTCTACATTTTTGTTTTGACAGCTATGCTCCCAATTGAAGCCAATAATTGCTAATCAGTGGTTGATTTTTTATCTACCATGCTTCACTCTGCCTTGTTTCTTGTCGTTCGTTTTGAATGCAAATTTAGGAAGTTTTGATGCGGTCCGATAAAACTATTCTTAAAGTTAGAATAATTTATGGCCTTTTCACTGTGTAATAATCATGTCTGGATGATATAAATTTGCTTTTATTCGACCTTGTTCCCGGACGAAATGGCCAATGTTTTGCTAAAGACGTGCGTGAAACAATCGCGTATTATTTTGAGGACTGCATGTTTAAAAGTCCATGTGCCAATTATTCTCGTGTCGACCTTCGACGGCCCTTAGTTGTTAATGCGATTGTGTTGCATAAACCCTTGCTCGAAGACGGTGACATGCCGGCTTGTACCGAAACTACTTGTACTCCCATATTAAGATGCATGCATTTACAGCATTTCTGTTGCCAACAAATCTTATGGTTGGCGTAGTATGGAGAAGATAGAGGTAAAGGGGACCACCCTTTAATTAACTCAAAACGTAGGTACTTACATACATTTCACTCTCTCTCAACTCCTTTCTTATTTTGTTTAGGTGGACGACGAATATGTAAGTTGTTTAAGAGCACGACGACGATGTGAAATATGAAATTTATTCAAAGACTTAGATTTCAATAACTTTATTTCTTTAGGCTTACAAAATAAGCACTTAGACATTCAAATTACATCAAATAATTTATTATAAAATAAGAAATACGGTGCTCTTCACTGAATTTTTTTATCCACTAGTGGAAGAAGCCATGTGGAAGACTTATACGTCCAATACATGTTTATAAACAAATCTAAGTTTAATGCGATACATAGCTATAGCTTAGTTGATTTCCACAGACATTCCCGATATCCCTGAAGATATCAAAAAGCTGCGGGTGCTACAGATCGCGGACTTCAGCAGCAACCCGATCCCGCGGCTACCGGCTGGCTTCAGTCAGCTGAGGGCACTCACGGTTCTTGGCCTCAATGACATGTCACTCACGAGCCTGCCCAGCGACTTCGGAAGGTGAGTTCAATGCTTGAATGAGACATCAACATTTGTGAACTTCCCAAACTTTGCGCTAGGATCATGCGCTGTCCGCGTCAATTGACGGTTCGGTTACTCGGTAAGTATTATCGTCGCAACGACAAAAAATTCCATGCAAAAATGGAACGTTTTGTTTATGTTCTCGAGACGATACGTTGTTAATTTCGAGTGATTCGGTACTCAGTTCTATTTCGTACTCACCTAGCGACAACACGCCCAATATATCTATACAAATCTAATCTACATATTATAATACGCAATCAGTGTTCTTAGTTTGAGACTATGGCGCTTTTAAGTTTTCCAACGCATTTATCTCTTGCTTACTCTGGTCTATAATGTCTGGATATCAAAAGTTGTCTCTCAGGATGAATTGGTGAGTTGGAATCGTGAGTGAATTGTCTCGCTGAAGCTTCTTAGCTCACAATTCACTCACGATTCCAATAAATTATTCAAGATTCGTCAAAAGTGCCCTTTACCTTTAAGCAAGGCTTCTTTTAGAATATGAATATTTCATAATAATTTTGTTTGTAGACTATGGATGTAGCTAAAGAGCAGGTGGCGCCACCCGCGCCGAATTATTGTTTTTAACACATTAGTAAATTTTAACAGCTCCTGATGGCTTTTTATAGCTCTGTCTACATCCTTTAATAGACATAATAATGCCATGTATTCACAATTACACACATACTACTTATAGTAAGTCGGCAATACTAAAACATACAGCTCATAATTTGTTTTAGTTTTGGGATGATAGGTACTTCAAAAATCAGTAAATTACTAGAGTAGTCAAATAATAGGCAGTCATAGGTTTAAATAACCGAAGCAAACATACAAGTATCGACTAGCTCTGAAAACAAACAAAGCACCTTGCGGTTCTGTTCCAGTTAAGCTACTATTTCATATCTCCATAAGAATGTTGCATGGAATTTGATACGGGTGCGAGGCGTGCCCAAAACCTTATCAATGTTATCTACCATCGTTTGTAATTTTACGGCGTTGTTCATTATGTAATGAGAACAATACTGAAACTTCTGTATCGAGACCAGTTTTAAGTCGCCAGAGGTTTACTGACTGATGATATTACCCCATATCATGAAAGTAAAAAGTATTTACCTATTCTATTTTCAAAGACTCTTTAGACTCTTCTTGTCCCTAGACTTTATCTGACATCGACTCCTTAACCAAGTATTTTACGATTGTCGTCAGGAAATGATCTTTCCTGGAGTGCAGCAACCCTGTGTATATCCCCTTCTATCTGAAGATTTCCTTCCTGTGTGAAATTGCTAGAGATTGTATGACATTTCGTATGAACAAGAACTTCGCGAACATGTAGATGAAGCTGTTTCATGATCATGCATGAGGCATATTTGTTTACAGGCTTAATTAGTTCCTCTTTAGTGGCAGTAGTATAATAATTAAGCCGATAGTACATAATAACAGTTCCCTATCCTGTAGGGAATAGTGGTACTACGAGTAGATTCCAAACCGGACACGGTCACAGCCATTTGAACTTGGTTTTATTACACGCCTCAATTATTGTGCACCGTTCCGTTATACGCGCGTCTCCGTTAAAGCTCACTTGCAAAGTATTTTTTTTGCTCCGTTCATTGTTTTATTATTATCTTTGATTGTCGCTCTGTTTTCCCTCAGTTAAATCTGCAATAACAAACCTAATCCCACCACGTCATTAAATCGTTTTGCGTTTGTTGTGGTTTCACATAGCGTAATTAGCAAGAACTGCTTTATTAACTCGGTATTTTGGGAATCGGGTCACGTACAGTCGATTCATTATGGTTTATGTTCGGATATTGATGCTCAAATGAAATTTACGTAGAAACTAGCGAACAGTCTTTGACAATCGTTCATGGTGATTCAGTGTTATGGTTCTCATAGAAATCCTCGCTATGTACTTTGACATGCGTTGGAATGTGGCCTCGACTTTCAATGCACATAATGACGTTTGCTCACCGCTACCTATTATCGGCAAATAATAGTATTTTTAAATTCAACACTTTTACGTAACATGCTTCTTCTATCCGAAACATTGATTTAACGCCACGACGACGTATAAAACCTAAAGAAAGAATAGAAAGATTTTTATTTATTTATTAGAAAACGTATATTATATACAAATTTATAAATATAAACAAACCTATTATTTACTAAGTCCTTGAAAAAAATTATAATAAAAATATTATTCCTTATAATCCTTTCACGATCGTACATTTTAGAGTATTTTTTATCTTGTGATATTAGCTACCTTAAATTTTTAGATACTACATAATACTAGAGACTTTGAATACGCAGAGCATAACTTTTTCTATCCATATGTTTAAATAGAACCGGTTGTACATAAAATATTACTATTTCAAAACCATAACCGTAAAAGGATTTCTGCTGCATTATTAACACGATAATTGTCATGTTTGACGGGTGTGATTGGAGTGTAGGTAAACTCTTGCCCAGCGATATTTATAAACATTTTATGGTTTTACCTGAACTAATAACCTATTTAGATTTATCTTTGCCACTTTCCGATAACAATGAATTCTCCCACATTATTACTTATTATGCTCTGTATTGAAACAAGAATACATGCAATCAGCTAATTCCAATGCAAAATTTACGGTCGTCTGTCACTTAAAAGTGCGTGTTTGAAAATTTAATCATCTGAATCATCAGTAAATGAAGCTAATTAGGTTAATTCCATAATTAAAACGTATTTAGTTGACCCATTAACACATGAACGTCCTGTCTTTTACAATCACTGAAAATAAATCCGATGTGTCATACATAAATAACATAAACATAACTTTGTTACTGGCAATCAACTTGAATATACAGAGTTGAATTCATTGCCTTTTTATGAGCATACGAAAAGTTTGCTTGACACTTTGACGACACGTTTCATGTTGTTTACGCAAGAAATGAATACGATCTGAGATAGAAGTTGTACTGCTCTTGCAATTAAACCTTTTTCTCACGTTCTCGTTCGAAAACAGTTCTAATGTTGAACAGATTTATGAATTATCGAGAGAATTATAACTTAAGTGCAATTGAACCTTGCAATTTGCTGTAGGTGTTGCGGTTGCCTTTGCAATAGTTGCTCTATTGTGTTTCCCCTTCGTTGGGTTGTCTCATCAAATGAATTGTCATGTCACACGCTTCGCGAAGGTTACCGTTAGGTGAACAAAGCCAGGCTTAAAAACTGTATTTGTCATCGTAATCTCATCTACTTTGATATAAATCATGGCAGGTTAACATTAAAGACATATCTGTGAGCATCTGTCGCAGCGCATCAGAAATGCCTTACAGTGAGGCAATGCAGCCAGCATTTTGGGGATACTTCCGACTGGTATTGATTTATATGGATCAGTTAAGCTACCTGTAGTTTGTTTGCAGTTAGCTCAATTCTATACAATTGTTTCAGCTGTAAATACTAGTTTTAAATTAGCTATTTAGTTGTAATTTTTTTCTTTGATGATAAAGGTTTTACCTATAAAAAAGGACATATTGATATTATTTTATTAGAATTTTTATGATCTGTCTCGAAAAAAGTTTAATTGTATTTCCAGTTTAATATCCCTCGAGTCGCTGGAGCTGAGAGAAAATCTACTCAAATCGCTTCCGGAGTCTCTGAAAAACCTCACCAGGCTGAAACGGCTAGACTTGGGCGATAACGAGATCGAAGAACTGGTAAGAATGCATACAATTTCAGATAAATTTGTAAAAAGTATTTTTACGCAAACTGATTTTATGAATATTTATTACAGCCCGGATTTGTTGGCGAGCTACCCGCTTTAGAAGAGTTATGGCTGGATCACAATAAACTCCAGTATCTGCCTCCGGAAATTGGCAATCTGAAGGCTCTCATATGCCTTGACGTGAGCGAGAATAAATTAGAAAAACTGCCAGAACAAATTGGAGGACTAATGTCCCTGACAGACTTGCACCTCTCCCAAAACATGCTAGAAACTATACCCGACGGCACTGGCGACTTATCCAAGTTAACTATACTGAAGTTGGACCAAAATAGATTAGATACGTTAAACGAAAATGTAGGAAGGTTAGTGTGCTGTTTGTTTGAGATAAATTACATTTCGTTGGTTTGTCTTCGGCTATTTATATCGATCACGTTTTGTATCTCTCTTTCAGGTGTACAAATCTACAAGAGCTTATATTAACCGAGAATTTTTTATTGGAGCTGCCTAAATCTATAGGGAATCTCAATGAGTTGACGGTACTGAATGTAGATAGGAACGCTCTCGCTGAAATACCCGAGGAAATAGGCAATATGTCATTGTTGGGTGTGCTGTGTTTAAGGGACAACAAACTGACGAAACTACCCAACGATCTGGGAAATTGTAAATCACTACACGTGCTAGATGTGAGCGGGAATAGGTAAGATAGTCTACAATTATAATCTGCTCTATAGAACGTTTCTTTACCTTAGCCGCATATTTTAACTTGCAAAATTCTTAATGCACCAAGAATCTTCCCGACTAAGCGCTTTGAAGGCACTTAGCTTTGCAGATTAAGGTCGGCTCTCAACTTAATACCGACTTTTATCTTTTATGTTCCCTGATATCTGACTCTTGGCTTCTATCGACTCTTTCCAAGCGATTAAGAAACCTTTCGACTGGAAATGGTCGCTCAGATGGATTTTAATAACTGTTTCAATATTTTTAAAAGGTTTTTGTTAATGTTTCAGATTGCAATATCTACCTTACACCTTAGTGAATTTAGAGTTGAAAGCAGTTTGGCTTTCTGAGAACCAGGCACAGCCACTGCTTACCTTCCAGACTGATAGAGACGAGACTACGGGGGAGAATGTACTTACTTGCTTCTTACTGCCTCAACTCACATACACCCAGCAGCCTGGTATGAATGGAACATGTATTTTAACCATTTTTATATTCATTGTCTTTTGTCCCGCTTTTGGTGTACTGCTCGTTAAATCAATCGTGTATTCTTGGCTCGTTTTTTCACCATTTTCCTTGTAATGGCATCGTTTACCGAATAATTCAAACTTTATTTTGTCTTGTCCCATCAGTTTCTTTCTTTTATTCATGTTTTATGTTCAGTTTTTTTGTATGTTTAAAATCCATGTCAAAATATTCTAATTCTATCTTTCTAGAGCATTCAAGATAGACGATTCTGGAATATTTTGGCATATTAATGTTGTTTTTTGCCTATGCTTTTTGGGCTTACTTTTTAATTCTGCAAAGATCTGTGATCATTTAGTTACCGATACATAGCCACACAAACTTTAATATACCTCTATATTACAGTAAAATCAATAAGTCTTTATAAGATTATTCACCTCAAGCCGCCGTGCTTGTATAATTTCTTTCACATTGCTTTAAAATTACAAACGACGTCGTCCTGTCCTGATGCCTATCAGCGCTCGTGTCAAATCCATACACAAGTTATAAAGCGGATGGACTGGCCCAAACCCACGAATGGGCTAACGGAACCTGTTATTGCACTATACACTTGACACAGTTCTCAATAAACACAACGCTAATTTGAATTGCATAAATTATGATTAATATTAAATGAGTCATAATAAAATTTGCCGTAAGATATTTTTTTTTGCTTTGACAAATAGTAGAACCACTTTTTTTTACGTCGATGACGCTAAGCGCTAATAGATTCTAAAGGAGTAAAATTTGCTTTTGATAATCGAGATTTAATTACAAAATGAATTTCATATGGTAAAATATATTTAAATGCAAAAATGTATTTCATAATGTTATTGACCAGTCATAAATAACAATCACCTAGTACCTATAACCAAATAATAAACCCATAACCGAAGCCATCGGCTATATACAGCTATATAATATAGCTTACAGTGGAGCCGGGTGACTCTGAATATTTCTTATATTATTTAGGGCAATTTCTGGCAAGTTATAAGTAAATGGTCACAGGTTTCTTGTTTTGTTTTTGCTGTGTAAATACTAAATGCACTTGTCACGTCACAAATAGAGCTGGATCACACGTCAGAGGTCGGCAGTGGGTACTGGTTCAGACAGCAAAGGAACATACACGACCTAGATATACCTACAGGTAAGGCTCATAAAGTTCAAATTACTTTGTTTGGTAATTTCTTTCAGTAGTTATAGAAAGTAATAGAATAGACATCACTTGACTTGACTTCTTCGTAATGGCAATATGTCACATCACTTTAATACCTTGAATATCTGTTATCAAGATCTTTTAGATCAGTTTTCGTGTGAGTTGGTCAACAGTGATAGTTTCGGTAAATGACAAAAACAAACAAGTTACTTCGAACTTCTGCTAAAGGCAGACGTAATGGTTTGTCCAACATAATTTTACCTTAGTCTATATGAAGGACGCTCGTCCAAGGTTAGCTCTAGACATGTTATTACGACAATTTGCACAATTATTTTCCACAGCACAATAATGCCTTGTGTAGTTTTATAAAAATCTCGGAAAATCTACTCAAATTTGGTTAGGATGAAACTGAAATAGCTACGAATTGTATCGTGTCACTGTGTCGTGTTTTTGTTGTGTCGTCCGCTACTGTGCTTTATTGATTTTATTTAGATATAACACTGTTATTTTACTCTTAACGAATTGATTTCACACAAATCATTACCCCTTTAGTTAGGTATAACGTAGCTAAGTTTATGCACATAGTGCCTTGTTTGGCTACAATATAATACGATAACATCAAGAAAAATCGCCGGCGTTAGCTAACAAACATTTTAACAAAGTGTTTTGACAGGAACGTCGTAAACTAAAAACAAAATCAAAACCTTGAGAATAACAGACGAAAATTCACCAATGCATTATTAATAGAATTTGTGTCAATACAATTTTTATTTCTTTACGAAGCCCGAACTCCTCAAGCTAGACATTTTATAAATGCTAGATCTAAACTGCTATTTACGAAAGCTTTTATGACTAGCATTTTTAACCTTAAATCTGATCACACAGAGTCCAGTGTAAGCCGCGACCGGGATTCTGACGATGACTGGGAAGCGAAGGAAGCTTCCCGCACACATTCCGTCAAATTCACCGAAGACATGCCGGAAATCAAAGAGGTGAGCCTATGTTGTTTTGGGAAACGGACTCGCCAACATGCTTGTATTACCTCTATGAACAAGTGGTATAACATATGTATTTGCTTCCACAATGATGGTGTTTTAAGGAAAAAAGGGAGGGATGTTGGGAATTGGTTCAGGAATGCTAGGTTCTCGGGGCAAAGAGCTTATTTAGCTTTAAGTACTATTCTTGTGGCTGTTGAATAGACAAATTCAAAGAGTTTTGAGTTTCCAATCCGTCCTTAACTTGTACCTGCTCTTGGGAATGTTTTTTTTCTATTGAAAGTTATATGGTACTACCTATTTTATATTAAATATTTCGATTTCGATGTTTTTCACTTTGTATTTTGTATAATTTTTTAAAAATGTATATGTATCGAATATGTCTATCATTATATTGAATGATTTAGGTATTTTATTTATTCTGAATCACCCATCATAATTTTATTTATTTATAAATAAATTATTACGATGTATGATAATTATCTTTTATTTTAAACGGTTTCTTGATATATAACACAACGATTTCGGCAGTTAATATGGGAAGTTTAAATTTATCAGAACATCATAAATTCACTTTTGATGAGTTTAAATTTCTTGAAATTAATCGAGTTTTCAAACAAACCACCTCGAAATTTGACTTAATTCGAAGTACTTACGTAGCTATTAAATTGTTTGATAAATGTTTTCTGTTATTATCTTTGTTATGCATGAGTAAGAATATGACGATACTTACTGAAACCATACTTTATGTTGTTTGTAATACGAGATACACTCAATAGTGCTAGCTATTGCATGGGCTGGGTAAAATGAAGAAACGAACGAAAATAACCAATTTATTGTACTGTTCTAATATTTATTTAACAACAAACCTTAAATAAACAATTTAATGTGAATTTGATCCTGAAGTAGTTATAGATACCCATAGAATTATCAACTTCACTGCCGGGCAGCGTAGTACCTCATTTATGTTCTGCCCCTCCTGAAAGTAAACGATCGACCTGTTAAACTATTCCTTATCCAAGCATAGCCTGAAAAGCACCTTATGTATATCTATGTATAAGGTACTTTTTGGGCTAAACTTGATATAAGCAGGCAGTAACCTACATCGTGAAGGTTATTTTAAGGTTCTTCAGGAGGAGAGTGACGAGGGTGACTCATTCTGCGCACAGCAGCCGATGTTGGCATTCAAGCGGCCTATAAACGTAGTTCGCAAGCTAGTCACAGCACCTCGCAGGACCTCTTTGCAGCGACTCTCCTCTTTGACTAACCTAGCGGAGGTACGGGGCAGTTTCGGTGTGCATTCACATTAAGAATATAGATGGCGTGGCGTTGCTCGGGGCATTGATTACGCTAACGTTTGTGCGGATAATCGAAGCGGAACTGAAACTAAATGCGATCGATAACACATTGCTATCATTTTCTATTAGAATTACAGAAAATGTCGGTAAAATGTTAGGTGTTAGTAAAGTTTTGGTTAAGATCCGATTAAATGTACAAATATTAGTGATCGACGCCCAGGAATTGACTCGACGAAAAAATGCGTTATTTAATTATTACCAGTGAAATGCTTAGCACACAGATTCTTTAAATAATCCGAGTAAATTGGGATGTTGATCCCTCAACCTCGATTTTATCGCGATAGCAGCGCCTCTAGTGGTTGTTTTGAGAACGGTTTAATACCTGCTAAAGTTAGTCTGCCGAGGATTTCCTTAATTGCTCGGGCTTCTGCATTGAAAACCTGTGATAAGCCTTGTTGTCGAGTCTTTTTCCGAAGCCTTTCGCTCCATCAATTTATATTTCTTATATTAATAAAAACATGCGAGAAGATTTAAATTTCCTTAAAAATAAATTAAAGTCACGTTAATGAATAAAATACTGTGAATGCATTACCATAGAGTCGAGTTTGTGCTGTCCGCCACTAAGCCTCGTGCCCTTACCGATACTTAATTAGATTAGATTTTTGCTGAACGTAGACTAATGCAACTATAGAAAAATCATCCGGTATTATTTCTACGCCGTTATAATTAGTTACAAAATCACCTCCACATAATTAAGATACCAAACTCCGTCTTTACATCCAAGCATGGATTTACAAAACAAAACTAAAAACAATGACACAATTCGATTTACACCAATTTCACGAACTATGCACAGAGTTCCGCAAGGTTTTTAGATGACGCTTTATTTGAATTGCACTTAGTAGATAAGCTTGATAGCACAAACGTTGTGCCTCCACGAACGTGAGGCTGCTAATGATATCATGTCCTTTCATGTGATTCATTGCGTATTACGGTATTTAGTAAATAGGTTAAGTGACAATTATAGTTTTTGATATACGCTCCATCTCGGTAAAGACTTAAAGAGATCCATTTACTTAAGGCTTTATAAACTGAAGTTCGTTGTTACAAAAAGGTTTTGTTTATTTATTGTTAGAATAACGGGATTTACCTGTATATATTTTTACGTATTATCTACTGTATGTGTGTAACTATATTAGCTTACTATTTATTGTAAAGTTTTCGATTCATCGAGTACCTAGGCATGGATAGGTTTCTTTAGCTACTCTAACTTTAGATCTTTCTGTATGGTCCTAATGTAATTTCGGGAACAATGGGATCTTATCATATTATCACCATCATTATGCTACACAGCTAATTTAATTTTTATAACCTAATCAGCATTATATTTTTGAAACTCAGTACAACTGCTTATTACAACCAATTCCGCAAGTTTTTATGCACTGTTGTTTATTCTCATTAAATTTGTCTGTAAACTTTTTTATACACCTTTAACATGGCATGGTATTAAGCACGTTTAATAGCAGTTGCGCTTTAGCTTTATCTCCGTCTAATAAAATCTAAACGTGTACATAAAAGTTATTTTACTGTAAATTCGTTATTGATTCTCTATGAGCTTAGTAGTAATTACTGCGCTAAAAAGCACAAATATATTACGATATTTATTATCATTAGACGAAGATAAACATGTAGCATTGCTGTAGATGTATCAAATACTAATAAGTTTCTACGTTTCAGACACCATTTGTCCGGCAAAACACGCCTCACCCGAGAGACCTAAAGGCGAAGGCTAAAGCTCTCATGGCGGGTAGATCGCCAGAGGCCGCCACTAACCAGAACCAGATTAAACCGGAAACACCCACGACGAATGGACTCCCGACGCCGCCGCCGGTAGAGGTTGCTCCCGTGCCAAGTGAAGTTGAGGTGAGTTGTGACATCATTATCCGTAAGTTTGCACAGTTATCGCGGTGACGACGTAGCGACCTAAAGTCTAGATGTAATTTGTTACCCGTTCTTTTGGATAAAGGATAACAGTTTCAACATCAACTGTCGTTGAAGGGAAAATACCTGAATTTGTTTAGCTGAATTAATATCTAGTTAAAACTATAAGGTAAAACTGACTTGAAGAGGGAATCCTTAAAGTCGACCAACATGTAGGTTTGATCGACTTAGACAAATATTATAATGATGAAGTATTTGTTAAATATTCATGTACGTGCCATTAAATATGCTAGTCATCGGACTAGCATATTTAATCCACGTAAAGCCACGCGTAGAAGCTTGTATAATATAAGTAGGTATTATAGCTTTCTCATGTGTTGCCCATGCTGGGGCATGATTCTGTATGAGTTTTGTGATCCCTTGCCCAAACCGTGTGACGTCACAACGTGTTTTAAACGTAGCCGATTCCTCAACGTGCCTTCACGTGGAATCGAAAAATTGAATTCTCTAAGCCACAAGACTTGTTGTCTATGCCCAGTGATTTGGGTTTTGATTATTTCACATGATGCGTTCAAAATCTAGTATCGTAAAAACACGGAAAATTTTCGGTTTTTATAAAACTTGTTTTACGGTTCCCATTTTGTAGTAAAAATCCCATCTTCAAAGGAATAAGTATCTCAAATTATATTAAATATATAATAGCAACTCTTGCTCAACCATAACATAATATTTTAGTATGTTTAGAAATTTTGGTGGCCCTAAATTAATGATTTGTACTTGTACACAAATAGTTTCGGAACGCACTTTGTTTTGATTTACATAACCTATAAAAATCTTCAATAACAATCTCCGAGTATTTCCAGGTCCCAAATTATCTAAACATTATCCATTTAATTGAACCGTCAGGGAAGCGTAAATACAATGGATACTATGCTGCCAAGATGTGTGAGCTGTTGGCGCCAACATAGCACAAGCATCAAGAAGATAACTCAGGGATTCTGCAGACCTTAGATCAATGGATCATTTTTAGATACATTCCGAGTACCTACCCAAAACACAACACTAAATTTCCTGGCCACTGACTGGTGGCTATCAAAAGCCTGTGGTACCAGGATTGGTTTGCACCCCTCCGAAAGCCGCCTGTAAGTCGCTGTGTCGAGGAGTTTGTAAATGCCCTCGAGCTTCCAACCTAATATGGTCAAAATGCCTACTATGGAACAAGAGAGGAATGTAATAAAACAAGAGTAGGCATAAATTAGTTATACTATTTATAAAATTTGCATGAAACTCCACAAATACAAACATCAACAATCCACAAAAAAAAAGATTTCTTCCAACTGTGTAGGTATGTCTTTATTATTGATTCTATGATAAACTAAGCATGCAAGGTTGCTTTGATGAACCTTCATAGCCATAGGCATAGCATAACCCTTAACTTAAATCACCTAAGTGAAGCTACATTTTGTATGTCCCTATTTCTTGAGAGTTGCTTTTCCTTGATGAACACTACAACATTGGGCAAAGGAGGGGCATACTACCAATTTATTAATATTTTAAGCTTTAATAGATATTTCTGGTCTGTTTCAGTTATGTAAAAGCAATTTAAAAACAATTATGGCATATGTGCAATATTAGCAGGGGCCGCTCATGATAGTTGTTTGGAGATTATTACCCTTGCGGGTGAACATGCACAACAGCAATATATCAAGATGTGAGACAGCAGAAATTAATGTGATGCTGATGACTGTGTTTAATTATACCTCATTTGTAAAAACTCTGTCTAAACGTAATGTGTTGGTGAAAAATAAATATAACTAAGTTATTTTGCAAATTTATTTTATTTATCAAGCTTTTCCTAAATAAGATAAAGTGCTCCCAAAAACCTGAAAAAAAAAAAATCTTGCTTATTAATTTATCAATAAAAGTTCCTAAATGTTACATTCTGTTATTCGCTTATTATACCTGTGGCAACAAAGTTTCGCAAAACCAATAGACTATAATTGCCTCTAAGTAAACAGTTATTTTGACGACCTCTGTGGTGCGGTGGGCGAATGTCCACCTGCAATGCAGAAGGTTGTGGGTTCGATTCCCTTCTTAGTCATTACACTCTTGGCAGAGTGGTTGTGGTCCTCATATTAGGTGGCATGCCTCACAATCCGGTTGCCTTCCTGGTACACCCATGTAGCGGACCATTTAGTGCAGCTTTAATTTGGTCCGTCCAGCGCATGGGTGATCTTCTGAGTGCTCTTGTGCCGTCAACTTTTCCTTGAACCACAAAGCGGTCCACAAATGCGTCCTTACGGCGCGAAACATTGTTTTCTATGTTTATTCAAAAATATCTATCTTACTAGGTACTTATGTTTAAAATTTACTGTACCATGTATAGGTATCAGTCCTAGTTAGTAGGTACCTACTCACAACATATAAGCTTTGCTTAGCTTGGGGCTAGATGATGCTTGTGGATTGTCCAGAATTATTATATACTTACAGTACTAAACAGAAGTGATTCATAATGTTGCAAACTAATATAAAACTACTCTTCCTCTCCCGGAGAATGGAGTTCCTCTCTTTTTCATTCTGTAGCTTCTGCTCATCTAGAAGCAGAAGTCCCTCATCACACCTTTCTGAAAGTAGACAAAGCTAGTTCAAAAACATTGGCAAGTAAATTTTTATGACGCTAATTAGAAGCATCAATATAATTATCTTAGGCATTGAATAAACGATTCCGAGTTATGCGAATTTATTGTCCTAATTAATTAGGTATTGAATTACTTACCTTTCGTGGCTTGATTTTATAGCATTTTCTGTAAAAGCTTGTAGAAAGCAACCACAACAACACAACATAAACATAACCTCAAAAGATGCTCCGAAGTAACTGTGGTAGTAACTATTGCAGTGTCACACTAATCTGTGCCATTTCACGCTTTTCGCGAGCGCGTTTGTTTGACAGATAAAATCGTGCCCGAATCGCACCTGTGACACGGTTTGGAATGTCAGTGTGGCATAGGGAATACGGTTTAGTCCGATTCCACGCCGGTGTCTTGTCGTAGATACGAAACGTGTTGGATTGGCAATAGAGCATAACCCCCCTGTTGGCATTATGGCATTTAGTTTAGTTCTTAGCCCATTCAGTCAGTTAATCCTTAATCCTTAAAATTAACTTCAAAGTGGCGCTTGATGCGAACTCGCGACTTTACTTGATTCTAATTAGAAACTTTTTTACAGACTGTCTACAGCCCTCCTCCAATAGACCTCTCCAAGGACGAAGAAAGTGATCAAACACCCCCAGATAGAGAATCATCAGACCCCGAAAATGATGACAACGAAGAAGATTCTGATGAGTTGGAAGTAAGATTAAAGTAGTCCTTAAAGTTTTACTTTTAGTTGTGGGTAGTTCTAACAATGTAGAGTTTATTAGTAGTGGGGTCTAACAGCAACATTAGATAATCGGGTTGTAACACATAATAAGGATGAAGGGTGTTGGAAATTAGAACAGTTAAAGTTGATCATTCCTTTTGGCTGATGAAGTAGTACGAGGTTTTGACACTTTAAGCAATGTAAATACTAATAGCTTAACTAAGCACTAATATTTAATACAAAAAGGGAATAAATAGGGTACTAAAATCCTAGTATTAAAGTCTCACTTAAATTATTTTGTTAGTAGATTTGGTATCGATTAATCCGACAGACACTTTTGTACAGTATGCCCCACTTCGATGGGGCAAACTTAAGTATTTACCGTTCGCATAATATCGTTTATTTTTGGGAATAGTTTGATTGTGTGGTTTTGTGCATTACAGGACAGAGGAGGCATGTAAAAGCGAAAATATGTCTTTTCATCAGCAGTGGGTGATCCCAGAGTTATCAAGTATATCTGATTCACCGTAACTGACGCGAGCGTGACGGTTTATTTTCATTCGAGAACTTTTAGTTCGTAGAAATGGTTTTACGGGCACGGCACGGCATACGGTAATATGATTTCGATATAAAAATACTTGAATTAATTTTACTTAACAAACGGTGGCGATGGGTATTTCAGCGTATCGAAATCTTTCCTTGCCAATACGTCGGCGGCTTCGATACCAAGTGATCCGCTTTGTCCCTTATGCATTGACGGGTCTTGGTAATGGTCACGCTCGAATCGGTTACGCTGAATCAGGTATACTGGTTACCTGGCTTAGGGTATTCACATTCATGTGGTCATAAACACCTTCAAAATAAATATACACTCGTGAGCAAAAAAATCGACTCAGGACGCACGCCCGCGGTTAAAAAACTCTGGCAAAAAATCTGAAGTTTTTATTCTATTTCTGATTTTAACATCTCAAAGCTGTTAGTTTTAACCTTAAAATGAGTGGTCTACTTTGTTATTTACATTTTTATTTTGGTAATGAAAAAATATTGAATGAGAAGGAGTCTTAAGCAATGAAAAAGGGTGATAATTAACAGTAAAGAAAATACCAGCTTAAATTCGTCAAAATATTAATTTATTAGAAATTAAACTATCAATATTTAGTGTTGCCCCCCCTGGCCCTAATAAGTTTCTTTACTCGATCTTGTTCGATGCTATCCCATTCTTCAATGAGCGCCGCTTTGAGGTCCGATTTCGTGGCTGGTGCAGGATTTCTAGCCCGAACTTTTCGTTTCAGTTGGTCCCACATATGCTCGATAGGATTTAAGTCCGGGCTAAGCGCTGGCCAGTCCATAGCGACAATTTCGACCTCCTGTAAATACTGCTGGACGGAACCTGCAGTATGTGGACGGGCATTGTCGTGCATTAAGATGAAGTTTTCGCCTATGAAACCGGCGTAGGGAACGACGTGACCCCCTTAAATCACTTCGATGTATCGGTTCGCCGTCAATCCTCCCACTCGACCACCAGTTTCAATAAAAACCAACTCGGTTTTTGCCTCCATTGAAATGCCCGCCCACACCATCCAGGAACCTCCTCCAAAAGCCACATTTTCTTTGATGCAGCACTGCGCGAATCTTTCTCCAGATCTTCTGTAGACTCGTCCTCTTCTATCGCTACCATGCAAGCACACTCTGCTTTCGTCTGAGAAGAGGACGGAGATCCATTGTTCGTCAGTCCAATCAACGTGTTCTCTGGCAAATCGTAGGCGGGCTGCTCGGTGGGCTGGGGTTAATTTGGGGCCAGTAGCTGGCCTTTTTGGCTCAAGGCTGGCTGCCTTAAGTCGTCTTCTGACTGTCCAGCCACTAACAGCCAATCTTCGCGTTTCTCTGAGCTCTTGTTGGACTTGAACGCCAGTGAGGGCCCGATTTCTCAGCGATGTACTGACAATGAAACGGTCATCTCTCTCCGATGTGCACCTTTTTCTTCCGGAACCGCGTCTTCGATTAAAGTTACCAGTCTCTTGGTAACGACGGTAAACTCTGGAAACAGCAGACTGGCTCATGTTTAACGCACGTGCCACTTCACGCTGACTCTGGCCTTGTCGCAATAGGGTGACCGCTTGAGCAGCTTCATCACTTGTTGTGTCCATTTTCAGGTAGAATTCTTGTTTGTTGATAACGGAGATGTGTATCGGTTGACGTTTGACGGCTAACTGTTAGGGGTGGGTCAGGTAGATAACCTTTTATATGGGTAAGTAACCCTTAATTAGCACTATTGTAAACAAGCGTATTGCCGTGTGGTGCCGGCATAGAATTTCACCACTCCCAGTCTTCCCGTGGATGTCGTAAGAGGGTCGCCTCTTACGACACAGGGGGAAACACACAGGGGGGCGGGCAGCAGCGCCCTCTGCAGAACAACTCCACCGAACTGCGATCCCCAACCCGCATGCCCAGCGTGGGGATTATGGGCAATACCCCCAGATGAAATAACGCCGCCTTTGGCGCACATTAGGGGAGGCCTATGTCCAGCAGTGGACTGTTATAGGCTGGTGTTGTTGTAAACAAGCGTAAAAAGGGTGGTTACTGATCACAACATGTTGTTGGGTTGTGTGAGCAAGAAACATTACAATATTTTATATCATTTTGAAGCTAATAATAGCAGCTTTATGATTTTACTATGAAAAAAATATGAACACGATCAGTTTTTTTGCCAGTGACTTGCGACTGCAGGTGTGTCGCTTGAGTCGATTTTTTTGCTCACGAGTGTATTAATATACCATCCGGCGGCGTCAGAAATTGGCTGCATCTATCATCATCAGCCTAGGATCATCCACTGTTGACTTTTTACTATCAGCGCCCTCTGTCCAATGCGCCTTGCAACTTTGTCATGCTAACGGGTGTTGGTGAGTAGCGCGGTGCGCGGCGCGTCGCCTGGCGGACGTCCGTGGAGGAACGCGCCGCGGCGGGCGGCGGGCGGCTTCACCGGCGCGATACCCCCCACCATCTGAAGAACAAACGCGTCAACCAGATTGACGCGGGCCGCGCGCGCGATCTAATAGCGCAGGTGCTTATTGATTGCTGATTGGTATCGGCTTTTTGTATGTTTTCTGTTTTCAACGAAAATTTTAAAAAAGACATTTTTACTATCATCCTGTCAACGAAAAACTTGTCATTATCATCCGTGTATCATGTGATCGAAGCCTCGAGTTCGGTTTGACTAGTATAATTTTTATATGGGATTTGGTACAGTGCCTCTATCGTGCGGCATGGAACTATGCGAACCCCAAAGATTCAAAGAGAGGCTTTCAATGACTTCATTTCTTTTGTATTACAAAATAAGGAAGTAGACAAGTCCAATTCAATAAATTATTATATAATAAGAAATAATCTGTTATTGAATATCTCTTTACTTCAATTTTTGTCCATTGGTGAACGAATTGAAAGAGAAACCTATTACATTTACATGTCACTTATACATATGTCTCATACATGCTTGTGTTACCTATCTTAATCTAAGTTTGAGATGATTAAGATAAGATACATGTCAATATGTATTACATTATATAAATATTTAAAGCCAACCACAAGATTTAATTTCTTACATGCTTTTGTCGGTGCAGAACGAATCGTCATCTTGTCAAGATTGATGTACTTAATCTTCCATCGAGTAAAGGGCTTTCTTAACTTACAAATAGGGAGCTCAGTGGCTTCAGATGGAAGCTTATTATAGAAGCGGATATATGAATAGGTGTGAAAGAGACGTCACGATACCGTCGTCATGCCGAACTAAGGGCTCTCATCCAGTCCATCACTGAACATCCTTCAATTCCCGTAAGCAAAATATCATCATCATCATCATGAGCCTATAATAGTCCAATGCTGGACCTCTATGCCTAAAGAAATATGTACAGTGCGCGTCACATATAAGTACCCCTCCCTATCTCAAGTATTTGGGACGTTGTTGTTGTTGGGAATTTCAGACTTTGAGTATTATGGAAGGGCAGTTGGATCCTGAGCGGCAGCCTGATAAATTTTTGCATGTGAAAAGTTATGACAAGTTACAAGGGAATTAGAAGTAGTCGAAAATAGTTTGTATACAAGGGGGGTACTTAATTCTGACGCACACTGTACATTTAACGAAAAGATTTGACTGCCTTTGAATACCATCAACTTGTATCTGTCCACCATTGGGTATGGACCTTGTTCATTTGATCTGAGGAAATGTACATATTTATTAATTAATTGTACATTTCACACAGCTCCATAAATCCAGTAGTGTTCTGTGCATAAACTACGTGTAGAGCTTTTTAATAAAAAGAAATACACACGAGACAGTCATTTGTTTTCATTGAAACTAAGAAAAACCTAATTTTCTCTCCAATAACATTTTCCAAGAAATGTTGATGCTCTGATTGTGAATAATGTCTTTTTGTTGAAAACAGAAATAATATCCGCCTGTAATGTTTCGTCAAGTTTTCTGAACCGTGTCATCTCATAAGCTAGGCTATCCTTCCGTTTATTCTATAAATAGAAAATCGCTAGAATCTTCAGATAATCTTTAATTCTTCGACTGGTTTTAACTGCACCATTAGGAGGAACTACTTGTTTTTAGTTATCTAATTTGAATATTTTCTTTCCGCGTCTTCCTGTTCATTTATTCATGTTGTAGAAAATGTCATTACGAACAAGTACATTTACTGGTAATTTTCCCCTTTTCCTTTTGATTATTTTTTTCAATATTATCTTACGCATAAAAGAAAGTGCTTACTTTGGTCCATGTTTAGTTTTTTTTTTATAATCCTACATACAACTGGCTCTACTAACCCTGGAATGTATAGGTCATAATCATAAATAACCAAGCTTCAGTAACAAAAATGTACTTGAATGATATGTGAATACATGTAGCATGCTATGGTCTGTGGATGCAATTATTATTATTATTATTGTATGCATGACTAAGAATAACTGTTGCTATTTGAATTGTGTGATGTTTATTAATAAATTCATATGTCATTTAGTTAGAAAATATTTTTGTGAGTATTTCTTATCTCATATAGGTATGTCTGCTGTAACATCAATATACAAAATCTGAAGTCAATCAATTCATTTACATCATTTCTCCCCAATGAGAACTTTGCAAGATAGATTAGTACAGTGCCGTAGGGCTAACTACGATATAATATTATCACCATCTTCTGTACCCGTCGAACTGTATCCGGGATTATTTCCTTCCTCCATTATCAATAATACCTTATCTTGGAACTGACATGCTATGATAAGTTCAAGACTTGAAAAGTTGTTCGCTAGATACAGCGTAGTTTTCTGCTTGAATTAGATTGATCAATTCAATACGCGTTATCTGAACTTTCATCTGTATAAGGTATGAGGTTCTTTGAAAAGATTTAAAGTATGTTGCTCTAATAGACTACAGTACAACAATGCAAACATGTCGGGTTCAAGAAACTTGTTTGTAAATCAATGGCGTGTTGTCTCGTTTATTTTCATTACCAACCATAAACGTTTAGACGAGTCGCCGTAAAAATTGTTGTAGGTTATTATGGCCCGATTGTAGTTCGTAAAGTGTTGTTCAAAATGTTCCCGCTATTGGTGATCATGCAATCACGTTGCTTATCAATAGTATCTAAATTATAGAGCACTGCTTGGACCACAATACGCGAAAGGGTAAAAGCAGACGCGCATTCCTCGCCGGTGTCGATGCATACGTGAAACAATAGAGTCGTGAGATTTGATTCGCATCGCTTCCATCTGCGAACGTAGCGCTGTTTGCGTATATTCACACCTGCTCAGATTTAGTCCTTTCTCGGCAGAAAGTAGTTGTGTTTGACCGAAAGATGATCGATTTAAAACTAAACAAATAAGAGAAAGAATAGAGCACGAACTAAAATAAAATGTAGGTCGGACGCGTAGAAAATGTGAACGCATAGTTCGGAATGAGTTAGTTTCCGCAAGCCCGAGTTACCGTGGGTAATTGTTGGAATACCGCGTCTGTTCCGGGCTGGTGAGCGCGGGCCCTCGACCACGACCGTCGCTCGGTAGACGCTAGACCCTCCGCGAGGCTCGCAGAAATGAACGCCTTCCACAGCGGCGCTCGCAACAATGCTCCGTGTTCCACGATTAATCGATAAGTGAAGTGCCGCTTTCTCGATACCAGTGTTGTGTTTAAATAAATCAGAAACTAACTACAGCCGTTTCCGAAGTACCCCTTATCGGGTGCTTATTAAAATGAGGTGCTTGAAAGCGGCCGGAGGATGGCTCGCCCGGGTGAGATGCGTTTCCAAGATAAAGAGACATCCAGCGCAAGATTTCAATTTAGATTCGACTGTATTTTTTTAGCTTGCATCGCTTGCGTTTTGTTATATCACTCAATTTCACTGGCATGTAGCAACTTGTCGGAGATTCCTAATGGCTGAAGTCGATCTGCCTCCTAATGACCGAGTTTTATGTCCTTGTTTTACCTGCCTGTTCCGCATGCATGTTTCTTGTACCTGTAATAAAAACATGTGTTGGCTCAAGCACTACAGTGATATCTTATTGCAGGCGATCAAGAAACGAGAACAGCAAGACGACCGAAAGACTGACGATGAAGAAACCAGTGCTGATATTGCAGACGGTGAGTTTCACATTCTCTTGTTACTTTTAATTATTAACCATGTAGCGCTTGTAGAGGAACACCGTTCTCGGAAAACGATTTGTCTATGAGATAAGCCGATGGTTGCGACACTCTTCTATACATTCGTGACCATACTCGGTCGTCTTAGCATCACGAGCGTGAATCGAGCGGCTCGCTGTCACACTGCCATCACCGAACACAAAAGCACCATTGCCTTCATTTTTATGTGAGAAACTTCTTTACTCGTGACTTTCGAACTCCTTACTGCGAAAAGTTATATTCATTTACAACAGACGTTTATCTGTGTAAAAATCTGGAGCAACACCGTTTTTGGCCATTCGTTTAAACTGTGCACTTGTTTACTTTTTCGCAAGCATTTATGTGCAATGACGTTAGATTAATGGAACAGTCATACCGTACGCAATGTTAGTATAAAATTCGTTATCAGAGTTTATCAGCTTATCTCCCGCACTTGGCGTGCCATTGCGGTTCGCTAGCGCTGAACGATCCCTCGCAGTGTTTCGTTCACCTGTGAACCGTCCACGTCTTCGGTTAACCTATAATAAAATCCCACTGAAACTATATCGCGTGACAAAGTAGGAAGTAGGTACTGAGGATTATGTGATTATTTCCAGCTGAGTATATAAAGGATCGAATGACTCAGTCTCGGTTCGGTCCTTCGATGATTCTTTTCGCGCAATTATTGTAGTTTCCGTCAAGATACGAAAATCAATACAGATAATCGTGTAACGTCAGTTGAATAACGAACAGGGAAATAACAAGTGTTCTGTTTAGTGTTATAGCGTTGGTGACAAGTAAATAATGTTATGTTAATGTGCTCATATCATTATGTTTGCTGATGTTCTAGAAATATCGTACTTACTGAGCTATTCGTGAAGGTCAAGCTCTATTGTTATGTTCTTGTAAACATTATGTTTTGCGTTTAGACGATTTGCGATTTATGGTAGTTCACGGTCTACTTGCTTCATTTGTACTAAAATTGTCCGTTGCGTACCCTGCACTTACATGCACGTACCTACTTTCTCGTCGACTGCACTGCCTGCAAGATTGCTACCTAGAATTTTGTTTATGACTTAGTTAGAAATTCCCTCCATAAAGTTTGTTATCGTTGTAATTAAACCACTTTGTTCGTTGTCGTTACCCACACACATTTTTTCGATGCTCGTTCTCATACAAAAAGTATTCATATTCAGTAGATAGGACTATTTTGTTTTGTAACAGTAACAGATTTCCAAATAGTAACAGGCGGCGCTATGTCGAAACGTTTGCTTTTCACGCTCATCTGATACGCGATGAATTCGTGTAGAGCCCTACTGTGCAACGTTATCTGCCCCGCAAAACAGATCATATTTTACCTCTTTCGTCTTTACAACGTCTTTAGGACAGCTTTATAGGCGTTACAATTATCTGGGCCAATTATCCGGTCCAAAACGTTGCTAAATGATCAACGCTTTTCAATTATTCGCCGTTCAATTATTTTCTTTTTACTATCTCTACCAATCATACAAATGAGACAAGACTGCAATATGAATGAGAATGGTGCTTGTAAGCAGATTGTGCTAGGCACCTGCTTGTTTTGTTGATTCATTGTTTGAATTAACCATGCGTTTGTTATGAACTTGACCTAATTTATTTTCCCTAGTAAACGCTCAAGGCAAATTTAGTTTGTTCTTCCATTATGAGCGTGGTGTACTGTACATATCAACTTGGTAGGGACAAGGAATTAGCACACAATGGATTCTCTACGGTCAATATGACCTTCTACTCCTCGTGGGATGTACGTTCTCAATAAATTTTACCCAAGTTATTGAACTAACTACATTTATCTTATCATCCTTTGTCGTTCAATTTCCACTCAGTCGCGATCAACCTCACGCCCAGTAGTGTCTTGTTATTCTTGTTATTTATTATTACAGTAACGTTGGTAACTTTACACTAGTTGGTTACGTTTCGTTAACTCTACATATTCGTGTGTAAAAAATTTGATTTATGAATGTTTCGTCTAGTGTGAAGTCTGAATTCCCCAATGTCGCGTGCTTGGTGGGCGTTTATCAAATGACATCACTCTTACATTACCATTATTTGTCGTTTTACTTTGATACGGTTTTTCAGTCGTCGCAAGAAAGAGTCATAAGTCACGGTTTATCTTCAATTATATTTCAAGGTTTATTTTTTGACCTACGCCATGATTACTATAGTCAATTACTGAATACACAATATCTTCGTAACCGTAAAGTAACATGATTGATAGGTTAATTGTCTCAAAGTGCATGTTAGCTATGCGCTAATCGAGAAAGGCATCTTAAATTTCTCCCGTCAATTTTTATTGTTCGCTAACGTTCGCCGTGAGACTGGCAGTACCTTTGTCTAAAAATTGTGTATCCGTCGTCCAAACAATTTTAACCTCTATTAACTTGGCAACGGCGTTCTTGTTCACGATCTTGTGATTATTTACTAATACATAAACAGTCATTACATTACTCATCGCTCTTGAACACTGATAATAAGAGTCATTTACTTTCTATAGCCCGCTACAGAGCTCTGTTGTGTAATATGAAATATTGATGGTATTTAATGCCGTATAGCGCATCGCTAAATTTCTAATGTATTCCATTAAGGTCATATTGTCTATATAGGTGTGAAAACCTACATATAAACGTTTAATGAGTGGTTATGTCTATAGTCATATCATAAAGCAACAAAGCAATGAAAGACAAAAGGTTAGAAGTTAAGTTGAGCGTGCGAGGTGACGGTTCACTGACTCGAAACGGCACCAGAAGTAGTACCAGGAGTAACCGCAGTAATGCGAGCAGCAGCAGCAGTGGACTGCCCCAGAGCGAAATATTCGCCACGGATCGCTACTCCACGCCCTACCACAGATCCTTCGATATCCTCAACAAATACCGCAAGCAACCTGATCAATACGGATACCCAGCACAATCCCTGCAAGCTTTAAACCAATACGATCAACAGCCTAGATATACTCCCAACAGAAACAACCCGTATATCGACTACAATGAACCTCCTAGAACAATATATCCTCAACAATATCCAGTTGAGCAAAGGAATGAACTGCCAAGAACGTATTATCCGCAACAATATACCGTCGACCAAAGAAGTGTACCATCCAGAACACAGTACGCTATAGACGAGAATAATGAAATGCCGATGACATACGCTATGGAGCAAAGAGGCTACCAACCTGTTTTTAACGATCCTTCGGCTCGATATTACGGGAGCTTGCCTCGTTCGGCTTACAACGGCGCTCAACAAAATACTCCTTACGAACCCAATCATTACACGCTTCCTGCGAGATCTGGGCCCAGACGAGTGCGAATCAGCGAACTCCAACCCGTAGTCCACGCATACGGTACGTAACAACTTTATGTGTTCTCAAAGTACTATATTAAATTATTAAAAACCAATAAACAACTCAACCCATACTCAGCGAATTGAAATAACAACACGCATAAAATATCAAGAGAAATTTACTTCAGTAGAAAGCAGCTTTGAATAGAAACTAATCTGCCTGCAATATATCACGTTGTTAGTAAAACCAGCATCAATATTCACTCCCAGTTCAATCTCCTCGGCTCGTTTCCATATTGAAACGAGCTTAATCAGGAACTATTTCATAGTCATCAAGCTCGCAATTATAATGATAGCTGTGCTTTCCGCTGTTCACGACGTAATTCCAAGAGCACATGGGTTAAGTTTACTGAGACATTTACTTAGTTAAATTACGGCAAAACCCGTGTTACTGATATAAAAAAATCATAAACAATATCAGGTTTCCCGAAGCGCTCGACCGTGACCGTACGATTAACAAAGCCAGTAGTGGAGTCGCTCATCAAAGGATACATTAATCTTTTGTATTCAAGACTTGTCAATCATAACTGGGATATTTCTGTAGGCCATACAGGTATGGGCTAGTTATGCGTGTGTGTTTATATAGGTCGACATCTGGGCCAACCCTCCCGGGGACGGACAACAATAGCTCCGGCATGGCACTCTCCCCGCGTTAACTGGTGCGCTCTAATGAGCCAAGCCGACCAGGTGCCTCATTCCACAGTACCTCATAAGCCTTTACGATACGAACGCATCTTTCAATATTTTTAATTTGCGAAGGCTTTTTTGTACTGTGTAATATGGCGGTAACAAAGTCGGCGGTTCGCGGCATTATGTGTTCTATCATGGAGTTCACATTCAAAGCAAGTAAGACAACCGTGTGAAACTGTATCTTTACAAAAGCCATCCTTTCTCTGTCATATATATGAAGTTTTCTACACCAGTGTACAAAATAAACTTCTTTGTCGTAGATTTTATTACTATTTTAAACGTAAGTTACATTAGATTTATTTCATGGGAAGGCAAATTGGTTTTGGATCATTGATTGCTATATTTGCTATGAATAATATTACGGGCATATTGCAGCTTCATGGAAGCAAATTCCATTAATTCTTCCATTTTCTAGAGAAAGCAAATAAATTTGATCGTAGTTCATGGAGATGTTATTATATTCAATTAAATTTCTTTGAAACCCCATCAGCTGCAGCTATTCTCATTTAATAAAAGCGATGAGCCGTTATTATTCGCCGTGTTCGCTCCGCTTAGAATTTAATTACGAGCTCGTCAAATAAATATAAAACATCCGTGAACCTGTTGTAGTCCATTGTCCAAAAAGTTATTTTTTAAGTAACATTTTTGACAAATTGCTATGTTTATGTAATAGAGAGCAAGCAAATACCTCAAGTCTGTCTATCTGCTTATATCGCGTAAGTTGTGTAATAGTTTGCATTTATATCTGATAGAAAGCAGTACAATGCGGCGTTGTCTAATCGAAAACGGCATTTTAGATCAAATATTAAATGTTATTGTCAGTAGTTTGTGTTGTCTCTAGATCTAAATATTTCCGAAATGTTTCAAAAGCTACTTTCGAAGTGGTTTCTGGGCTTAGAATTTCTGGTGAAATTATTAATAGTAGATCTAAAAGCCATTTCTTGGTGTACAAAAGCTTATTCAAAACATGGCATGGAAGTTCAAAGCCCGTGCATTTCAACTTCGTGAGTCGATTGCCGATAGAAATGGAGACGAGCACGATTGCCACCAGTGAACTCGCAAGTTCACTGAAAATAACATTTCCAACTGGAATAAGGATACTGTTAGTTTAACCGAACACAATATTGTGTAGCAATTGCGGGTTTCTTTGATATTTCATGTTCGGAAAGATGGTCAAAGTTCATCCACGAGATTTACAAAATGCCAAGTGCAGCAATTACGTCGCACATAAAATAAAGCAATAAACCAAAATACTTATCTACATCGCTAGGGATATGTCCGTAGGTCACGTTATGTGAGCTTAAATTACCGGGTTTTACTTTCCAAACATAATAAATAAATGTCATACTTTGTAATTTGGTACTGTTATTACGTTAGACACAAATACCTTTCTCTAAAATAGTAATTATCTGTAGAGTACTGCACTCGTTTTCTTTTATATTATCAATCTTCGTGCATCCGCCTCCTATTCAACATTGTGAAAGTCCTTGTTTTGTCCGCGTTGGCCCCATGAGCCATTAATTAGTAATACTGCCATTATGCTTGCATTTTGAACACATCATTTCCTAATAGACGATCATTAGTTACGTTCTCTATGCACGCCATGGCAGAGATATCTTCGGCATCAGTAGAGATTAGCAGCTATCTCGAGCGTGTAATCTAAATCGAGGCTCGCCATTACCTCGCCTTCGTTCCTTTCTGTAATTCATTTCAACTGTCTAATTCAAAGTGAGTGTAATGGGTTTAAGGCTTGCTTTTCTCCCTTGGCGCTGTGAAAAGCTGGTCTGGCTTACCGCAATCTTATACACATACAATCAGAATAGGGAAATGTGAATTGCGGTTTACATCCGTGCTGCGGGCTTCGATCTCGAAAGTGAACCTGTGAAATGAATTGCTGAAGCGAATCGACAACACGATACTTTGCCAACACGATCCCGTATTAATAATAATTTATTTTGCTATCTATATCTCGATGTCCATTAATTTTACCCTAGCTTGCTTGTCGTGCGCTAGCGATAGCTTTATCTTCACCTAATTTATAAATCTTACCAGTAAAAGTACAGAATTGAGCACCACGAGAAATGCAATTTATATAGGGCCATATAAGTTGGTTAGTGTAATATCTCTGTTCAATTTAAATGCTAAGTTTCATGCACACCCACGACAAAATTGCGTCAAATTCTCCGCAAGGCTATGTCATCAGGGAGACCGTTATTTGAGACAGAAATAAATTTGCAGAGAAAATCGTCCTTTTGAAAACAAGTTTATTTAACACAAAAGTCATTCATAGCGGCATATTTACCACGATTTCAGTTTTATTTATTTAATACTAGAAATCCGCCCTGGCTTCGCACGGGTATTTAACAAAATAATCATAGCCTGGCCTATGAAATTACAGGACCGATTTGAAATATTCTTTCACGATTCGAATCGTATTTCTGATAAACATAGGCGAAAAAATATTTTCAAAAAAGTTTATATCCCGTGTGAAAACTTTAATTATGTAACCACGTTGGGTTACAATTTATAATTGTGTGTAAAAGTTTAAATTTTTGAATTTTTTGTTTCAAACAAATAATCGAATCTTTACTCTCAATATTAGTATAAATATAGATAAGTGGGTCTTGCCATCCATAACTACGTGAGATCTGTCGCGTGCCGTATCTAATTGACATCCTTGCATGCATTATTAATAATACCATGCAAGGTGTGCTTTAAATATCCAACCGTATGTGGATCACATGTTGGACCGCAATTCGAAAGCTCAACTGCAGGTCCTGTTTAATAATACACTGTTAAACTGAAAGCCGTATCCCGGCTTAGCTGTTTTCTACTTTCCGGCGCTATAAAGAAATTGCATGATGCTTGTTAACTGTCATCTTAATTTGCCTGTAATTATTTCTAGCTGGAAAATAATCTGCGAAAACGCCGGCCAATGATTAATGCTAAATGTCGCATCAGTTCTGAAACGTTATATGATGCTGCGTACTTTGTATTGATTTTACTATCGTGATTTCCCTCATTTAATGTGTTTATTTATGACTGTATTTTCTAAATATTTCCTTTCGATATTTATTTTCTAAGTGTAATTGAGTTCTACAGTATTTCCTAACAGTTCTCATTTCTAAATGATTCTCTACTAAAAAAATAATTCATAAATGATTACCCCCTACTCCCGAAAACAACATTCCGCCACGTAATGTATAATCAGAATGTCTTCGCAACAATTTACTCATCACGTTGTCAGTTAATCAGTATCTACGAAGAATCGAAAGTGTTTGTAATCAAATGAAGCCGTACACGATCTATCGGCTCGCATAATAGGCAACTCGAAGGGTAAAATAAAAGGAATAATATGCATTGAGACTTTCTATTTTTAATCGGGTGGAGAGGTCGAATCGCCGGCGCCACAGCCTCCGCCGCATCTCATGGTGGTTGCGTTGCGCATTCCGTCACTGAATGCGCCTCGGGCTGCGCGCGCCGACCGAACGCTCCTATTCCGACCTGTTTGTTTTTGTTTTGTTTTGCACAACTCGACCGGTAAACAAACCAGCCGAAATCCTGCTCTGGCTTAATTTTATATCGTTGAACGCAATGACCTGTACGGAATCTCGAGATGCATAAAAGCCGGCCGGTGTAGACGCGATTGATGTCCGATACGAGCGAGATACCATCGTAGCTAGCTAAAGCCGGTAATACAACCTCCCGTCTACGGAAATAGCTTCCCCTATTCAGGAAATTGTCGGCGACTAGTTTGTGACGAGGAAATGGGCGTGATAAGGAGGAAAAAGCGTAAGTTCACTTTCCCTTATTTGATTGGTTAGATAGAGGTTTATGGATTGGGGGTTGGCTCACCCTTTGCGCTTTTGTGTTTATATCTGATTGAACAATAACCGGTTTGTTTATGATGTCATCTTTGTTGTTGGAGAGTTGTGAAGTGGTCAGTTTGGTACACCAATACTAACAGTTTACTTTTGTATTTGTAAGTTTATATAGTCTCGTTCTCATATTGGTAGATATTTTATTTCATTCTATTACCAACTTTTTCTGGAGCATTGTTTAATTATTGTAGATATTAAAACATTTTATGTTTTGACTGAGGTTATATAATCGATCGTAAATACAACTGCCACTATTTACATGTTTCTTTACAAAAGTTTCTTTGAATTTTTTTGTTATTAGTTTAATTTTGTTTTTGTTTAAGTAATTCTTCGGATAATTTATTTTCGCTCTATCTGTGGAAACGGCTTAGCTTATTGTTTCTATTGTTAAGTGCTAGTTATATAGTTCTAAAGCTTTTTGTTTCTCTAAGATATACAAATAAATTAAATAAAAGTAAAATTGTCGTACTAAATCTTTAATTGTTGTTTATTAATATAGCTCCGGATATCACGCTCTAGTTTGCTCTAGATTTTTCATGTCAAGGTAATAAAAGTCATTGTTTCCTATTATATCAACAGGCTATGCTTTCTATACAAAACTAAAATTATTTCCGTATTGGAATTAATTTTTTTATTCCGACTTGTAAATAGAACCCGTATAAAATAGCGTTGCATGTCTCATAAGACAAATTTATCGTTATGATACCAATCAATCAATCATTTAGAATTAATTACAGCCATTAAAATAAAATAAATATAAGTCGCACTAACGGCAATAAACTGGCTATAAATGCAGCGTTATAGACATCTGTTAAAGTCGAAACGGTTTTACCCCCAACCACATCTTGATAGATTTAGAATTGATTCAGAACGAATAACTGAGTAGAGAAAAGAAAAACTAACTTGACATAATAAAACACTGGCTCTGTCGCCGATAAATTGCTCTACGAAGTGCTCTACATTCAAGTAAATCTTTATTTATTCAAAGCGGCGTCTAATATTTGTGTTCTTCAAATTCTATAAGTTCTTTATAAAATAAGTAAGCTTGAAGGTGATGCGTATGCGGTCATCGTTCAAATATTTGGGCGGGTCGCTGAGTACGTAGCGCTACTTGTGTTTCGCAACTGCGTAATTGTAAACAAGGTTTTTTTGTGTTACCGACGTAGCCCTTAGACCTCGTAAAGTTGTCCTTTATTGATTGTGTCATCTCTTAACATAGGAGCCACTTGCTACCGGTTGCATGAAACCTTGGGCAAATAAATGTTTGTTTTTTTTTAGGTTTCTCTACCCGAAAGGTGGAAACGGGACCCTATTACTAAGCCTCTGCTGTCTGCCAGTCCGTCAGCAGGCTGTATCTCATGAACCATTATACGTAATTGTAATTTTCAAATTATAAATATAATGTGTCTTCTGACTATTTAAATTAAATAAAAATCACATAAATTTAATAATTTAGGGTGCCACGATCCCCGAAGTAATGCAACGTTGGGCGCGGTCAGTACATGGATGGGTGACCGCGTCATGTTAGCTTTTTTTCTAAATCCACCTACTAATGATTGTATGATTTCTAGATCGGTTTCGAAATCCTTATGGTCTCGATTTGTCTGTCTTTTTTGCGATCTTTAATATATAATCAGCAAATATTTCAATTAGTACCTTGAAATTTGAAATAACAAAACAAATCGTGCGCCTGTAGTATGCATATTCAAAGAAATAATAAAAATATGAAAATTAATGAAAAATTAAGGTTTTTAGGACTTTTAATTTTTTATGTCAAAATTTTACCTTTGTTTGAGACCTACCAATGTCAAAAGTTGTTTCAAATGAAAAGTATTGGTTTGTATTTGCTGCGAAATATTGTGTACGATCGTACGGAACCCTCCAGCTAGAATTTCTATCTCACTATTCTAAAAAAAATCAAACACTTGTCATAACTAATTAATACATATAATAGTTATCAATTTGTCAGTGTTTACAAATTGAATATCCTTAATGGCTTGCTAGAAAGTAACTGTTTCTTTTTATTCAACACCGGCGGAAGTCAAATTAATCTAAGTTAAGCCTCCATATCCTACC
The DNA here is from genome assembly GCA_963931895.1 of Eupithecia pulchellata. Taxonomy (NCBI): domain Eukaryota; kingdom Metazoa; phylum Arthropoda; class Insecta; order Lepidoptera; family Geometridae; genus Eupithecia; species Eupithecia pulchellata. The sequence goes on from OZ007523.1 coordinate 7,941,554, forward strand.
CCAGTTTAAAGTGCCATATAATAAATCAACAAAACGGAAACAGTACAGCACTATTACACCTGTAGGTAGTAGGTACATCAGATTTACATATCTGGGTCAAACAATTTGTATGATGAAGTATGAAGTCATTTATGGATATACGGAGCAACGCTCACGAGGTCGGCGTTTGGCTCCCGGTAGAAGCACACTTAGCTCACTATTAACGCTCATTACACATCGCATTACAGGGTACTGCCATTAAATCAAATTGCCCCTCTTTACAGCCCACCGCTTAGCTTTTACTTATCACAATTTCTCAGGTTTTCCACATTTTCCTTCAATTGACAACTGCTTTAATACAATATGTGCTTCGTCAAGATAATTATCACAAAAAATGTGTTGCTTACTTGGCTCTCTCAGCTCTCTGCATTATGTGTAGTAATTTGTCATACGTCGGTGCTATACGTGCTTGGACAAATCCACCGGCTTAAATCAAAATCACTCAATTTATCAAATTGATCAACTTTCACCTGCCTGTTACATTCGGATTGGAACTGAATTACCATTATTCCACGGAAAGTATTTTCCAATAAGACTACTGTAAAACAAGAGTCACGAGTACCACTGTAAACTATCACGACTCGTTATAGGGTACAACAAAGCTTGTTGTTATTCTATTAGGGTTATCCGGGGGTGAAAGTTAGGCGTCTGATTGGCTATTGTGGAGAACACAGGACGTGCTATAAGTCCATTGGGATCATGATTTCTCTGTAGTCCATTCTTTCCTCTCGACATGTTGATTGTCGTGCGAACGCGAGTCCCGCACGATCATTTGTTATTCAATTCATTTCTTGCATTGAAGAGCGCTGGAATTAGAAACCATGTTGCATAGAAAGCATCATCAATCTGTTGTCATATTGCCATTTGTTACGGGCAATGTTGTGCTGACAAGGTGGGTTAAGGTATTGCCATTACGAAATGAAACCCTTACACTGCCACGCGATTCCGTGAAATTCACGGTGGCCGTTGCATTGCGACAATTTGTCAAAAAATGCCATCGTTAGAAACGTGACCGAAGCGATGTTGCAAATTAGTTTACAAAGTACGAATGTCAGGATAATGTCGGCATCGTGATCTTACAGTTTTACGAGCTGTAACCCGACCTTGATTATGCATGTGCAACTAATTTACTTCTAACAGCGCGTCATCTCATTGATGTACTATGTTTAACTTTAGTGCAGGGCCAGTAAATTAGCCCCTGCCTGTAGTGCCGACAGTTTTCTACGCCCACTACCAATTACCTCTGAACAAAACCTTGCAGTCGGTGCCGTAATCCGAATGCTGCAACTCATCTACGGCTTAAAGTTAATGAAACAATTGACCTATTTTTTAGCTCTGGTAAATCCCTTGGAACAACATGATAGTTAATAGTTACTATATATATGCACAGGCCTTCATATCGTGTATAATTATTATTAACGACCTTACACTTGGCAGTCAATCGATATTTACTGCGCAATCGGTGGAACTCATTAGTACGGAACAATGCGCATTATTATCTTGTATCTTTTACGCTTCCAATAAGTAAACAGTGCCTCTTTTAGATAGTGTACCGAGCATTTGGCCTTAAACTCGATAAAGGAATGAAATAGTAACTGAAATGAAATACCAGTTTACGTTCAAGTACGTGATAGTTTATCTCACCTCACCTTAAAATCGATAATTCCAGCTACTGAACGGGACCAAGGAAATTCTAACTGTTAAAGAACATTAATGTACGCAGTTCTACTATGTACTGTACAGACTAGATTGCCTCTGGCGGATAAGGTAACGGTAGCGGGTCGTGCGTTGTTTCATTTTCTTGATTACATTATGCGTTTTCCGTTCCTTTTTGCTTATGCTATCATGATGCTATCTTATTTCTTGTCGTTAATCTAACCTCGGTGAGGCAGACAATACATATACAGTATCCGATTAGAGGTATGGGTTACTTCTCACCTCTAGGGTCCGTATTGATATGTCATGAGATACTTACACCATCAGCTCGCAAACAATCCTTACTGAATGATGTTCATAGCCGGCGTGCCAGTTTAGAATTTGCAGTTACTTTATACCAAGAGTGTCATGTAAGAGGCGATTAAAGAATATTAACCGGGAGCGGCCAGCAGCTTTTTCTGTAGAACAGATTAAATACCGAACTACGGTCCCACGTCTACATGCTAATCAAAGAATTATAATTGGCCTTATGATAAAAGCAGACGCTTTATCAGAGGATGCCTAGCCCTAGCCTATGTCCAGTTGTGGACTAGCATAGACTACAGTCTAGGCTAGACAATATGGATCTCATCAATCTATTGGATCAATATTAACATCATCTGTGTATGACGTTACGATCATATACAGAAGTAGTAACAAGGCCTACAATCATTTGCAATCCACTAATCCACTGTCCTATTCCGAAGTTCTAATGATCTATTGTCAACAGGTGAGTCCGTGTCGGAAAGAGCCGAGAGCGAAGCCCGAGTCGTGAACGACCAGCGATGCATCGAAGTGCGGATCGCTCGCGCGGCCGGAGGCTTAGGGCTCAGCATTGCTGGGGGTCGGGGCTCCACACCGTATTGCGGAACAGATGATGGGATATTTATATCTCGGGTAACCTCGAATGGACCTGCTTATTTGGCTGGATTGAGGGTAAGTGCTCGGTTATAAATTCAAAAAGTTTAAAACAATGTTTTAGGTGGAACAGGTTATAAGTAACAAATAATGCTGGACAACCTACACAGCATCATCTAGCCCAAAGCTAAGCAGAGCTTGTGTTATGGGTGCTAGATGACTGATATACATTACACAGATACATAGATATTTTTTATTATAATAAAAAATATGCTTTTGAAACACAAGAATAGCAAAAAGTAACACGGGTTTTGTGGGTGACGATGAAGATAATTTAAATTTTGATGAGATGTGCACCATAGTTGACATTGTCAAAGTTTTTATATGTCATAGGCAATCAATCAATCATGTGACATCAAACCCACACACCTCACAAAGGTCACGTCTATAAATATTTTATGTCCTAGAAACTATTACTAACCACACGCTCTAAGACCTTTACGTTCAAAAACGCACAGCGATATTTGTATACCAATTGGGTAATTGCAGTATATTGTCAATTGTTCCCCGAAATTTTAAAGCTTTGTACGATCTGTAAATATTCATGCTGAGTTTTTTTTATGTAATAAAGTAATACCTATTATGTTAATGTATCATAAAGGTTTTATAGTTGTATAGTCATGGGGATCTCGCGAGAATCAAAATTTTCGTGGTTTTTAATTTTTTCCTGCTTTGTACAAGTATTAAAACTAACGGATAAGTTATGTATCTGGCGCAATCCCACGAAAAAAGTAAATACGGTTCAGTGGTAATTTTGGAGCATTAGGCAAAATGCAATATTATAGGTAAGTAAACCAACCTTTTTGCTTTTTTATTACAAAATACACTCGAGAGCAATGAATCCGGGTCACTCAAAGAATCCAAAAAATCTCGGAAAGTAAGAATGCTAGGTTAATGCAATAAATTGTATTTAATAGACAATTTAATACTCCTTAAATGAAAGTTAAAAAAATATGAGTCACCATACATTTTATTTACACAAAATTACATAAAGAAAAAAAACTGCTGATCTCTCCTTAAAACAAAAATAGGAAACATGAAATTTTTGAACTTTATGACGATTTTCTTGAATTTCAATACTTCGTATTACCTCCTCGTGCTTCCATTACTGCGTTTACGCGGTTTGGCATGCTGTACACCAAGTTCCTTATACGATTTTGGGGAATATTCTCCCATTCCTCTGTGAGAGCAATTTTGAGCTCAGGAAGCGTGATTGGGGGAGGGTTTCGTTGTTTTACGCATCTACCTAGCTCGTCCCAAGCATGCTCGATCGGGTTGATATCCGGGCTGCGCGCTGGCCACTCCATACAAGTAATGTTCATCTCTTGAAGGTAGTCATTCACAATCCTACCTGTATGAGGTCGGGCATTGTCATGCATAAATATAGCATCCTCACCCAAATTGACCATAAATGGACCAACGTGTTCGTTGAGGATTTCTTCCACATATCTTACGCTAGTTAAAGAGCCGTTTTCTATGATCACCAGCTCTGTGCGACTTTCAGAGGAAATTCCGGCCCACACAAGTACAGACCCACCACCGTAGGCTACTTTTTCTTCGATGCATGCTTGCTTGAATCTTTCCCCTGGTCTTCTATACACTCTGTGTCTTCCATCGTGCTTGTAGAGCATACATTTTGATTCGTCGGAGAACATAACTTTCGACCAATCTTCAATACTCCAATTTACGTGGTTCTGGGCATATCTTAGTCTTGAAATACGATGGCCACGCTCCAGTTTAGGGCCGTTTGCAGGCTAAGGGGTTTTAAGTTAGATTCAGCAAGCCGACGTATTACTGTCCATGCACTTGGGTTACTTCCTCCGAGGCGTCGAAACTGATTTGTGAGTTCAGTTCCTGTGAGAAAGCGATTTCGAAGCATGGTGTTCACCAAGTATCGGTCTTCTCGTGCTGTGGTACACCTAGTTCTGCCCGTTCCTGGTCTGCGTAGGTTAGAACCAGTTTCTTCGTAACGTCGGAGAACTCTTTGTACTGTTGACAGCGACACACCGACAGTCCTGGCTGTATCGCGCTGACTCCGGCCGGTTTCCACCAATGTAAGTATTCTGGTGCATTCTTCAAGTGTAAGCGACATGATTTCAGCTTGAATAATGAATATTGAGCACTATCAACCTGGTTTATGTACCAACATAAATGACAGATTACAAACAAAAGCAAAAACAAATCCTGTAATTTCGTAGTTCCATCTTCGACAGTGTTCCCTTTTCAAATTTGATTTTTTTATGATATAACTTTACAATAACTAAGTAGTTTTAATACTTTCATTTAAGGAGTATTAAATTGTCTATTAAATACAATTTATTGCATTAACCTAGCATTCTTACTTTCCGAGATTTTTTGGATTCTTTGAGTGACCCGCATTCATTGCTCTCGAGTGTATAATTGAATTGAAGTTGGTTTTATCATAGGTTCATAGAAGGTTTACGACTTGCGGCAAACTGCAAATCGTAAACCTTCTATGAACCTTCTATGATCATTTTCTAATAAAAAAACAAAAAAACAATCAGTTTAGTGAAGTTTGGTATATACTGCAAAAAAAAAATAACCTCGCGCCTACCCGTGCGATCGCCCTTCAGTTATCTAGTACCTACAATACCACAAGCTCTGCTTAGCTTATGGATATAGCTGTGTGATTCGTCCAGCATAAAGAACTCCATCCTAAAACATACAATCTGATTTGTCCAGCGTAAAAAAATCCGTTCTAAAACATCATATCATTTGAATACCAATGGGCAATTGCAAGTATTGTATCATTGTCTAACAGGTCGGCGACAAGGTGCTTTCCGTGAACGGTACATCTGTGGTCGAGGTAGACCATTATTATGCAGTGGAGGTGCTCAAAGCGAGCGGCCCGACGCTTCACCTGGTCGTTACCCGGGACTCGCCGAATTCTACCAGGTATGTGTAAAGAGTTTTGTAAGAGGATAAGGTTAAGATAGTCGAGAGTCGAGAGATACTCTCGACCTATCTCTAAGAATGATGCTGAGGTACTCTGCCGTACTGAGATCGTACTGGTCGATTGTTCAACTGCCGAAATCGAATTTTTTGTGATTTTTTTAATATCTTTCAAGTGGCAAATTTGTATTTAGTTATTAAAAATATCTATTTATATATGTATATATTCGATAAGGATCGCTTACTCCTTTTTTCGTCTTTATTGCCATATTTCGAGTTTGACGACCTCTGTGGCGTGGTGAGCGAAGGTCCTATTTAGTTTCGACTGTAAAAGACGACAACATTTTCTGTACGAACAGAATCGACTCCAATATCTTTTTAATATGCAACATTCATTGTTAAGATTAGATTTTACAATTGCTTTAGAACTCCACACATATTTTAAAAGTTGTCGTCATGCTACGGTGAATGTTTTGCAAATAATAGAACATGCTTATAAGGTTGAATGACTTGGATATTGGAACTTTCCAAATTGTTTAAAATAACTGGATCCGTCACCTACGCTGAACTTTTACTATGAATAATTTGCGACAATCTGCGTCAAGATTGCAATCAGATTGACATGGAATGAATGTAGATGGACGGATCACGTTTCCGTTTACACTAATAGGACTTAAGTACTAGTATAGTTTATTATACTAGCTGACGGCCCCGGCTTTGCACGGGTATTTAACAACAATTGAATTTCCATGCGGGTCCCTAATTTTTTGGAAATATTCTTTAACCTATGTTCATCGTGGGAAAATAAAGGATTCTAATGATGAAAGAATTTTTCAAATCGGTCCAGTAGTTTCGAAGCCTATTTGGACCGAATTGAAAAACTCTTTCACCATGACTCGGCACCACACGGCACACATTATGATATATTACAACAACATCAGCCTATATTAGTCCACTGCTGGACATAGGCCTCCCCTAATGCGCGCCATAGGTGGCGATTCCATCTGGGGGTTATTGCCCATAATCCCCACGCTGGGCATGCGGGTTGGGATCGCAGTTCGGTGGAGTTGTTCTGCAGAGGGCGCTGCTGCCCGCCCCCCGGTGTGTTTCCCTTAGTCGCCTCTTACGACATCCACGAGAAGAGTGGGAGTGGTGAAATTCTATGCCGGCACCACACGGCCAACTTACTGAACTGATATATTAACACCATTGTAATATTTGACAGGTTTTCTGTGAATAAATGATTGATTACGATGCGTAACTTTCAGGACGCACAGCCGCGCGGCGAGCGGAGCGAGCCACCATTCCGTATCTAGCACCACGGACACAGTTTCTACTCTGGAAAATGGACAGGTACGATAAATGTTATAATTATGAACGCTTTGTAATTATCGTTTTCTTTATGTTACTGGGGCACCTTAATCGTTGGTCGGGTTAATTCTCTAGCCTTGCAATTATAAAATTTGCTACTTGATGGGGTATTTAGAAATCTTCGTTAGAAGTTACGTCTTAGGCGTTGCGATTTCATGTTAACGATACAGAATTTCTGCAAGACGAAGTTCCTTTGATGCTTATTCAGGGTTAGGACAGAACGTTATTGTGTTTAACTTTTAATAGAAATTTGTTCCGTTTTAATAAATAAATTATTGATTAATGTATCTACAATCCGACTTCATATACTCGTTATAGATATTTTTGTCCGTTATTGCATACTTAAATCTATTCGATACTGTTTACGCCAAAGCAACTTACAACTAAGTCTCAATTGGCAGTCTAGGCCTGCTATCTCTTGTGCTACATCTACAGCTCTGACACAGTAATTAACTGATTCAAGGGTTGTCTTAAATCTCTATCCTTTTTACCAGGTTACAACCGGCCGTGGCATAGCATCAGCGATCGCCGGCAAGCCACTGATCATCGGTAACCAATACGCGCAGGAATTCGAGCCGGAATACAAAGATGCCCCGAATCCATCCGCGCGCAGTCCGTCTCCTATACAAGTGCCTGTAGATTATCAGAGGCTGCAAGCGTCTCCGCCGCCGCAAACTACGCCTTATGTCCCGCCAGGTATGTTCTAGAAAGTACTAGAATTCGAGTAGGAATACAGAGATGCCCCAAATCCTTACTTGATCAGCAGAGGGTAAGGTTTGAGTTTTTTGACTTAAACATTCAGAACACATTGCAGATACTTGTTTTTGTAACCCGCATCCTTGTTATTTCTCAATCAGATGAAGAGTTCCTTGTTAACAAAGATTAGATAACTACTTCACTAATCAATCAATGCAAGCAATCGTGGTTATGCATTTTTGATTAGGTTAAATTTTTAGGATTTAACTAGGTTTACTTTTAAGTATGTTGGTCTAAGTTTTGATAACGGCTGATGCTAAAAAAAAAGCGGGAAAGCGGCAATTTGATCTTCATTTGTTTTCTCGTGTAGAGTTTTGTTGGTATGAGAATGAGTTTATCTGAATAAGATTTAACGCCTGATTTCATAAAAGAAGAGGCTAAAGCAGTAGTTGGGTAGCAGTAGCAATAGCTAAGGTGAGTCCCTTATTTGTTAGTTTATGTAAAATAAAATTCACTAATATATTTAGATAACTTTTTATTTTTACTTCCTTGTATTCGTAAAGAAAAGCACAGTGTTTACCTCGGGTGAAAGTAACTTATTAAGTCCCTCGAACTATTGGAGTCGTCGCTACGCTCGGGCGCCAAACCCCGTCTCGGGACTAAAAAGTTACTTCCAACCCTAGGGTAACAATGTACTATTTTGTAGTTTTAACTTTCCCTATCTCTCATTCCAGTTTACCAGCAAAAAGTGCTAGTTCACACGACACTGATCCGCGACGGCGCCGGTCTCGGCTTCAGCATAGCCGGCGGCAAGGGTTCTCCCCCGTACCGAGAGGACAGCGGCGCGATATTCATCTCTCGCATATCGCCGCAGGGCGCTGCGGCTAAGGACGGGAAGATGCTTGTGGGAGACAAAGTTGTTTCGGTAAGTAGATTGTATTATAATAGCCGGCGGCAAGGGTTCTCCCTCGTACCGAGAGGACAGCGGCGCGATATTCATCTCTCGCATATCGCCGCAGGGCGCCGCGGCTAAGTTATTTTCAAAAAAGCTTGTGGTAGGAACCTAGATAAATATTATTCTAACACAAATTACAGAGTGAAAATATGCTCAAAGTACAAATCATATTGGTATTACGTTTGTATGGGAAATTCATCCGTCACTGGAGCCTTGACATATCCAATGACATTAACACACAATATTCATTCCAGTAATGTGGTATTTATTCCTTGAATTTCTGCATCTACACACTACCTAATTAAGTTAAGTAGAATTTAACGTGAACAGTTAACTTTTCACGGCTCTTAACCCACATTTTCTCTTTCCCATTACTAAGCTTTTCCATAACATGACAAGGTAAATGATTTGCAGAAATATTTAGTTCGAGTATGAAGATAACTGTTTTCATAAACGCATAAGTGGCTACTGCACTCGTGAACTTAAAAGTTGCACTTGACACGGATAACCGTTATGAGATGCGGATGCAGCCGTTATAAGTTGGTATGCCACTTGCAAGGGATTAGAAAAGAGGGAAATCAGGCTAATTAGTAAAATTAAGTTTCTCTCTGTCTAATTCACTTTACACACTACACCTACCTTACGACTTTACGATGATTTTTATTAAAATAAAGCTTTTTTGTTATCCTTTCTATATCGCCCTAGAAAGGATAACGAATATAAGCTTTATCTTAATATCTTACACCTTACATACTACACCAACTTTACGACGACATTACGATGATTTGAGTAAGATTAGGCTTTTTTTCGTTATCCTTTCTAAGTGATATAGAAAGGATAACGTTATTTTTGAGATGGGTTAGTAAGGGCATATACCTTTACCTTTATACTTTTAGTTAAGGATCAAAATTTCAGCATGATCTATTTAATGCATTATCTTCGGCAGAATTTTAGGACACATCATGTAGGTATTAAGAATTTATATAATATATGCCGGTTTATACCAGCGCATGTGTGCTGAGGGAATTATAAAGTTGTTCCAGATTATTATGTTCTTAAATAGAGTATATAATATAATGACGCTCAGTGAAAGTAGACGCCTTAAAGAAAAAATGTTAAGAAATACACAACACAAAGCAAAATTACTGATTAACGGTCATTTTAAAAGAATGCTTTGCTTTGCAAGCATTTAAACTTACTTATAGATGTTATAAATAAATTAACATTGCTGTTTTGCAATGCGTTAACAATTGCTAGTTTAAGAATGCATTTTCATGTGCATTGTCTAAGTGCTTATTTTGTAAGCATAAAGAAATAAAGTTATTGAATCCTGAAATCATTATGAATTTTAGCGGGTTAACTACGAACCTATGAACTCATCAAGCTACTATAGTTTTTATAGTAAAAAAGAATGCTATTTGTTTGTTTATGAGTCAATAGACCTCGCAGATTGCCAGTCATCGATAAATCAAGTACTATAACAGTTTCCCCTCCACAGATCAACGGCGTAGATATGGAGCAAGCACCTCACGAAACGGCCGTTGCTCTACTGACGGGGCACGAAAGATTCGTGCGGTTGGTGCTGCAAAGAACCATCACCAGCGATCAGGGTGAGAGATTTGGACTTTATGGGTAACGGAATAGGTTCTATCAAGATTTATTCTTTGGTGAATTTGTGAAGTTGCAATTTTGAATGTTCTGTGTTTTGAATCTGTATGATCGCTGCAGAAAATGTTATGTTTTTCGGTTACTTCAAGTTCCGTGTGAAGTGACCGGAAAGAATTGGTAGGATGTAGTGAAATCTTTTTATTTTGATAGTAAACCCAAGAATCGAATTTCATTTTGTATTGCAAAAAGTTTTGAATCTATATCACTTGATGGGTCAGTCATGACTTTATCCGGGTACACAAAATTTCCTGTAAAGTCACTGATAAAAATTGGGAGGATATAGTGAAATAATTTTATTTTTACCGTAAAGCCTAGAATCAAACTTCATTTGTATGTTTCTTGCTTGTTTCAGCAGATTCAGTTCATCCAAAATAATTTTACTCATTCTTATTATTAAAAATTACTTACTCAAGTTATCATCATAACAATATTTCTGTTTATAGTAAAGACCTCTCTTGAGTTTAGTACTAGGAACTTAAACTAATTAGACTGATGGCGCGGTGTCGCCCATAGTGGTCCCTTGTCCACCCTAACGGCTATCCTTGCCAGGACCGAGTTTGTTCTCTAGGGCAGAATAGACAATAATGACGATATTGTGATTGCGTATAATTTACGCGCAATAATAATTTACAATCGCGTTATATAACAAACTGACGTAATTTCCCTTACTACCCTAGACGACAGTTCTCATGCTAGGGAAGCAGGAATGTTGTGGAGCTAAACCGCAACCAATTTACTAATTAGCTTTTAACATTTCAGCTGGCGAACTCCTACCCCGCCCGAAGTCAACATCCGAAGACATCCACAAAACCAGCCTCCAGAATGTAAACATGCCAAAACCAGCACCGATACAACTCAACCACGTACCGCACACACCCAATACTATCGAACGAAAAGTATCGCCCACCACACCGCAAGATACGATCGAACGGGTAAAGGTATCGCCCACCACACCTCAAGACATTATCGAAAGGGTTAAGGTGACAGATACAAATGGGCGGGTGAAGGTGGCACCGATTATGCACGAAACGAACGAGAGAGTTAAAGCACCTACTGTATTGAGCACTCATGTTACTGTTCCACCGCAACCGGCGCCGAGACGGTTGAGTTCTACTGCTAATGGACAGGTGAGGGGTTAACGACGAATGTAGGAAGGCTGACCAACCAGGGGCCTTGTTAAAGATCAAGTGCATGTGCTCATAATTTAAGCAGAATATCCCTATTCCAACATCAAAATTATTAATTCTGGATGACTCAACAACTTAATTTAATCCAAGAGGAAGCAGAGCTTGTGTTACAAGTGTGAATTTCGCGATATGTTTTGTTAAAATGAAATAAAAAAAATAGGGGCATTGGGTTAATGAGTGTTAACTTTAGCACGTGATCTTGGTTAAGCTCTTCTCATAAGTTGCCAATAAAAATGTAGTTAAGTCAAATAAGCGGTTGTGAAGCCAAAAATAGCCCCAGTTGAATGGCTATGTTTCTCATTTACGTCTAGTCAAGGCAAGTTATGTTTTGGGTAAATTTATCTGTCTCTATACTTTGTACTGTGTGAACTTTTGGGTCTTTATGGTTGGGTTGTTTAAAAGATCAAACACATTTCTGTTAAGTATTATTATATATTTTGTTTTGTAATTTAACAATAGATTAGTATTGTATATAATTTGGAGGCACGTATTTAGATAGTTTTAGCACTTTGGTTTAGTTGTAGTAATCACAAGTAGTTATTTAATGTAGTAAAAGAAATCACTTTCTGTTTATCATATTTCTGTCCTACTTATACCTCAGTTCATAATCATTACACTGAACAAGACTCCCCGCACTTTGAAGTATGTTCAAATACACACTGCATAGACGACACTTTGTGAAATCAAAGCACGTTACATCACATGCAAACCTTAGACTTATACCTATAGCATCGTTATAGCTTAAAACATATGAAATTTGCCATTTGGTATATCACATTGCCACATAAAGCTTGCCAGTGATGCCATCGCACGCTCGCAAACTAAATACGACTCATTTACCGCAGGCGAACACAAAACCGACTAACAGAGCGAGCACGCCCTTAACTCCCGGCGCCAATAACACCCACGGATCCACCGACGACGTCTTCGAAGATATACAGGTAAGGCTGCCTTCACACTATCCGGGACGAATGCCGCGTATACACTGAATGTGGAAACTAAGTGAATAGTAGCGGCAATCGCCCGGAATAATGTAACGGCATAGCACGTAATTTTGGGGTCATTGAGGCCCGACCGATTCGCAGGTGATGGTTACCGGATTAACACGTTCACAACCGTGCTTTAGTCTCAGCTTCTACACATGTGTGCTATTTCACTATCCGTAGATTAGTCGTGAGTCGGGAATTGCATTCCATCCGTGACTACCCGAAAGGTACCCAACTGTTCCGTTGCGAAATAAAGAGCTCATATTTCGGAACGTTAGGTTGGTTTATCATTCGTGGTTGTTGCGCAAAGGATGGTATGCGTTCTTTCTGCTCTCGTTTACATTGGCTACACTGTTGCGCTTTTTCAGTCCATTTCAAAACTCATGTTATTTTATTTTAAATCAACTCCACTCATTTTGTTATTGCAGGTAACTGGAATGTTATCAGTTATTTTATGATTTAAGAAATCAAAAATATGATTTAAGAGCATACATAATTAATTCTTGCTTTAAATGGTTACTTTAACCAAGCAAAGATGGTAAAATCATTGCAATTTTATGTTTGATACCTACCTGTATTGGTCTATCACATTAAATCATTATGAGGTAATATCACGATCATTTTCACCGCGATCAACCCAATCAATATAAATAACAAAATCATTGGGATTCATTATCATTGGGCCACGCAAATTGTAAAGTCACTAATCATTGTTTAGAGTTAAAGTATATAAATTTTAAGATAAATACATTATAAATTCTATAGGATGACAGACCTCTGCCTCGAAAAAACCTTCAAAACAAGTCTTCTAAGTCTGAACTCCAATACTTTGTTGACACTCTTAGCTTCTTTCAAAACAATTTCACTTTTCCTACAACTTCAAGTTAACTTTCGACTACACTTTAGTGTAATTAGCCGATACCTTTGGCGCATCTGATATTTTTTGCCATCTAATTGCCTAAGATGTCGCTGCTGGGCCTGACAGTAAAAAAAGTTTCTCTTGTAATAAACTATAGGAACTCTTGAATATGAATTTAAAGGCCAGTTATGAATTTCAAAGCTGGATAAAGGCGTACGGCTTGTAATATAATATTGATTAAAACAAAGTTCTCTTAAACAATAAAATGACTTTCACTTTAATTTATTCGATAAAAATTTTTAAAACAAAATTCACCACCATTAACGATTCCCAGCGTTTCGTTTTGAATCTGTTATTAGTATCAAAACCTATTTGAATTATTAACTGCTGATTAAATTTACCCACGAAGCAAGCTTTCCTGCTGTAGTTCATATCAGATGTACCAACCGTATCGCCAAACATTACAAATCACTGATGCGATGTGAACGTGTTAATCGCGCAGCCATCGCGTCCGATCACAAACGAGGAGTTCCAAGCGATGATCCCCGCACACTTCCTGGGCGGAGCCCGACCGCCGACGGAGCCCCCGCAAAGTGGCGTGAGGGTCACTGTGGAGCGCCCTACGTCACACGGGGTGGTACTCCCGCCTCCGCCGTCGGCCCTCGGCAGAGTCACCGAGACTATCACGAAGTCGACCTTCACTGAAACGACGGTTACAAGAATCACTGACAATCATCTTGCTGAGCCGCTTATTGTCGAAGTGAGTATACTAAAACTAAAGATAGGGCTTCTACCGGGAAGCCGCAAATTCTAGAAAGTTCCATCATGTCTACTGCATCAGCACTGGCTGAGCTTAGCAGAGTCACCGAGACTATTGTGAAGTCGACCTACAGTGAAACGACAGTTATATGAATCACTGACAAACATCTTGCTGAACCGCTTATCGTTGAAGTGAGTATACTAAAACTAAAGACTAAAGATAGCGGCTTCGATCGGACAGTCGCAAATTCTAGAAAGTTCCATTGTCACTACTGCATAATCTCGGTGACTCTGATAAACTCAGCCTGTTTATCAGAGTCACCGAGATTATCACGAAGTAGACCTTCACGGAAACGACGGTTACTGACAGTAATTTTGCTGAGCCACTAATTGAACAAGTGAGTATACTAAAACTAAAGATAGTGCTTCTATGGTAGTCGCAAATTCTAGAAAGTTCTACTGGCTTTTGCGTCAGCGCAGGTTGAGATAAGCAGAGTTACCGAGTTCACCTACACTGAAACGACAGTTACTGACAGTAATTTTGCTGAGCCACTAAATGTAGAACCTACTGTATCAGCGCAGGCTGAGCTTGACTTACCGAGACTATCAAGAATTCGATGTTCACTGAATAGAGGTACACAAGTCACTGACAATCGTCTCGCTGGACCGGTAATTGTTTATATATTTGATCTGCTAATTTAAAACTGGTACTAAGTAGTGTTATTTTATTTCTCACTCTGACTTATGTCAATGGAAGAAGAAAGACTGAGAAATCAGACAAGAATGAGGGTAAGTTATTACAGCTAAGCTAAATATAGCAATTCCTTCGGGTAGTTCTGAAATTTTCCATGATGCCGTCAGTTCAGTCGGACTATCACGAAGTCGACAATCACAGAGACGGCGATCTAAAGAGTCGCTAAGCCGCCTATAGGAGTGAGTACTAATGCATCGAATACAACTGGATATATATAGGGCGTTCCTTGATGCTGTCAGCTAGCTCTCGCGAGTCATGAACTCAACGACGGGCTAACGACCATGCTATTTGAAGAAAGTGCTATACAACGACATATAGAAGAGAAGGAAGATATTTTAACTGGGGGTATGCCTTTGGTGAATATCCCGCTCACTTATGTGCACAGTCAATATTAATTCAAACAAACTACTACCAAACTGTTGAAATGAAGAAATATTGACTTAGTCATAATGGTCTCGTATCATATTTGGAATTTAAACCTATTTTACTGATAGAGGAGCTACTATCAGTAAAATACATTTTGTATTTACACTACCTTTATCTACCAGATCTTAAAACGCAGTTTGATTGTTTCAGGAGGTAACGCTGATCAAAGAGAGCGGTTCTCTAGGCTTTAGCATCATCGGCGGTACGGACCATTCCTGCGTACCTTTCGGTGGGAAGGAGCCGGGGATATTCGTGTCTCATGTAAGTAATCCTCATATACTCATATTATAAACGTTAATATTTGTAAGTATGGATATTTGTTATACTTTCACGTGAAAAATTACTAAACGGATTTTGATGAAACTTGGAACACAGATAGTTTATGACATGGAATTAAATTTTATAGCCAATCCCGGCGATGATACGAGAATTTTTTTATTTTCATAATTTTGTAATATTTATTCTTTGATTTATGCACGACTGGTATTAATATGGATCAGTTGAGCTACCTGTTGTTTGTATGCAAGAGTTTGCAGTTATTGCAATGCTAGTTCGAATTCGGTGACTTATTTGTTATTAGAACTTCAGCAAAAAATACCAACTAAGACTAGATGGACACATAAATGAACTCTCAGCCACCCAAGGATGTGGCAGCGTTCAATTCTCAAGGCTAAAAAGACATAGCTTCTCTGAGCTGGCGACTAGATACTCAGACAAAGTTCGAGAGTTGTCTCACTGGAGTACACTCTATAAATGACACAGAAAAGATAGAATCAGACAGCAGCGTATTATTGATATAAAAATCAGATAGCCAAGAACCAAAATATAAAAGGAAAAAAAAAAGAAAAATTGTTATTAAAGGTTATAGGCCACTTGTCACCTAGCCTGACAAGCCTAGGGAGAAATAAGAGAAATAAAAGAGATAGTTAGATATTAGAGAGACATTTAATTAAGAATTGAGAATAAGAATAAGAGACAGGGTTCGTGGGTCATTAGCCGGGTCAAATTTCACTAGTTTTGCGTAGATTCGGTAACCGTACTCCCCTCCGCGGCACTCCCGTACTCCTTAGCGCCGTCCAGGTCTTCCCGATCCCGCGTAGCTGGTTCTGGAAGAGGGCGCAGAGATAGTCGCGTCCAGCCGTCGCGCCGGGTCCTCCGAAACCAGCGTAGGGACTAGGCGCTCAGTGGTATCCGCTGCCACAGCGGTGTGCGGTTCCGATTTCCAAGAATCAAGGTTCTAGGTACCTTTATCTGATTCTCAACAGGTCGTACCAGGCGGTGTAGCAGCACGCTCCGGCAAACTCCGCATGGGCGATCGCCTGATCAAAGTGAACGGTAACGAGTTGACCGGAGCGACTCACCGCGACGCCGTCCAACTGTTACTGATGCCGGGACCAACGCTGTCGCTCACGGTTCGCCATGATCCGCTGCCGTTGGGATTCCAGGTCGGTTGGGTGTGTTGATGCTTGTGGTGGGGTGATACAGGATTGCAAATGAAAAGAGATACAGATAAATATTGTAAGGGTACATATTTATAGACAAGGTACAAATGAAAGGGGATGCTATAATTTTCTCCCTTCGTTACTACTAGGAACGGGAGTATTTTTTCCCGATTGTTCCTATTAGGAATGTAAGGGGTAGTTGCAATCGGGAATAGACGAGCAAAAGTTATAAAGGTAAATAATAGTTTTGTTTATTTGTTTAGACATTAACTTTATCCGCGTACTCCCCGCGTTGCGTCGCTATTGTATACTATTGATAAGTCCTGTCTTGGGCGACAGAACTCTAATGCAATATTTATATCACTTATCAGTACCTATACCACAATATATATTTATAACTCGTATTTTTCGGGCTAGATTCTAAAATTATTTATTTATTTCGTTATAGAGCTTTTAATACCATATGGAAATGTTATGGTGCCTTAAAGGTCAAATAATAAAGCTCCTTTGCATTTTATTCAAGATGGAATTTATAACGTTAGCTTTTAGTTCTATGGAATCCCTGTAGTGCGCAATTACTCATTGAAATTCAACTTACTACGCAAAGTTTAATTTCGAGAAATTTTAGTTTTTAGTTAGTGTGGGGTAATTTATTTTGCAATCCTGTATCTTTTAATATAAATAAATGAAATAGTCTTAACCAGCAGCGTAACTAGCGAGTAATTTTAATTTGTTGTGAGTTTAAACGTTACTGATGAACTTACGTCGCCGTACAGAGCGCGATGTTTGCATGTAATGCAAGTTACGGAGTTTTTGTGGATGGTGAGGGATTGGAATCGTTATGTGGAAATGATGAGTAGTTTTGTCGCTTCAGTAGTCATTTGGCGGTATAATGAAATGACAACGCGTAACGCTTCAGCACACAAAGTTTACCTACGGCATTAGTATCTCTGTGCTGCGATTTTCTGTCGCTTTCTGCAACTGGATTGTGTAAAAAGTTGCTTTACTATCTTTATCACGATATCAATGATAATCTACAATCGTTCACTCTTTTCTTCGAAAGGCTTTTTTACAATGGGAGATTGATATATTCATTTTGTTACGAAAGTTGTTGAGTTGATGGAGCTTTGTGACTATTTTGAGATGAAATACAATGAAAAATTGTCCTAAGACTCGTAAAGTTAATAAGCAGTATGGCGACAGCTTACACGATCCACACATATCTTCAAATCTAGAGATACAATGAGCTACAATGTAACGTTGTTGATAAATACTTATACGTTGTTTGTTCCACTCACACGCGACGACGGCCATCGCAGGGTCTCATTCAAGTTGAGATTGTTGACGCAACTGTAAGTGATCGTCGCCCCGCGGTCTCGAATCTGTGTGTTACTTTACCAATTCTGTCAGACTCCGATCCTACCCAGTCAGTGCGTGTGCTATCGACGTTTTCCGAATGGTTATTTTATAGCCTCCTTATTGATTATCGTTTTATTATGCCTTCCCTTAGCTGCACTAGGTGCTAGATAGCTTGTCAGTTCAGGTCGTTGGCCTATATCCTTCACGAATCCAAAACGAAACGACTTTAGTGTTTGCATTTTGCGGGTAATTCTTTGAAAAGTAAAAACTATTAATGATTGTTTTTGGGTTGTATTGTTTGTCTGTTGCTTCCTTGTACATTTGTATCTAGGGATTGCAATCCGGATATCCGGATATCCGAATTATCCGGATATCCGCTAATTTTATTATTCGGATAATGGGAGCTCCTTTATCCGGATAATACGAATAATACGGATAGTTACCTACAGTTGATTTTTCTAATTCACGACACAACACTACAACGCATCCAGCATTTTAGAAATGTTATACATATTTAATGCATACAATACTTTGTGTTGTTAAAATAAACATATATTAATTCGTGCGTGTTTCTGAATCTGAAGCTATAAACAAGCAAGACCTACACTAGCGGTAGCGCACAATCGCAACACTATCGTTGACACTGGTTGGTCAGTGATTCGACGACACCGACACATACCGAGGTTCGATGGAAAGAGATGTTTATTTTATTTAATTGATATATAACATAAACGTGTGGTGTGTGTGTACACTTGTAAGTTTGATCTCATGACTGTGTTGTTTCTTTGTTTAAATCATTTTAGAGTACCTATCTAATAAAACAGGAAGTTGATTTACGTTACGTTACGGAGAAAGGATTCGTATTTCGTATTTTATTTATGTTAAAAAATAAGTTCGATAGAAAGAAGTAAACCGTTTTTATTTCATAGATATTTTAGTTTTTCAACCCATACTCTTATATTTAATCTCTATGTTGTTCAGTTTCTATGCGAATATGCATGATGACAGATTTTGAAAAACTGTTCTATTATATTCGAAAATACATATTATTTACAATGAATAACATTTTTCTGCAGAAATTAAAGGTTTAGTAGGAAAACACTAACAATTAAGTCTTATAATTTAAAATTCGCACCAAAACGCCTGTCCGTGTCATGGCGTCGCTTGTGACGTCACGTCTGAGAAAACTAAACGTAAACACTAGGCGTTCATTGAATAATTTTGTTATTTTGTGTTATTAAATATGAATTAGAAAGTGTACAAGTGGTGTGCGGTCCCTCAGTGTAAGAATACATCAATAAACACTCCTAATAAGTTATTTGTGTTCGTTCCGCATAAGAAAACCATACGGGACAAGTGGCTTAAACTTGCAAGGCGGGATTCAACAGCGATATTGCCTAGTACTACCTTTATTTTTGTGAAGATCACTTTGACGTAAGTTTTTATTTTGTTTTGCAGGAATTTTAAAATAGTATGTGGTATAATGATCTTGTTTGAGATCTAAATTTAATAATAATAAATAAACTTTTTTGAGGTTAGGTTTCGTCTCGCATCACTGTGATCTTTATTATGTATTTTATTAAAATGTCAGTTGCCAAATTATATGGAGAATTTATGGAATATCATTTGATGGGATCGGTGTCACAACTCCGCATGAAACCTTAGTGAATCCTTGTTCCATCGTGACATGGTTATTTCACTTTCGATTTAATAAAACCACTAGACCTAACTCGGTGAAAATAAAGTTGAATCGTAAATAATACAGATAACCAGTGCTGCTAACGAAACAAGATGCTTTTATAGTCAACTCAGAGATGACGTCATTTGCTCTGATTGGTGATCAGCCTATCATGGCAGATTGCCGTATTTCGTAGTTTTATTTTATTAAAATAAATATCAATCTCACTATTAATAAAAAAATAAATGCGTGTTTTGTATTCCATGACCCAAGTTTTATTAAAGAAATATATAATTTCAGTGATTTTTAGTTACTGTCGTCATGCCTAACGTTTTTTAAGTATAAATTAATAAATACTTATACTTTAAAAACCCATTTTCCTTGTTGTAATTTAATTTTTATGTATATTTTTCAATTATCCGAAATATCCGGATATCCGAATAGTAAGGCTCACTACTATCCGAATTATCCGGATACGAAAATTTAACGGATAATGCAACCCCTATTTGTATCACGTTATTCTAGCGGTACAAGTATCGCTTTAGGTTTGTATGAAATGCGATAGAATAGTGATATTTTACTACGTTTTGCGATTCGTGGAAGAGGTGAAAGACCTGTCTTGACAACTTATTTGACACTTAATGCAAAGAGTTTTTTCTTGTTTGACGCGTGGTATCACTGTCGTTTCTGTTGTTATATTAATGAAATTAAGCCTGCGTTCCTTTCTCTAGCAAGAAAGAAGAAAGAAAATCAATTTATTATAAAGCAGAAATGCATTAAGCAGACACATTATACAATAGATACTCACCGGGAAGAAAACCGGGAACAGTAAAGATTATTTATAAAATAACTTAATACAAAAACCGAAACTAACAAGCATAGTGTTATAGGGTTTATCCAAAAAGGTACCTATCTTAAAATCAAAAGAGTACCTATCAAAAGCGAAGCTGGTTTGCAGGTAAAACCTATCTTGGTAATGTGGGGGAACAGGGATCTGTGAAGAAAATAAATAAAAAAAAACAGCTATATTTTGAGCCCATTCAAATTGAGTTTTTGTAACAACAGAATTGACTCCATTGAACACGCTTAATCAAGACGAAACAATTTGCTAACAAGACTTTCAAACGATTTATGAATAAGGAGGTAAAGCTTTACTCCGTAGACCGCGTACCCCAAGCTATAGCTTCTTATAGCTTTCTATTCTATTTTTATTGCAAATCCATTCCAATACAGTCTTCAACGATCCCACTTGCTAGGACTTTTCTTTACGAGCAGTGTTCCTTAGTTAGGGCTTCTTGAGTGCATGATATGTGCTTTGCATGAAAGATTGTGGTTTTGAACGTAGATGTCTTGTTACAGTGTTAAACGTGTGTAATCCCTTTAGTTTCCGCTGCTTATTGCTGGATTGGTTATTATTTTTTTTTGTTTAAACTTTTCCAGGATCTAACGATTGTAAAGCAAGAGGGTGAGAAACTAGGGATGCATATAAAGGGTGGTTTGAACGGCCAGCGAGGTAACCCGAATGATCCGAATGATGAAGGCGTCTTCATTTCGAAGATCAACAGCGGAGGTGCTGCGAGGAGAGATGGGAGACTGAAGGTAAGTTACATAGTTTTCTGTTTTCTACTAGTTTTCACTGAAAGAATCAGATAATTAATAAAAACCTCTGTTAAAATCCAACGGGTTGTAAATTAGGTCGTAAATTATGTCTATTCGTCGTTTACAAAACATAATTGTAAAAGTATACATATATGTATGTTGTTTATTGGAAAATCTCGTCATGAGAGTAATTAATATCACATGAGCTGTTTGTTATTAGCTCACATATCAAAACCATAATGGATGGTGCTGGCATTAAAAAAAAACTTAAAACTATGTACATTTTAGAGTAACTTAATAATACTAATTGTCAAATACGTACGTAGTCTCCAGAAACTTGTAATATAACTCACAAATATTTCATTATCCATTAAATTTTTCCCAGGTGGGCATGCGTCTACTCGAAGTGAACGGCGTATCTCTCCTAGGCGCGACTCACAACGAGGCAGTCAACGCATTAAGATCCGCCACCAACGCGCCGCTACATCTCGTCGTCTGTTACGGATATACTAGACCTGAGAAGTATACTGTAAGTTTTAGATATGCTTGCTGGTTCTCGGTAGAGAGATTGACATAGACAAGACACTTTTCGGTTGAATTAGGATGTAAATTGAAACTGTTCTGGAATTCAAAGGGAGTTTCTTTTCTTGTGCTTGAATCTACTCTGGATAAATTGGCTGAACACCTAGTGTGAATATATGCGTGTATTGTCTGATGCAGGTAGCGCTAGACCGGATAAAGTGGCTGTATCTATTACGTATTCGAAATTTAGTTTTATAATAGTAGGTCTTATCTTTTGCTTGAATAAGGTCTGAGTCGACCATTTATAAATTTAGGAAAGATCAAGAATATTTGGGAATATGGATGCGGAAAGTGTAGTACTGGTAATTGTGGCGATTTCCAGCTGTAGCTGTCCTTCGGCTCATGATTACGACAATTGTCGATGAAGATCGATCGACAGGCGACAAAGCGTAGTCTTTATAAATGCACTTTGCACTCTGAAATAGATAATACAGAAAAAACTAGTAGGTATTACATACCTAGCTGAAATCGCTTATCAACAAGCTAATAGCGGACGTGCATGCAAATAAATGCACACTTAATACACTTTTCGTTTTCATTCTGGCACGCTTGCCTCGCACAATACTCGTGCGAGCCATCCTAGCTAGAGAGAGATAGACACACGTCATATTATGCACAGACTGGTAGCGAGAGCGGGACGGCGGAAACCGGCGGTTCTCTGTCGCACTCAACGTCAAGCCTGGACCGAGACGAGCCTTTGCATCAGCAACAGGTTGGTGTTTCTTCACTATTGTATGAACAAATTTTTTTGATTATCTGATTTACTTGTAACAAAAGAACAGATATTTTCCTGATGAACGCACAACCATTCTTCCGTACATTATTTTTAGATTTTTTATTTTGAGAGAGCGTGAGGCAGATCTATGTAGGCACATTTTCATTGAAGGCTTTTCCATATTTTGCGTAGCACCAAACGTGTGGCAATTAGTGTAGCGACACTTTTTCTACACCGCTGATTGTGGAGAAATAAAATGCAAAAAGACGAAACGACTATATACTCAATAACTATCCACGGAATTGTGAGATCGAAAGGTATTTTATAATTATTTCGTACCTTTCACAGGAGCAACACGTCCAACAGGATCTAGTTGAGTATGAACACGAGAAGCAAGTCGCCGAGCTTCGGGAGAAGTCTACACCAGAAAAGGTAAGCAACTATTTCAGTACCTACTGAGTCAACCTTAATTTTCTTCAACGGAACGTCATGTCGGTCAGTTGAGGCTAGGCTTTTTTAAAAAGGTTACAGGATATTTTAAAGACTTTATTTCACAAAGTAGTGAAATACCAAAGTTATGAGAGGAAATCAAAGCGGCATGTCAATGGAATGTCGTAGCAAGACAATAAGACAACAACAAACTAAACATTCGACTGAGTGTTGACAATAACTATGGCTGTGAACACCTTTGTCACTTCTAGATACGCGTCCAAGTCTACATTGCTCCAGGCTTATTCTTATCTGTGCCGTGCGGGTACAAATCTGTTTAAATTAAAGCTCTTACGTACGCAAGGGGGTTGCTGCCGACGTAAAATAGAAAAAAAATACGTCTCATTATCATCGAATGCGTAAATAATTTTAAATCATTTTCTCCAACTTCAATAATGCAATGTATAACAGTACGTTGTAATTTTTGCCTATTCTACTCTAGGGAACAATGCCCAGGGCGCATATAGCTTACCCAATAATCTCTTCTTTAATTTGAATTTGACATAAGCTCCCTTTCTCACCTAGGTGCTAGATATAGTCCACGCGGTCGAACACATGGCAATGGAGCCCGTGCCGACCTCGCCCGAACTACAACACAAGACGACCACAGTCGTTATGTCAAAACACACGCTCCAACCTCAGGTTAGTGCCAAAACGAGCAGAAGATAGTGCTAGGCTGGAACTCAATCTACTGATGAGGGAAATAGTGCAGAGTCACGGACTTTGGGAGCTAGAAAAACAAATTGATTTTGAACATTTATCGCGTGCTTTTTGGGTGCTTTTTGGGCGAGGCCGAGAGGAAATAGTAGGAATTAAAATTCCTACTATTTCCTCTCGGCCTCGCGACGACTGTTGTATAACGAACATCTGGCATGGAAAAGAATTGATGGAAGTTTCGGCGACCACCTTCAAATTCATGTTCAGATTAAAAAAAAATCTTGGTCACAGTTTATTGTTTATATTTTTTTATTAAAGCTTTACTATGTTGACCTTCGATCGATCGAATCGCAAATAATAATATCAGTTAACGGTTCACTAGTTGCTCTGCACTGTTATTCTCATAATGACTTAGGTATACTTAAGTTTATATTTTTCTGTATTATAGCGCTAGATAATAATTTGTAACTCAAATCTAAGCTAAAACTTTTCATAGAATTAATTGATAAAATCTTTAATCTTCTTATTACTGTACTTAATTTTTCGGCATGTACTCAAAGTTTAAATACTTCAAGTCTTAAAAATGTTAGCTTTTATACGCATATGATACTCTATTAAAATCAAAGCATGAAATTAAATTATAGCTTTATATTTGTAAGAAAAGACCGAAACAATTTCAAAATTGTATTTTTGCACGTTGGTTTTTTCCCGTAATGGCATGCACTGTGTATATTTAGTAGATTGAATAAAATCTGATGCTTGCATGAAAATGTATGGTCTTCCTTGACTTCGAATTATTGTAAGTATACTTATATTATCTATATCTTCCAAAATAAATGTTTATAATAAAGAGCCTTCTTTATGTAGATGGATTGTTATGGATGGGTGGCACCTTACTGGAATTTTTCAAACACCTTTCTATTTGTCGCTCTTTCTGATATCTAAGATAATGATAATACTTCAAACATTGTAATGCATGAACCCTACGTATAAGTGACATCCTGTAAAACTACATTAGGTGACGTTGGTTTGTTCAGCCTGAAATAGCCAAAATATTTAAATAATGTAGCTTAGCTGAGTGTCGTCGTGTGTTAGACAAATTCGATGTCCTCAAGCAATCTTTAGAGGTCGTAAACAAAATATTGACATAGAGAATTAAATCCATTGCAGAAAGCATTCCAAGAAGAACTGGATGGAAACACATAATACGACTTTATATCATAATCGGTAAAATTATTGTAAATATTCGTATGGTATGACAAGAAATGTCCATTTATTGTTGTTTATTGAATGGAACTGTTCAAATGTTCGTTATTTTCCATTCATCTAGTTAAGAATTCATGGTTTATTTCGTTGAGAGATGCATATGTATTTGTGTTCTGTTTCGGTATAAAAGAGGACGAAAGTCGGTCATTTAAGTATGATTACTTGCATAAATTACTTTCGCAAATAAAATCATTACTCGTGGTACCTACACGAGATTTTAAATTTCTTATGAACTTGACTCCGGGCCAATGACCGATATTTGGTATTACTGACCTTTCGTTATTTTAAAATATGTATCGTATATTACAGACACCATTTTTTGCTCGTTGGATTTTGGAAAAAAGATTATGTTGCTTTCGATAAAAATAAATTTATCTAAATTGAAATATATTTGATGTATGTATGTGTTGCTCAATGTTTAGTCACTTGATGAATGTCTTGTATTTATCGATATTACTCTTAAAACTAGAAGCGCGGTAGATAAATCAAAAAATTGTATAAAAACATCGTTTTAATGACAGATAAGTAAAATTAAATTAAATACTATAAAACTAGTTAGCACCTATCTAATAAATGAAACATGTTCTATATGACTGATTTATCTAAATCACAATCTATTAAAAATGGCGATCATTAAAATGTATATTTTGTCTGAATATTTACTCATTTCTAAAGTGACGTGTATTCACAAACAAAAAATCCAGTCCATATAAAACTTGTACTCAAAACTTACCCAATATTGTCTTACTAATATTCAGCAGCAGACTGTAGCAACCTAAAATTTGTAAACATATTCGAGGACAATTTTGTACTTGGTAGTGTTTGTATAACAAAAGACCAATTTTTATATCCATTTACCTGTAAAACCTAGATCTTCGTGTTCATACTTCTAAGTTTGCTTCGATTTCTTGGTCTATATAACACAGTAATGAAAATATACATATATACCAGAGCTCTGAGTATGGTTTTTCAATAGTATTGAGGGGGATGATTCACGAGATGTTATGTATTTGTATAGGATTTGTGTATTTCCATGTCTGCAAAAATTGAACGTTACTATCGTGGAACCAAACTCCAGGTTATGGTTACTCTGAACTTTAAAACTTAAGGCTCTTTTACAAAATTAAACCGTCTATCCATGTATTACTCAGCCAAAATATTACAGTAGATTTTCAGAGCTGACAATACATTGCATTTCATTTAAGCTGCTTATTCAATTATTGTAATAATTACTTGCAACAGTGCTCATTGCGAATAGCAAATACTTTTGAGCTATGCGCGTTTATCTCTGCACTAAATTTATAGTAAATTAGTTAATTAAAGGAAGAAATGTTCTGTGTAGGTGTCCGAATGTTGGAAATGTAATGAATCCCAAATGTATGTAAGAAAATTTGGGTTTTAATCCCTACATTGTTGCGTATGCACTGATGTATGTTAGATAAGTATGTAAAATTAATTTAAAGTGTTCGTTCAGTTAATGCGTTCCATTTTTTATTGTACTTAATTAAGATATGTGGCCAAATGTAACTGCCAATTATTTTACGATGTATTCCATTATTTACTGTTTCATCTACAAAATTGATATTCTCTACGTTATGTTTTAGTGTTGCATTAAATACATGATGTTTAAAAAATAGTGTTTTTTTTTTACTTTTTATTATTAGCATTTTCTATGACATTTATTTTGGAAGATTTTTTGTTCCTCGCTAATTAAGCTTTTTGATAATTTTGTGCTGAACAATGTAAACATTTTCGTGTATTTTTTTTATATATTTTCGTGCAAGTAGCTTGTTATTGATTTAACGCGTTTTAACAAAAAAGTTACCTGGCTAATCTACATAATATAGCCCCCAGTATTAGCTATTTGTTTTGGTCTTTGGTTTAGCGTATCCAGCCAAGTTGACGAGTTGCTAGGCGCTGTAAGCTTATACTTTGTTGGTTTGGTTAGTCGTCTAGTTCGGTGGGGCCTCCCGCGTCGCCGCTCGCGGTGTTCACGCCGACCCCGCCCTCCACACCCGCCGCCGCCCTGCCGCAGTCCCCGAAGCGACCTACCCACCCACCGCCGCCGCCGCCCGTTAAACCCAAACCTCCAGTGTCCAAACCTCAAGTGCCGCGCAAACCGCACACGAAAAGAGTTAGTTTCACCACAGATGAGCCGGAGATATCCTTCGATGCGAGATCACACGAACATTTGCATGATGACGATGCGCCGGAACTGACTAACGATGCATGCGAGGGAGTCGGCTCCTTACTAATCCGCAACCGTACGCAACCCGACTTGGAGATGTCGCGGCCTGTGATCAAAGCGAGTCGAGTGCTCCCCGCCGACCTCATCATCCCCCCTCCGCCTCTGTTCGACACTTACGTAAGTGACGCTCCGTTCGCTGACGAAGGGGAGAGCGGGATCTTAATGCCGCCGATCACTATCGTCCCCGAACGGATCCTACTGCCTGAGCCGGTGGTGGCAGAAACATCCATGCAGTCCTCAGTCTCTACCGACTCCACCGAGCCCGAAGTGCCTCTCATCAATTACGAAACCTTTCCGGCGTCTGCCCAATCCATCACACACACACCTTCCAACTCCATAATATCGGAGGTCCCCTCACGACATGTCTTCCGTACGGAACTGCCTCCCACTGAAGAATTTATGCAAGAACTTTCCGCTAGCCCCAGCGGGGAGCCCGAACCGCCTGCACTGTTGCACGCTCAATACGGAGTCTTACCCTCCGTCTCTCACGTCCCCAACTCTCCCTGTCATTTACACCCCGACGAAACATATCTAGAAGACAGTCATCAGCCCCTCCATAACTCATTACGAGATTTAAGAGTCCTCAACATTTCACCTGGCATGGTACATTCCAAAACTTATCCGCCTATAAATCCGTATCCATCTCTGACAACTGTAGCAGGGCATTACAATCCATATACAGGCGCTGTGTCCGCTTCGAGTCAATCTTATCACAAACCGACATTAGTCACCACTACAGAGAGGGATATAAACGCAAACGTCTCTCAGACCTTTCTTGATAATGAAGATCCGCCCAAAAGTGTTCAATCAGAGAGAAGAGTACGTTTCGGCGAGGTGATGATGGCGCCAGAGTCTGAGATGGTGTCGAACAGATCTGACGGAAGGGACGAGAGCTCCGCACCGCTATTGACACCCTGGAGCAGCGGTGTCAAAGCCTTCGCCCTCGGCGAGGTAAACATCAGTGTTCGACACCTCACAATCGCACACACTGCTTCTTTTGATTGTGTTCGTCGACAACCCAACCAAAATTTGACTAAAAACAAATACAGTCAGTCATACACAGATGTCATCCGTTCATATCCGTACCCCATTTTATTTCGTTTTTGTTTCTCACTCGGGATTATGTTTATTAACTTGCAATTTTAATATATTTTGCATGTATTACTTACCGCATTATTTATATTCATATCAGTGTTATTTAATACCTATATTGACTGCATGGGTGTTCCTGGTGATGGTAAATATATGGCTTGTAAATATCATAAAGCTTTTTTAACTCATTACTGTGACTGTTCATCTTTTGGCGATGATGACAGAAGGTTTTATTTATCAATATGTCCTCAGGCTTCCCCACCTCATTCTGGTAATTTTGTGAAGGCATCTGTGAGTGATAAGAAGAGATTCTTCGAGAATGCTATGGAAGAGAGTCACAAGCCGTCACCCAAGCCAGGTAACCAAATTTACATTTACTTTGCATATAAATAAATTTATTTGAACCCAGAAACTCAATTACTAGATGTATAATAAATAAAATATGAAATTAGGTTATTTTTTTTAGTTTACTGATCTGTTGTGTGTTTATTGCCATTATTGGTTTATGTGAGTGTGCGAGTTGAATGTAGAGGTATTTACCTACCTAACTATATAAGTAGGTACATACTATACATACCATCGAAATTGAGGCTTACGCATAAACAAAATTAGGGCTAAAGATTAAAAATAGGAAACATAAATAAATTAAAAAACGGTTTAACAAATTTATGTTTGAGGAGTATTTAACAGAAGCATAATATAAATAACTATACATACATATACAAGAAACAGAAGCAAATAAGTAGGTAAGTATTATGGTGTTAAGGGAATCGAAAATTAAACTTTTTTGAACAGGCTTAAAGTTTAATTTCGCTTGCAGAAAAAGTATTCACATTCCTATCAGCGGATGAGGTGGAGAAATTGAAGCAAGAAGAGGAAAGGAAGATGGCGTCGATGTCCCGCTCCGAACTGTCTTGGTCGCCGGAGGACCACAGCGGTTACAGCTCGCATTCCGATGACGAACCTTACGAAAACGGACACAGGTAAAACTTACTACATGTATCTAACCAAATGACTAGCCTATCGAGCGCTTTTAAGGAGTTTTGGATTCTGATTTTCAACCGTTTGACATAATATTAATAACTTTAAACTCAATATACATCCACATAAAGATACTTTTTTTCAATTACATGGAGTTCTTTTATGGAGTCTGATTATTCAACAGTTAACAGATAGGTCCATCTGTAGCCGTAACTTTAAACTGAATGTACATCCACATCGAATCGTTAACTTTAAACGCAATATACATCCACATAAGTAACTTTTTTCTTCAATTTCCGGTACTCCTTTTATGGAGTCTGATGGTTCACGTCGACAGATAGTTCCGTCCGTCGTCGGCAACTTTAAACTCAATATACATCCACATAGGTTACTTTTTTCTTTTTCACGTAGTCCCAGCTAGATAGACGTCAATCCCTGACGATTCTATTTATCTGCCGTTTGACGAAAAAAGTACACACCTAACATACATCTTTATCTCTATTTAGATACCTCAATTTACGTATTAAAATCATCATTACAGCGTATCAGGCGGCGTCAGTCCGTCCGCCAAGTCGCGCCGACGCGCGGGCGCAGAGAACGAAGATGCGGCCACGAGGGCCGCTCGCCGCGCCGCATGGCGAGCGGCCAGGCTTCGCTCTTTAGAACAGGTAAGCGGGGACGGGAAATTTCATATTGCGGGACTTTTGTTGATTGTACAGGTATTCATATAAACGAAGACAGCTGGTGTGGAGACGGATAGCTTTCTAGACCGCAGGGAAGACCACCTAAAAGATAGGTTGATGATATCTGAGAATATGATGGGATGTCGAGGTACCTATGTACAGTAAGCGTCAGAGAAAAGGATACACCCCTAACAATGACATCGAGCCGTTTAAGATTTTTGTTCAATGACTAATAAGAAGTGGTGGCTAAGCGGTTCAGACATCTGCTCGGCATGCTGAAGGTCCTGGGTTCGGATCCTATGAATACAACTTCACTTTTTGATGTTTTATTTTTGCTTTCAGCTTTTGTTAGTTTATTGGTGGTTATTGTGATATTTTCGAAAATTTTAAAACCATAATAGTAAATGAGTAACAAATTTATTATAGTAAGTAAGTATTATGCTTAGGTTATTAATTAAATTACTTAAACCTATATATTCACAAAACCTAATCGATAGCAAAAAAAACAAAATAGATAAGAACGTTAGTATTCGGTTAAATTTGTTGAATAAAAAAATAAGGTTCAAATATGAAATATTGATATCTGTGCATGTGAGAGTAAGAACCAACATGCTAACTGTAACAGTTAAGCAATTTATATCTTTCTCTTTTCACAGTTTTTGATAACCCTTTAAACATAACATAAGAAAAATATGCGAGGTCAGATGGTGTATCGTTAACACAAAACTTCTTGAAAAAAAAAAACAGAAATAGATACCTGTTATGTTATATTATAATTTCACTAAAATCCAAGTTTAAAACCATCTGACCCCATAAGTTTTTTATTGGATTTAGGTCCGGGCTTTTAGCCGGCCACTCCGTTGTTTTTCTTGGCCTTCAACCAGGCTTGGACGGTTCGGGGCCGATGAACTGAAGAATTATCCTGAACTAGGTATATTTGGCCTTCAGGATATGCGACATGCATAGACGGCAGCGTTACGTCCTTCAAAACTTCAAGGCATCGGTCACTGTTCATGCGGCTGCCAGTTTCTCTAGCTCGCCTGGATGACATCCGTCCACAGTAACCTACAAACAATAAACCTTTTTATATCTGTTGCAATGATGTTAGTAAAAATGTCAACAATACACCATATTTATATACATATTTATAATATGATATTTACCTAGTGTTAGGCCCCCTTAGCCTTGTTCTGAGGTCTAATATGTTTTTAGGATTTATCCTCTATCCTACTTTTCTCCATAAAAAGATGTCGTCGACAGTGCTCAGTGACACTCCAAAAGTTTCAGCACTGCAGGCGTAGTTTTGAAGGGATCCTCTGAGTGAACTTCCCTAATATTACGGTGTTGCTCAGATTCATTGATATAAAGCCATTGGGCGAGGGCCTTGGCGATCACAGTTCACATCACCTTTATATCCATCTCCGAACTGTTTTTCTCTGTAATGAAGATGATAATTAGAAATACAATATAAACACACCTTGTTAGTCTCTTGTAATGTAACATGATTGCAACAATAACTTAGCAATATTTACAACAAACAATAATCTTACCGTAATGCCCATATCTAGTAATATATTTTATCGTCTGTATACTGTGTTCTTGTTCAGAGAACCGCAATTTTTGGTTTTTATAAAAGTTGTTAATCAAACCATTATTATTATAACTGTTTCAAAACAGGAATAGATATCGCATAACACAAACACCTTTATTAACGACAGGATTTGCACAACACTTAATGATTTGTCATGTCAATTTTAAAGTCAACCCGCAATAGCAAATAATTATTTATTTGCGTTGAGGGTGACTTTAAAATACAATATCAGTCAATCAGTAGCGAAGAATTATATTCTACCAACACGTCATATGCTAAACAAATGATTCTTAATTTCACCGCCTGACGTAAGAATCTCGATAGCCGGGTCGTTAACTAAGCGGCTTAGCGTGCAGTTGAACCGAGATGGGGACCCTGGTTCAAACCTTTGGTTGTGGTAATTCCGATAATGTAAAATAAATTTTGTTAGATTTGATATTTTGCATGTTGTCTTGGCTCGACAGTGGCGACATGCAAAGATTAATGTTTTAAAACGGGGTGGATACTTTTCTCTGAAGCTTTTTTTATTCAACAAATTTCAACGAAGACTAACGTTCTTATCTATTTTGTTTTATTTTGCTATCGTTTTGGTTTTGTGAATATATAGGTTTAAGTAATTAATAACCTAAGCATAATACTTACTATAATCAATTTGTTACTAATAATATAATAATATTATGGTTTTTAAATTTTTGATGTGTAATAATTTTTATTAAATAAAGACTATTAAGACTATTATTCTCAATATTTGTTTTCGAAAATATTACAATGACCACCAACAAACTAACAAAAGCTGAAAGCAAAAATAAAACATCAAAAAGTGAAGTTGTATTCATAGGATCCGAACTCAGGACCTTCAGCATGCCGAGCAGATGTCTGAACCGCTTAGCCACCACTTCTTATTAGTCATTGAACAAAAATCTTAAACGGCTCGATGTCATTATTAAGGGGTGTATCCTTTTTCTCTGACGCTTACTGTACGAGCCAATATCACTTATACAGCAGACAACATGATTTGATGTCGAGGACTGTAAGAGCCAATATCGCTGATACAGCTGATTTTATTAATTATGCACTTAAAACAGCCGTAACGAAAACTTTTCAACACGCCCTGTCTCTATACGTACCCAAACATTACGTACAGCTTAGATTACCTAACTTGTTAAATCTAGACTATATATACAGTGGTTTTGTGTTGTTATATTACGTACAGACTTAACTATAACTAGAGTTCCCTCAACGAGGAGAGAACCCCAACAGGACATAAGATATCTTGATCGGAGGCCTTTGCAGCTTCGTCGCGTACGTGTCGACGTGGTTTGCCAAAAGACTCTGTGTGTTTTCTTCACTTGTGACTTAAAAAATGTTCTCATCATGTTTTTCCTTTCCCGCTTTAGGAAGCCATCGAGTCGCAAAAAGCCATAAAGAGCATGGTGGGACCAGCGAACAATATTCGGGAAGATGCCCCGCATAGAGATCAATCTCCGTCCGAGGTAACTTGTCACGATTTTGTTTGCCATCCATTAGAAACTTGTACTTAGCGAGTCTTAAATTAGACTTTGAATTCAATATCAGTTTTTTGACACGGTAATGCGAAATACCCGATAGTCATTTGTCTAATTTAAAATTTGCTCGTGCAAGTTAGATGCACAGTGGAATGTCCCAAGTAAAAACTAATAATTTCGTGAGTATCGAAACATAATAGTTTCGACCTCAGTGTATGTTTGGTCCTATTAAACATGAATGAGTGCAACTTGTTAACACTGTTATTAACCTTTCAATATTTTTCTAGTCGTACACAGTCTAAAATTCATAAAAGTAGATCTTTTTTCAATGTGCAGACAATTTTCTCCCTTTTGACTAACAGCGTGCGTAGCCAAGGTGTATTATTCACAGAATATTTTATTTACCTAATTTTAGTGTTATGGTTTAGCTAAATGGCTTCATCAATCATCGGTTTTATAGTAGAATAGAAAATAATTGCCACTTTCTCGTCTAATGCGTTAATTATTCGGAATTCATTCCATCAACTGCAATAATGTACACAATATATGGCGACGCTTTCTTATCGTCCATTCTACGTTAGAACCGTAGTAGAATTATTTTAATGGCAACTCTTTTCAAGTTACAATGTGTTATATGATAATGATAACCCTTGGCTACGCGCATGAATGAACCCATAGGTACTTGTGCTGTCATTTGTGCCGTCCCATGGGATATGTATTCATGTAGCTTCGCAGGCGATATCGTGTCTATGTGGGGTGTGATTGTCAAAATTGGCTTTACGTAATTATAGAAATGGCCCCTGCCACGTATCGCGTTACGTACAAAACCAGGCCAGATTCTGGCGGTGAAGGAGAAGGAAAAGTTATTAGACGAGCGCATAACTCTTCGCACCGAGGAGTTCGTCTGTCCTACCACTGGAGAAACTAAAGTCCGAACGATCGAGTACATTGAGAAAGTCATTGAAAAGGAGGTACACACCGCGATTGTATATGCTATCTTAAACGCTGTACACAAAGCAATTTTATCGTGTGTGGTTTTTTTATCGCTTAGCTTTCTACGTGCAATAGACGACCGTATTGACGACGTATATGACAGATTTATTATAAGACTGAACCGTTGACTGACTGTGACTGTTCCGTGTAAAAACACTTTGGGGCCTTGAAGCACAAATTCCGCAGCACAACCGTGATACACGAAATGATAGATTTAGAAACACGTAGTTCACTTAGAATAAAAATATTGTGAGGGCTTTTGTAAATAGATTATTTTAAGCCACTTGATATTGTCCAAATTGTTTTCCTAATGTTATTTAAGTATTCTCATGTATCTGTTTGCCCCTTGTCTTTTTCCCTCACGTTTTGCATGATATTTTGGCATGGCATGCTAACCTATTTTATTGTGTATGATTTGTCAGACGATACCCGGATTCTAGACACGGAAACCTTCACCGAAAAGCAATGGTTTGTTGAGTTTATTATTCGTATCTGTGTTTGTAGCGCTTGGTGAAGCTTTAAAGCAAATAAATTACTAAAGCCCTTGATTATGAATGTTTTAACCTACTCACTGCATGTTCTGTTTGTTGTTATTAACAATTTGATAGTATTTATAAGTTTAATTATTTTTGTTCTTTTGGTAAATGGTACTAAACTTTAATTAGCATCGATAGTGACTCATTTAACATCAGTGGTGTTTCAATTTAAATGTTTCTCTATGGTGAGGATAATTTTTTGTTTCCTATTTACATATAAAACCACCTATGTATCTGCAATACAGGTAAATTTGTAAGTCGAACTTTGATATATTGCTAAACGCTATCATGTTCACCCCAGACCATTCGTTTGGGTGATATTCATAAGTGAGTAGGATGCTAGCAATCTGTAGCCTATTATTTTATTAGTAGAATTTTTCAAATCTGTGCAGTAGATTCGGAGCCTATTCAATTCAAACAAACCAAGAAACAATCAAATCTTTCCTCTTTATAATATTAGTATAGATTCTTATCTAGGCTGGGGAACCCTGTATAAAAATATTATGATAAGTAACTCTGAAATCTCTATCCAGGTGGAAACAACGCAAGAGAAAATAATATCACTGGAGTTGACGACTAGTCCCAGTAGCGAAACGGCACCCGACCTAGACGACGGCGGCATCAGTTTGGGCGAGATGGAAGTCGACGGTGGCGATAACTCCCTCCAGCCGGATATCATCCAAGTGGTCAATCCGCTATTAGACGGCGGTGCGGGCCGAGTCACCTCCATTTCTGTAGGCCCCGCCCACAAACTTACCGCCTACACCGAACAACAGCAGTAGATCAGTATAAGATGATTTTTAAACGCTCGGCGTTTGTGCGTCTTCTTTTGTTTTTCGTCACCTGGGCTAGTGACGTCAGCATGGATAAATTTATGAAAACCAAAAGACAAACGCCAAGTTTGAAATTATCTATTATGTCCTTATCATTCGATCTCTATAGTTCTTGATAAGTACGATATTGAATTCCCCCCTCCCCCCAATCTCCGATACAAGTAGGTACATCCCATGACATTACGACTCGACGATGAGGTCCGGTTTGAACTCGATCGTAGATTTCTTCAACGAAACGAACGTCTATTTATTGCGGCATTGAAACGAGTTTCCATCCATACATTTTGTATTGTAACTGTGATAGTAAATTTAGTATTCCACCGACTTATTTTACGTGAAGGTATTTGAAGAAATCCACTATCCGAGAAGCGTTTAATAATGGCATTTTATACAGATCACAATATAATTTTTTATTTAATTTTGCGACGGAGATTTTAGGCTAGCTTCTATAGGTGTACTGTTTATTTTTGTGGTGATTATAATTTTTATTCTTTGAATACTTTATGTATTTAATTTTAATGACTTTCATTCCGTGCAAGTTTACGAGTGAATGTTAATGCTGTGCCTGTTGTGTGGAAAATAAATGTGACTGGAAATGAATAATTGTATTGATATAAATACTTGCAGTGTGATAGCATGTTTGTAAATACCATCGAGTTTCGACGACGCAGTATTTATCTTTGTAAAGGGGCGAGTGTAGATTCGGCATCACATTTTGATATGAAACATTCAAACCTGTATGTTACTTTAACTTATTCATATAATTGTGTAAGTTATTATTTTTATTCAATTTTAATTGTGGATAGTTCAGTATTTCTTGTGTTTCGTCCTTAACCCAAGTATGAGTACTGGGAAATTATGTGTTTAGGTCAATGTGGTGCCTTTTTCTAGTTCTTCATAGGAACAATGGTTTTAAAGTTTTAAATATTATGATTTCATATTAATATTCGATGTTCAATTTTTATAAAATTCAATTTCATAGGTAAATATTATAATCTCGTAATTACTTTGTATAAAACATAATATTATTGTAAGAATAAACTTGATTATTGAAGAAGTATTACATTTTCTATAATGAAATGAATGTTAGAATGGGTTTCTACGCGCGTACTTTATAAATTTTTAAGGCTCTTTTAGAGATATATCCTTTGTAAACTAATGAAAATATTGTATGTTTGTCTCTATTAAATGGTTTAATATATATTTTAATAAAATTATTCTGTTGTTTTAATGTAACTATTTAATAAAACAATAACTATTCCAACAAAGTATATTAGGTAAGCATAAACATAATGTAATATTTAACTCTAGGCTAGGTCATAATTCAATAGATTAACAGTAAACAAGAAAAATCTTTAAATAAAACTAAATAACTGTAAAAATAGGTGCATCTACTTCTTTGGCGCAATGATGCCCTCCAGTTGTGCCTGAAACGAGGTTTGCAAAGTTATAGGAGGTGAAAAATGGGTCATGAAAAAATGTCTGACCGTACAAACATCTGCCGTAACACCGTGAACAAACATCTGCAGATCGTACAAAAATTTGTCCCGAGGCGGGAATCGAACATCCTGCGTCGCAGGCGGACCTACGCCCACCGCGCCACAGAGGTCGTCAGAATTGTATAATCTCATCTCACCTTGAGCTGAGCGTTAGTCTTCTTCAAGGCTAGCAACTCTTCCTGGTGCCGTTTCTCCTCAGCCGCCCTCAACTCCGCCGCGCGGCGTTCCAGCTGTTCTGTTTTCTGTTTTAATTCTAAGCTGGTTTTCTCGAGAGCCGATCGCTCCGCTTCCAACTTTGCTACTTGGTCCATTAGGTCGGATTTTCCTTGCTCAGACTGAAATTTTACTCAGAATCTATACAATACGTAGGTAGAGTTATTCCGCATTCGTTAAATAAAACAGGTACCTACCTATTTACCTACCTACTTAATGATTTTCATTAGACAAAAGCACTCACTACATAACAAGGTGTAGTGGCGCACGCGCGCTCTCAGATCCATCTATGAGTGTTAATATAGACATTGTAGACAATTTATGTCTTCATCAGAATTGATAGCTGCTTTTTGTTAAAACATTGTGGTTTTAACAAAAAGCAGTTTTCAATTCTTGGATAGGTATCTTCATACTCTTCCTTCACCTACGAGCAAATAGTAAGTACCTACCTAATATCTGTGTAGAAGATATCATTGAAGTCATAGTTACCTGAAGTGCTTTTCTCATGCCGAAAGCAATGGAGCTGCAGTATAGCGTTTGGTAGGCCTCCATCGTAATCCGCGCCTCGTCACGCACTCTAAGCAGTAGAAGACCCCGTTCACCGCAGTTGATTGTTACCTTTACGTACACAGTAAAATAATTTTATAATTATCTTATAACGCGATGACAATTAGCAAAAACTATATATCATATAAGGGTTAATGCCCATAATCCCCACGCTGGGCGGGTTGGGGATTGCAGTTTGGTGGAGTTGTTTAAAATCATATACATAGATCCATATTCGTAACCTGAAACGCACCTTATTACTTATTAATAATATTTAAACTCCAGCACGGTAATAAAATAACGAAACCGTTCGATAATAGTTACTTACCGCGTTTTCACATTTTTTGTTTTGCTACTATAGGTACAAAGCATAAATAAATTACCTAATATTCATTAACTAAAAACTATTTTTTTAACCCTTACGCAGCTAATTTATGGGGGCGCGGTATTAATTTCCTATGCAATTTCTATTTTATGATGTTTCCAAGACGAGTCCTGTAAGGTCTAAAGGAAATAAAGCACTTTGATTTTGATTTCTATTACTTATAGGTATTATTACTATTATGTTATCTGTGCTTATACTAATATTATTAGGAAAGATTTGATTGTTTGTTTGATTGAATTTAATAGGCTGCAAAACCGCTGGACCGATTTGAAAAATTCTTTCACCATTAAAATCCTAAATTTTCCGTGATGAACATAGGCTATAGAATATTTTCGAAAAATTTAGGGACCCACATAAAAAAATTAAATTTTTGTTAAGTACCTAAATCTAAATAAATAATTCACCTGTCGTATAAGCTCATCGAAGCACTGCGTGTAAAGCTGCCTCCTCACAGGACAGATGCCGGTCTCCCTGGCCTGCCGCTGCTGCAGGCGAGTGTCCAGCATCTCTTGCAGGTTGATCACGTCGAGTCGCGTGGCGGGGGTCGATGATATCTAGACGGGATGGTGCGTTGTGGCTACTTTAGTAAATCTTCCCGATATGAACTACTTGGTACTTAAGTTAAGTTGTGTAGCCTCAATTGTAGTAGTTGCGGTGACGACCACAATAGATGTGTGGTTCCTACCTAGTTACCCTTCCAAGGTCTTTTATTTTTAAATGAACATGATAACTAGTATGATGTGATAACAGATTGCAAGGAAAGTATAAATCGTCGTCGTCAGCCTATATCAGTCGTCTGCTGGACATAGGCCTCCCGTAATAAGCGCCATAGAATGAAGGCTTTATTTTATCATTTAGGGTTTATTGCCTATAATCCCCACGTTAGGCATGCGGGTTGGGCTGCTGGGTGGAGTGGTTTCGCTGAGGGCGCTGAAGCCCACACCCTGGTGTCTTTCCCTTAGCCGCCTCTTACGACACCCACGGGAAGAGTTGGGGTGGTGAAATTCTATGCCGGCACCTCACGGCCCAAGGAAAGTACCTATACAATTGAGGCAATTTATGCAAGATCTTCTAGGTTTAGCTAAATATTTTAAAGATAGGTAAACGTGTAAAGTCCCAGCGTGCGCTGCCCACAAATCATATTATAACTCGGGCCGAACAG
Source organism: Eupithecia pulchellata (assembly GCA_963931895.1). Lineage (NCBI taxonomy): Eukaryota > Metazoa > Arthropoda > Insecta > Lepidoptera > Geometridae > Eupithecia > Eupithecia pulchellata. The sequence goes on from OZ007523.1 coordinate 7,980,834, forward strand.
TATGGCGGCGAAGTAGAGGTCTTGGCCTTAAGGCCTGATTTCAATGGTTTCTCAAGGACTGAAAAGTAATAGACTATCTCACCGCACCTTTCGCCCTATGTTCTGGTTACTCCATGGTTTAGGTATCCATCCCTCAGACCAACTAGATTTGTCTGAGATCCATTGTACCTTGATGTCATGGACTAGTCTACATTGCATCAAGTTTTAGACAGATCTAGATCTGTTTTTTTCCGTTAGAATGTTGAAACCTACCTTCTGTGTCCATATCTGGCCATCTTCCTCCCACTCTTTCGGCGGTAGAATAGCGTTCAAGATTTCTTCAGTTTCCCTCTTCGCTTCCGTCGGTACGCATGGCTGTATATTTGCAGCGCCTCGGGGTGAAGGCTATAATGTAATTAGGTATTGAATTAAGTAAGTATCTAGGTGCCAACACTTATTTTAAAACCGTTCTTTGCAAAAAGGCTTACTTTATAGTATCAGATTATAGATGACAAAATAATAAGTTTGGGACGAGTTTTGCTCCAACTCGAAAACTAACAAGGTAAAGGTTTCTTGTTCGCTTCTTTAAAAAGATTGAAGTGAACAATGAATCAAATTGATCACTTTATTTCCCCCCAACTAGTATCATAACCATAAGAATTTGTATCCCAATTCAAAGTAAATTTATTTTCTCTCACAATAAAAGCTTTGTTGCTAGAATACATTATTGCTAACCTAGTCTAAATACAAATATTATAGACTGGTGCCTGTTTTCGGTTCACAAGAACCTGTATTACGGGTCACCACAATCAATGTGCTAAAACACTGCAATAAGACTTCAATTATAGTTGTTTATTTTTATATTTAAAATAATAATCAAAAGTAATCTGTACGTCAGGCATAGTCGATGAATATTTGTGTTGATATGTGTGTTCATTGTATGGAACATACGTAAAGATATTTTAAAATAGAAGCTCGCAAATCGTAATGTATCCCAAATCCACTTTAGACTTCAGGGTGGCTACGGCAGCAGGTAACGTGGTCATGTGGTTACTTACCGTTTTCTCCGGTTGTTTTGTGACGAGCACGGGATTGTCGTAGCGAACTAATGTGTCTTCAGAAGATACTGGGGCTCTTTCCGTCATCTCTGATTATTTTAATGTTATTTTACAATATTTTACACAAAACTTAGCGATTGTTATTTTGTTATCAAACGAGGATGACACTTGATGACACGTAATGGTAGAAGCATTACAATAATATTGGTTTCTATGGGAACCGCGTTGCTCGGTAATTTTGATGACGTTCGTTTATCCAGCTCACGTCATAGATAAATACCTTGTCGGTACGTGATTGTCTATTTATAAGTATATTATAAGAGGAAAGATTTCATTCTTTGTTTGAATTGAATAGGCTCCGAAACTATTGGGCCGATTGCAAAATTCTTTTAGCATTAGAATCTTAAATTTTCCCTGATGATCTAGCCTATATTTTCAAAATAGTTAGGGATCCGCATGAAAAAATATTTTTTTTCTTAAATAGCCGTGCGAAGCTGGGGCGGACCGCTAGTTCCTAATAAAAATGCGTCGCGGCTTACAACTCAATTTAAGAGGCGGAGGACGAATTGCCCATACAAACGTAATACCAAAATTATTTCTAATTCAAGCATATTACCACTTTATTATTGTATTATTTGTATTCGATTAGTGTTTATCTAGGTTCCTAGATAGTTTTTTTTCAAAATACTTACCTAAAATTAAATGAAAGCCAATCGCGTTTTGCATATTTTTATGCCAAAATTTACAAGTTTTCTCCCTATCTGTTTCTTATTAAAAACAACAATATCTTACGTGTTGTTTGTTAAGGAACATAACTTATATTGTCTAGTTACAGAATAACCATACTATGTGAAGAATACAAAAAGTTTTCATTCATCATTTTTGGTATTACGGAACACAACCAAATTCATACCAAATTTTAAACGGCTAATATTGCTATCGCGTCGTCGTCGTCCCGCGCGCGCCAGCTAAACAGAGATATTCGGGGCGATTTTTGCACGCGCCTCAAGTTGAAGTTGCGAGCGAGGGTCGCCGGGTTCTTAAGAATAAAAAAATAAATAATGCTGGACATTCCACACAGCATCATCTAGCCCCAACCTAAGCAGAGCTTGTGTTATGGGTACTAGATGACTGATATACATAATACAATATTAATACATATATAGATATTTTTTATTATACATAGAAAACGACCAGAACGCCATGAACAAATATCTGGAGATCGTACAAATATTTGTCCCGAGGTGGGAATCGATCCGCAACCTCCTGCGTCGCAGGCGGACCTTCGCCCACCGCGCCACAGAGGTAGTCAAATAAAATAAACTAGTAAAACATAGTCTTTGAACTAATTATTATAATACAATTTATTATTATCATCAAACCTTTACTCAGACCACTTGACATGTATGGAGCTCTAATTATGAAATTACAAGCATACTTTATACAAATTACTTATAAGCAATAGTTTATTATAACGTTAAACTTCATCAGCAATGTAGTTCTTAGTGAACAGTTCAAGCTCTATACAGAGCTTGAACTGGTACCTATCTATAACCAAACTCAATGTAGAATGTTAGTAAACAAACTACGACACTAATAACTAGAATTCACTTGCTTGGCGTCAAGTTTCAGACATAATTGTAAGGAATATTTATTGAATGAAGGATCTCAAATCGACAAGTAATTTAACACCACAACAACCGAGTGCATTTTAGCTTAAGTATGGACGGTTTTTTTTACAAACAAACAACATCGATTTTGATATAGATAAAATGTTGGTAAATATGCCCCCACACTTATCCTAAAAATCACGTATTGTTATGCACTGACGCCCACTGTACATAGATTCCGATATTTCCCTATAATGAATATTGCTGACAACTGTTTTTAAAACTATACGTCTTTGAGACGATTTTGTTTAGGTACAAATGATATCTTGAGAATGGCTGGCTGGACTATGGTATTAAAATTTAGTAGAAAAAGTATTAAAAAACCAATTCCTTTTACTTTACCCTGCAAAGGGTGCTTACGAGTACATTTTCTGCAAGATCACATTCACCGACACTCACTTTAAAGTACCATCCATCACGATCACTTAGCACATTCACTGCGAATCACTACTAGAGCTGGAACTGGAGTCAGTCGACATGACTTCCACGTCTTCCTGCGCCGTATCCTTGCCGCGTCCGTCGATGGCCACGGAGCCGCCGCCGCCCACAGACATGTGCAACTCGCCGGTGGGATGCCACGTGAACTGGTTTGTTGCCGACGCTGGTACTGCTGGGAAACAAATGCTTTATAATTAATATTTGTAATGGACAAATCTTTGATCGAATATCTACGAATATCTGAACAAATATCTACAGATCGTAGATATTTGTCTCTCTGGACGTTTTCTATTTATAATAAAAAATATTTTACTATGATTATATTGTATTAAGTATTTCAGTTATCTAGTACCCATAACACAAGCTCTGTTGGGCTCGGAGCTAGATGATGCTGTGTGAATTGTCCAGCATTATTTATTATATTTATATTATAATAAATAATGCTGAGCAATTCACACAGCATCATTTAGCTTTAAGCTAAGCAGAGCTTGTGTTATAGGTAACAGAAAACCTTCCACAGCTTTCTCGAAGAGGTGGACGAAGGGGGGGTTGCAATCTGCGACACAGTATTTTACTTTTGCAGGTCGCATCGCTTTCTATTTTTGCCACTAAAGCTAATTTTATGTTTATAAATAAATATTATTTTACTTTTTTTTACAGCCTTCTGTAGAAGTAGGTACGCTAATATCAAACGTTTGGAGGCCTGTGGACATAAGCCTCAGCCAGGATATCTTAAGACACATGTCATGTGTGTTTTCTTCACGCCAGCTTTGGTAACGCGCGTTTTGAGAACCATCTGATACCATTCGTTTACACCTTTACTCGCGTGAGGTTCGCCCCATAGGGTAAATAAAAAGAATATATAAATAAATAATACTGGACAATCCACACAGCATCATCTAGCCCCAAGCTAAGCAGAGCTTGTGTTATGGGTACTCGATGACTGATATACATAATACAATATAACTACATAGATAGATATTTTTATTATACATAGAAAACGACCAGAACACCCTGAACAAATATCTGCAGATCGTACAAATATTTGTTCCGAGGCGGGAATCAAACCCGCAACCTCCTGCGTCGGAGGCGGACCTTCGCCCACCGCGCAACAGAGGTCGTCAGGGTGCGTTTGTATTCGCATTAAGGCTAGGTATTCCAACAGAGGCCGCACTTTTGTGGTTTTCAAAACCATCTGAGATGTAGGAATACTAATTAAAAATTCTGTAAAAAAGATATGTAATAGTTAAGGATTTAGTCTAGTCAAATTCGCATTCAGATACAAGATTTTATAAACTTCGCTCGAGAAAAAAAAATCTCGAAGTTACCCCTTTTTGAAATGTTTTTTCAATATTATGACTAAACTATGTGATATTTTAAGTTTTTTTTGTACTCAATTAAAGACAGTAACTATTTCTAGACAAATTCGCAGAGTTTGTCCTGATAAAATGATTTTCAAAATCACTATTTTGAAATAACTACAAAATTCACAAGCGTGGTGGCTTGGCAGACACGATCAGGTCGATCAGTCGCGCTCTGGCGCTTACAGACGACGGACCTATGTCAATTTTTCCGCTAATTTATGAAGTAGGTACGTAAATGTTTCATTTGTTATGCAATTTTAGTCTCTGACACAATGGCGTTAGATTCAATTTTACTTCAACCTTTGACATGATATGTGACGGTCGTAGTGCCATAGTATAAAATCATCGGTATGTAAGGCAGAAAATTAATAAAGGTTATTGTTCTAGTTAAAAAATATATTATCTACCTACTTACTGGAATGGTTTATTGAAGCCAATAATATTTAGTTAACTACATTAACATTTTATATAGGTATCTATAAAGCATTGACATAATTGTCCTCCTTGATGGTGGAGGGGGAGGTATGGTTTTTTTTACGGAATCGTATAGAAGGTATCGGGGGGACCATAGGAAAATTCCGACTTTTCCAAATTTGCCCCCCCTTCTCGCCCCCCTTTAGGGGGGCTCCCAAACAGAGCCATACTGAATGTTCTTTTTTGTGGGGTTGTATAGAGGGGGTCAAATAGTTCAAAGGCAGGTAAAAATTCCCCCCCCCCTTTGCCCCCGGACCCCCCCTTTTGAAGTTGCTACCGGAAAGAGTGGTTATAGAAAAATTTGGATTGCGGGGTCGTATAGAGGGTTTCTTCTAGTGTTGAAAAATAAAAAAGTCACCCCCCCTCCACCCACATTTTCACCCCCCCTTTTTGTATCTCCCAAACGGATCGACCTAGAAGAAAAATTTTTTCACAGTCATGTAGAGGAAAAGAAATCATTTTGAACGCCAAAAAAAGTTTGAACCCTATGACCCCCCAGACCCTCTTTTTTATAAAAAACCGAAAATTGGCCAAATTTTGACCTTTTTTTTCGGGTGGAGCATTGCGGCGAGCGAAGCGAGCTGCAATGCGACTACGGGGAACAGCACGGCGAGCGAAGCGAGCTGTGCTGTGACCCCCCATGACCCCCCACGACCCCCCAAAAACCCCCTCTTCCAGCAGGCGGGGAGCGACTAAACTAGACACGGCGAGCGAAGCGAGACGTGCTGTGACCCCCACGACCCCCCTCTCCCAGCAAGCGGGTGAAGCACTGCGGCGAGCGAAGCGAGCTGCAATGCGACAAAGAGGAACAGCACGGCGAGCGAAGCGAGCTGTGCTGTGTGACCTAACACCCACTTATATGGGTATCGTTTTCGACTAAATCAAACACGTAGATTACGAAAAAGATGTCCATTTTCAAATCCAAGATGGCTGAAAGTTTACTATCGCAGATTTTACACATGGATATCGATTTCCATCAAATCAAAGACGTTTTAGGTTATGAAAAGTAAAAACTCCAATGCGATAAGGCCGCCTAAGGCAAGGCACTCCCCCCGAGCTGCTTGCAGCTCGGGCACATAAAACCTCTAGTTTTTAATCTATAATTTTATTACATGTTAATAGGTTTCTTTTATCTATACTAATATTATAAAGAGGAAAGATTTGATTGTTTGTTTGTTTGAATTGTTCCGATACTACTGGACCGATTTGAAATTTTTTTTTATCATTAAAATGCTAAATTTTTTTGTGATGACCATAGTTAGGGACCCAGATGAAAAATTCAAAAATTAAACCGTGCGCTATACCTATATTCTTTTTCTATTATGGCTCCGCTGCTTGTTTTCAGATTTTTTTAATTATTACATAGTAATAAACTATGCTGAAATAAAAAACTGCAATTAAAACATGAATAAGAGGGTTTTCCACTTTACGTAAAATAAGTTTTATCTTTTTTTCCCGAATAAAACCGCAATCACATCTTACAATAAAAAGCGAGATATCGAGGAGTGAGTATTAACCTGTTGCGATGTTGTTCGGATCAAAGAGTTGTTTTTATTTTTCGTTTAATAAAAAAGTAAAATCCATTACAAAAAGCCTATCTCAAGAACTACTCGTACGATTTGCCTGAAAAAAATTCACAAGGTGTAATCGCACCTCAGAAACAATTATTTCAAATAAAAACACTTCTATAGTAATAGTCGGTTACCATATTATTAGGTGGGGGCGGCGAATTATGAAAATAAATGAAAAATCAAAATGAAGATTTTCAGTTCAAATTTTGAAACTGAATATTGAAATGGGACCTACAGAGTCGAAAGTGGTATCAAATGAAAGGTACTGATTTGTACATTTCAAAACAGTTTCTGAAATTTTGATGAATTTTATACTTTTTGAAATATTTATAAAAAGGTCGAATAAATGACCATCCCCCCCCCTATCTCCGAAGATTGCAGAGCGATCGATGTGAAATGTACCAAGTGTTTGTAGATATGGATCTATATATTGAATGAAAAATATAGAGAAGTCTGTAATAATAATACTATTTGAAATATGGTCAAAAAGGGAGGGGATAATTTTCTAAAGGGTGAACTACCCCACTATACTAATTCATTATCTTCATATATTAAGAAACATAGATTCAGATTCAGATTCAATAACTTTATTTCTTTAGGCTTACAAAATAAGCACTTAGACAAGTCGAATTTCATACAGTTAATTATTATAATATTATAATAAATAGAGATGAAGTTGTAACAACTTCATTTATTTACGAAACTCTAACTGAAAACTATAAACAAAGTTTGATCATAGCAATAGCGTTTCTAAAGTGAAATAATATTATGCTACTGCTTATTTCTATACTATGTCGTTGGCGCTGCATCTGCGCTAAGTATTTCGCGCGCAACTTTAGACAGGACAAAATGCCTACAGCTGCAGGAATACCTCGCCTTAAGGCGGATCGGACGCGTGAAGGAATCTCCCAACCAGGAAACAACGAGAGTCGAGATGTCGGCTCCGCTATACTTCTTGATAGTGTGAGGGAACGGGACGCACTATAAGGCAGTGGATAATTTGCTCGTAAAACAAATATAGCGGAACTTCTAAGATTTTTGTTATTATGGTGCGAAATCGAATTTTTTTCGATGATATCATCATTTAATGATATTCATTTTTGTAAGTTAGATAATTAAGGTTAGAACTGTTTACATTAAGGGCTGTTGATTTTGTTAAAACAATAAAAAAAAATTAATTTATTAGTAAATCTTTAAGTTTTTGATGGTTCTTTCATTTGACCATTAATACATATCACAATATCTAAGTTGAAAGCAAACCTTCTCATCTGGGTACGTACCGCCACGCCGCCGCCGCCTTGGTGGCGATATTACGACCTCTTTACCCAGAGTCCTCATTATTTTTAATGCTGACGTAAAACAGTGGCTTTTTTAGTTCAGAGGTGAAATAACGCCATAATAGCCAGTGCTATTGCGTCATACTTTAGCATACCTAGAACTAGATTAATCACAATACCTTTTCAATTTCTTGGTCATGGATGTTTTAGAAAGGTAGGTACGATGCGGAGACAATAGCGATGTAATGCCAATGAATAATAAGAAATACTTATAAACAATCAAACTTGTATATATACTTATAAACATAAAACAGGTTCCTGGAATAACATATCAAGTAAGCAAGAACTTGTGAATAAACTTTACAGCAACAATGTGAAACTCAATCAATGAAATGATTCATCAACATCTTAACACGCGCCCGTCTAGTGATCACCTTACTTAAAAGGCAGCCACAAGGAAAACCCTTTGGACAGATGAATCAAATTAATGAACGCAAACACTTGTAAGGACTGGGAGTTATTGATTAGGATTGTTTGCCTGTTACCCTGTTCTTGGAACTGTGATAATCAAAATACACACACATTATCACACAAATAATGTTAATACTTAAGTTTCAATGGATGTTTGTTACTTCGCCCAAAAACTTGTGACCTACTGAATAGATTTGACTGAAATTTTACAAAATTACATCTGGAATGAAACATCAACTTAAAAAAGTAGTGTTGATGTTTCATTCAGTTCAGTTCTTAAAAGATAGTCACAACCATTGGATTTACATAGATACAATGCATGCAAATCTGTAGGCAGAAACTAGTATATTATACATATATAAGATAAAAAAATAACATACCTCCTCCAGTGGTCATTCTGTGAAGTTCATTCAAAGTGGATGGAGTGTGACCGTTAAGAGGCAGGTCGCAGAGTCTTCCGAGCATTCCCACTCGCATTTCCAAGTCTGTTGGGTACGGACGGCGAGGGTCTCCAGGCTGCCAGGATAAGGGAGCACTGACTGCATTCGAAGCACTGATCCTGGAAAAGAATTAATAGATTGTGGTAAGCCATGTTTGTTTTTATACTTGCTGTGTGAAATTATGTGTTAGTGAATATGGTATTTAATTTCTTATGTTAGGTACTTTAGTTTTCATAAGAATTACAAAAATTCACTTAAAATTAGGAACTTACGGCTAGTTATTGCTATAATGTAAAATACATTTGGCTGACGAGTGTTCTACACTAGAGGTCAAATAAATAAACTTAAAAAATAGGTAAGTAACTATAACTTGTCTAACTACTAGACACTTTGTTAACAAAATAGTGAATGAATGAATGAACACTTTATTGTAATTTTTGCTTTAGATAAACAGTTACATAATCTTATATCTAAATTAATTAAAAACTTACAATAGGCGGCCTTATTGCTCAAAGCAATTTCTTCCAGGCAACCTTATTAGTAGCTAGCGATATAAGAACAAAAATAGAGTAAGGTAGTACAACAGAAAATAAATTAATTAAGTATATAAAAAGCATAAAAAAAAACTGCTATCAATATAAACTATAAACATAATGTATACAAAAACTAAATTAAAATAGTGCCATTTGGATGTTTTTGATTGACTTCACTTTTATAAATGGAGATGAGTTATCAGGATGTAGCTTGTGTGTTCCATGGTGCATTAATTTATTAGACATACCTATGTGCAAACTTGATAAGTTCTTCCGAAGGCACAGGTTTCTTCCTAGATTTCTCTATAGATGCCAACTTTTGCTTTGCTTGATACAGTGAAGTAGCCAGGATTTGTTCTGCATCTTTCAACTGCCTTTGTAACTGATATATATCTTGATCCTGCATAAAGTACATAACAATAATAAATCACCATGATCCGGTACTCTAAGAAGCTGGGCTGGTCAGGTTAGGTTAGACTGTTTAGACAGGGGCATAATGCACAATACACTCCCATGCGAGATGTCAGTGCAGATCTCAGTTCCCCTTTTACAATTTGAAGTAAATTACGGTATAGATAGTGAAATCTAAATTAGATATATTTCTTTTCTTTGACTTCAATAGGTCGGCATTTTTATTCTAGACCTAAGATAATAAATGAATAACATCAATAGGTCGGCATTTTTATTCTAGACCTAAGATAATAAATGAATAGTGTTTTTTTAAATTCTAAACATTTTCACATAGCATCATCTAGTCCCTAGTAAGGACTACTTGTTTTATGGATGCTGAATGACAGATTCTTACATAATAATGTAGAAAAACAGATGTGGAACAAATTTCAAAAGTTTTAAGGAACATTTGTACTTTTTACATGTGGCATGAGAACTTCAAGTTTGCAACAGCAATGCTCTGTTTGAAATATAAACTTTTTGTTTTCTTACCTTATTATCAACTTCTGCTTTGAGTTCATTCATCTTTTGCTGTATTTTAGCTTGCTCATCAGCAAGCTCCAATGTTTTTTTCAACTCAGCATCTTTTGAAAGCAGCAAATCTGTTAGCTGTGCATGGTCTGCTGCTGATAGTTTCTGAGGTTTTGGAGCTATCGAGACCTCTACGATCTCTCTGTAACGAAATTATTAATGATAAACCTGATATTTTTTAGTCAAATTAAAAGAGCCATGTCAACTTACTTTGCGATTAGCTCAATATCGTCAATTAGCGAGAGGAGCCGGTCTTTGGTGCTTAAATGAGATGACATTTGTTTGTTTTAGTATCAAAATCTCGAATTGATACGGGTTAATTGATTTACGGGTGCCGTTAGTTAAATTTCGGAAACCCAAATAAACAAAAACAAACATGAAAATTCTTTCTTGGGTATATCAGGGTTGCCAGATAAAAACAAACTCAATTCGCCTAATATAATTTTTCGGTCAAGGGTAGCCTAGTTCACCTAATAGGGGGAGACGGGGTGCATTGATACAAGGGGCACATTGATACACTAGCCTTATCTAATAATTGACTGAATGGATTTGAGTGGCGCCGTCACTAAAACGTTCACAAAAAGGTCCGAAAGCATCCAGTGTAACCGCACCGACCTGTCTGTCAACGGGCGGCCTAGGGCATGCCGAGATGTGTTTTGAGCATTCATAAGTAAATTTTGACACAATATATGAAAGTGTATCGATGCTCTTCGATAACATCTTACGAGGATTTTTATATACCAAAGGTAAGTTTAACTATCAATAATTATGATTTTTGTTTATATAACTTAAAATAAAAGTGCGTTTTAGAATGATAAATTGAATATTAAAAAATGTCGTTGGGGGCACTTTGATGCAACAAAGTGCGGGGCACATTGATATGTATCATTGTGCCCGTCTCTGTATAAAGATGCTCCATTTCTGTACAAAAAAACATCGGTACCTACCACATTATATGTCTAAAGTCATTTCTAAATACAACTTGACTGAGTATGAGGTTTTATAATTGAGAAAACAAATTGACCATGTTTTACATTTCTGTCCCTCCAGATGTGGAAGTGTCGATATTAGAGAAGTTGCCCTTAGTACACGAAATTTTACGAAAGGCTCAACTCGAACCATCTATGAATCTCTTTATATTAATTTGAGTGCATATAATGTGCAATAAGAGATGAAAAATATTGATATTGGTTTTTAAAAAACACTAAGATTCGTAGTTTGATTTATTGATTATTTGAGCCTGGCTGTGAATTAGCTTTGATTTAATAATTAGGTACATGAGTAACTTATATGAGAAGGCTGATTATGATCTCATCACAATAAACAAGAAGAAAGAATGTAAAAGTTTTTAATTTGACCATTTTCATAGCTATTCCACCCTGTATGAAAGTGCCCCACGTGGTGTATCAAACTACCCCGCTAATGGGGCAGATTGATACAAAAGCCATTTTTTACTAAACGTTAAATTATTTCTTTTCTTTGATGATTTAAACAATTTTAAACTATGTCATTATAATATTTAATTATTTAGCTAAACGTGTAATGCAAAATAAATGAAAAATGTTATGTTTAGACACATTTTATGGATCTTTGAATTTTTGTGTATCAATGTGGGGTACATTGATACACAAAAATTCAAAGATCCACTTCCCCCTAAATGGAGCTAAGCCGCCACTAAAATATTTTAATCTAGATAAAGAGACAGGTAAAAAAAAAATTATGTGGGTAGATTGTGTGATCGTGAATTTTTGCAGGAAGTTATTATTTTATTCCTCTTGTAATTCCGCATCAATTTCAGCGGGATCATAAAATTTGGAAGAGGTGGCAGTAGCAATATGTACATTACAATACAATTCTATATATTATTACCACCAAGTTAGTCATAGTCAAGTCATACGTAAATTTTAAGGTAAGCAATAGAGTGCTCAATATTGACCTCAGGAAATTATATTATAACTACACTAGGTACCTATGTGAGAAATGAAAAACTAATAAATAAATAATAGATCATTTAACCCCCCCCCCCCCTCCCCAGGTAGCCTAAATGATGCCTAATTTGCATAATCTGGCATCACTGGGTAAGCGTTTTGGCAGCAAACTGACATTGAAATTAGCGAATTATGACAGTGACAATTTGAGATGTTTGATATTGATTGCTAAACGTTGACAAGAGTTTTTTATAGTTAGGTCAAGGAACCTATACCCAATCTTTCGTTTCGTCACCTAATCATTTTTAGCTCGTTAAAATCGTAAAATCGTTTGCGTCTTTGCTATTTTTAATCAATCCTTCTGAAGTTTCTAGGTAGCTACCAAGGTCAAGGAATGATCCAACTGCATCAATGGGTCGTCTTTGGTACAACATTTTTGAGTTGTGCGCAGTTTAACCATTTCGTCCGTAGGGCAAAATTAATTTCAGCATATTTTTCGCACACTAAGTGCGAGTAATTCTGAACTAGCCTAAATCGCCCGATCTTTTTTTCTATCTAGCCTAAACAGCTACTGGTTGCCGACTTGATTTTTTGATGCAAAACATAACGCAGCTCTTCTCGTATTGCATTGCACCTTCGCTTCGTAGGTACAAGTACCTACAATGCAAAACAAAGTTTCCGGTTTCACTTACCTCACCAAACTGACCCGCCTTGGCCATAAAATGCATAGTGCGAATGCAATGCAATTCTCGTAAACCGGTTGAGCACGCGGTCGATGCGTGATCAGCTGTTGAGGGGACGCGCGGGGTTGGGGGGGTATCATGCTCTGAGCATGCGCTCACCACGTGGTAGTGGCCTTTGTTGCGGTGCTCGTTCTCGAACTCTCGATGGAGAATATAAAAGAAAAGTTAGGTGTGTTTTCTTAAACAAACTAATGCCGTTTTGTTGAGTTTTAGGCAAACTAAAATAAACCGTCTAAAATGCTGGTTCATATTGTATGTAGCAGGTACCTGGTTGGTAAGTACCACCTAGCCAGCCGCCCATGTAAATCCAAAAATGCCACCCTAAAGAAAAAAAACTATACTTTTTAGCAATATTAAGTAGTAGGTCCGTAACCAGGTAGGTAAAATAAAGCTCTCGTAGTCCTACGAACACAGCTACGCAATCTGCTACGGCTACTCGCTACGTGCAAAAGATTTCAACGCGTTAAATGGGCTACGGATTTGCTACGAAACAGGACACTATTTTATTGCAAGCAAGTCATTTTATTTGCTTCCATTTTCCATGCACACTAATAAAGGCCCTCTTACGTTAACTCTGACACAGTGTAATAACAACAGTTTCTAAATTTGAGTTGAACTTAGCTCAACTTATTTCAATTAGAAAATAAAAAGTTATAACATATTTGTAAATTTTGTAGTATTTTCATGAAATGCGCATAATTATTATGTAATTTTAAATATAGATTCTCGCCCTACCTACTTTTTTTTTTATGACGTTAGTAAAAACAGCCACTATTCTCTATAAAAAGAACGATAGCAATTCTCTTAACTGGTCTATTTTATAAATACTTAGATCGAAAAAAAAATCAATCAAGATAACCTACTGCAAAGTGAATGTTATTACCCACACTGTGGCGTTGTTATTCATAACACAACAGGGGTAGGGGGGTAGGGGAGAAGCGGCGCGGGGGGCGAGGCTAGCCAAGCAAACCTGACTCGATCGAGCTGATTCGCTGGCGCTCACCAGTCGTTCCATACCTAGCCTGGCAGTAAAGGCTCCTTCTGCCAATCTAATGGAACACAGTTTCTGCGTCTCTTCGATCGTTTACAAGTCAAACATTCGCCATAAACGCGTCAGCTGTAGGAAACAACAGATTTTACTCCTGCTGCTATGTTGTTTAAACGGATCATCGAAGGAAAGTCCGTGCTGAACGGAACTGAAGGGCGTAAGCCGGAGAAATGTTCCAGAAGGCGTTCTGAATGCGATGGATGTGGTGAACATTCCACGTAAGTTTTTTACTTTCTAACATACGCTGTAAGATGAAACACTTTTGTACCTACTGGGCATGCGGGTTGGGGATCGCAGTTCGGTGGAGTTGTTCTGCAGAGGGCGCTGCTGCCCGCCCCTCGGTGTTTCCCTTATTCGCTTCTTACGACACCCACGGGAAGAACCTACATACCTACCTACTGTGAAGACTGTTTTCAGTTTATCTACGGTTTCAGAGTTTTGACCTTGGGTTATACCGGTACCTACAACACTGTTCCAGACCGAAAGATGTTGACCTACTTATCGATGGTATTATGTCAGCTATATAGGTACCTATGCTAAAGTTCCTGAGATCAATGCTTTGGTTTCTCGGATTTAGCACTAGATTAAATAATATAATTTTAAATAAGATAGGTATACTTATTTACTTAACCTACGCTTATTTACGTCAATCTACCAAAGATTTCTCCTCTACATAGTGTACGAGTTGTCCTATAGGTAATAAATAAGTCGTCTTAAAATATATTTTAACAGCTTGCATCTTGCGTAAGGTTGCCAATACACGGCCATATGATGACTATCGCATGATAGTCATCATAGTCATCAGGGGTCTGTCCGCATGGACAGACCTACATACGTTGTAGGGCTTATATAATGATATCATAACATTTTAGTGTTGTAAATACAGGTACTGGATGTACCTACACCCGCTAAGTAGGTATTACACCACTACCTATAATTATGATATTCTTATGATAGAATTTATGGGTATTATATCATACGAATTCTGTACGGCCTGCATTATTTATTGGTTATAATAACCCTAAAAATCAGCTGACTCCGTTTGTTGGTAAACATTCTACGCGCAGGATGGACAGAGTACCTAGTCTTAGTGAGTACACAATGAATAAAATCCTGTCAGGGTACAATAAATATCTTGGTTTCGCTCTTATTAAATTGATAACATTGATACTAGATATTTTATGGAATATAGAATAATTTATTGAAGAAAGTCATGTTTAAAATGAATAGGTTTTGGAAATGAGGCACTAACCTTAGGTATAAAGATTTAAGTAAGTATCACATCGCGATTTTTTTACTGTTTTCAATGAAAAACCAACTTACTAAGTTTTTTGTAAGTATGGATGGATGTTTGTTACTCTTTCAAGCAAAAACTACTAAACGGATCTTGATGAAAGTACAGTATGACCTGGAATAACATATGGGCACTTTTTATCCCGAAAATCCCACGGGATCGGGAGTTAGGCGGGTGTATATTATATTCGTCACTTGAGACCTCCTGCATTTAAGTATTCGGCAGTTACCTATCGATATTGCACTGATAAAACTGATAAGTACCATTCTTATATTTGACATGATTGTTTTTTGTGACTAAATCATTCTATCATGACACGACATCTATACGTACGTTTCACTCAAAACCCTCACCGCACACAGAACGGGTGCCCGGCCAAAACGTGAAATGTTTTCCTTTTCCATTTATTATAAGCTCTCGCCTTCTCCATTCGCTGTATACTAGGTTATTGCATCCAAAGCCCTTTTGTCCATTATACATACACTAAAGAAATCAAAATATACTTTTGTCCGTTTATAACTCACAGCCGTCCTTCTCGCTCCATTAAACAACTAATGAAATTAAAAGATACAGCAGACGAAGATAATATTAAATAAGTATCTACTAGTTGGTAAGGTACTGATGTTCCAAATAAATGAATTATAAATAATGCTGGACAATCCACACAGCATCACCTAGCCCCAAGCTAAACCGAGCTTGTGTTAGGGGTACTAGACTAGGTGAAGGATATACATAATACAATTATTAAATAGATAGATATTTTTTATTATTTATTAAAACCGACCAGAACACCCTGAACAAATATCTGCGGATCGTACAAACATGTATCCCAAAAAATAAAATCGATTTTTTTTTACCTACAAAATCAAAAAATTTGTACACCATACGAACCTATATGTTAAGTAGGTAAGGATCTATATTGGTGTTTCAAACCAAAATGTCATTTACCATAGAATTCCATCGCATAGAAGCAAAAGGGTTTTTTATTCTTGTGTGGAGTGGAGTGCAATGCCTGGACCCCTAGCTAAGACGGCACGCACCGGTTTTCGAGCCGGTTAACTGGACACCGCATTAAAAAAACTTCGCCCGGTCCTTCGAGCCGGTTATTGTGAGTTGTATGAACTTTACTTTCTTTGCCATTTTCTATGTGCAACGAGCAACGAACAATTTTATCTGCTAGTGGACAGAAGCACTTAAGTATTAGTTATGTTTACTCTGGTGATATAATAAACCTTTCAACGAAAACCATTTTATTACGTTCATAAATTCCCGCACCTAGGCTGAGCAAGCAGTGTTTACTGTTTACCTATAATTGGTTATACAATTATCTAATTTAAGATGCTTGTATATTATTGTAATATTGTAACACCCACTGGTAAACTAAATAAAATAAATAAACTACCTACACCGATCACGCAGGATATTCTTATCTTTCTAGTTTTTTGTTTCTGTGTTTTTCTAAACTAGCTACACAGTAAAATTGTTTTGCGACCATTGTAAATCATCTGCTATAAAGAGGCAAAAACCAACTTCTACTCCATTGTCGTTTTGCAGCACTAAGCAACAACGATGGTACCAACGTAGACTAAATGACATTATTTGTCACAAAAAAACCTGAAAGACAAACCTCAGGATGTTTGATGTCTATTTGAATGAACCCAGGTGAAATTTTAACTCTCTAATTTGTGAAAAGGAAATAGGTTCTAAGATACTCTACTCGTAGGTCTAAGATATCGAAGTATCAAATCTGTGGTAAAGGTACTTGATAACTAATAACACAATAATGGGATGTTAATTGATTCAAAAGATTAGCAAACCAACATCGCCCGGTTCGTTCATCCGAGCAAAAGTTAGTCACTCTTCTAAAGTCAATACTCCGGTTGGTCGTTTGTTTTTAAATTCCTAAGTCGATAATTTTATTTTAATTTTATTTTACTTCGTAACATAACGAAAGTTTTAAAGTGGTGTTCAGTTATCAAAGTTGGGTAGTGAATGTCATGTGAGTTTAATTGTTATCCGTGTTGAGATTTTTTAATTTATTATAAATATAAGCGTGTTTGTGTTGGAAAAAACATCAATGTTTATAACATAACCAGGGATTCCTTCAGAGTGAACTTTTATTCTTGCATTTGTTTATATTTTGAACCTCAAGCATGAGCATTTCTGCTTAACACCTTCCTCTTATGGCGTTTTCCCAACTCAAATTAACTCCACTTATTTTATCTGATGATTACATTGAAGAAAGGAAATTAGAAAATTTACATCGCTGGGTTTCTGATACATACTATAATCTTTTTTTAAATACTTCTATAATTGATTTATTTTGTACAGTTTAGGCAGAGACGCGGAGTTCCGCGTTGGCCACCAAACTAGTTAGTTTGGTGGCCAAAAAGGGCAACTTCGTATCTCTGATAAAATATTATACAAACAAAAAATATTGAAGAGGAAAAAAGCAAATACATATCACAAACTGCCCTACGAATTTTGTAATTTCCTTTGTTCAGCGTAATAATAAGATAATATAATATACGCTGATTTGAGTCAGGGCCTTACTTAACTTTAAATTTTCTTGACAAGTTTGTCACTGAACAGTTTTACTGAATGCTTTATTATCCTGTCCAAACAAATCGCATTCTTGTTCCATCCCGTCAGCTACGACGTAACTTGCTACGACGCACAAGTCGACCACGTGTCCTTATTTACCAATAGTTCAATGTACGAAAACAAACCGAAGTACCCACAAACATCAAATAATATGTAACGACCTACCTATTACCTACCTATTGATTACCTCTAAGTAATGAAGCGCACTCAGAGCTATTTATTTATCATATTAATAGTAAGCACACTCCCCCTTATAATGACGTTATTTGTTTTGTATCAGTGTCAAAGGGGCTCGTCTACCGGACATACCCAATACCCGCCATTTTTGTGACGAAACCAGTTTATCTAGAGACCGAGTTATCAAAGGTCTGAGCAGATACCCTCTTCTAGGTCCTCATATAACTGTTTGTTTCCCCGACTTGTTGACCAGTTCGACTCTAAACTTCGATATCATTATATGGAGGCACGGTTAGTCATCTCATTATAATACAAAGAGTTTTATTATTCTGCGTGTGCTTAAGGACTTGTTTTGTTTCAGTATTCTGGAAGAAATGACGAAGACGGTATTGCTTGGTGTGCTGCTATGGGCAGGGTTAACATTTGGGGGCACCATCGCCCCTTACCCTTTGAATCTGATTGTTGCAACAGGTAAGATCTTCCTATATTTAATGTTCGGAACCATGTTGGTATGATGGTAGAATTATAACAATAAACCCCATCAATCCCGGCAAATTTGACGTCTGACTTTGAACCTTTCAGATCTAAATCACCCACCACCGATGTACGATTTCCCATTCCCAAGTGCGGAACAATTGAAGAGGCTCCCACCAGTAACGGCAGCGCACACTAACAAGTCCATTGATATCAGTAGGATGGAAGTGGCGATGCTGCAAAGACTGGAAATGAACCTGGAATCTGCCGGGATCACCCCTAAGGCTGGTTCGGCAGCACAAGGCTTGGCTATCCATGGCGCCGCTTCTGAAAATGCGATGCATTATGAAAAGTCCTCGTATACCATCACGAAGGCATCCCAGAACTTGGTTTATACCAAATGCCGTAGGTAAGCATCGTAGTTTATACAGTGCCTACACATCACACGATAAATCATTTGTAATGGAAATATATCGAGTTATTTTTTTTAATGAATTTATTCACGTCTTTAAGACTTGAATAGAATTTTAGTCAGTTTATTAAAAACACAAAGGACACCAAGCTCAATTCCACCATGATGTCATTTTACTTTGTTTTCGCGACTTAAATTTTGATCATCATTTGTTTTAGATATGGGCTACCCAACGACGAATGCGCTAGCTTCATCAGCACATTGAATCTAGGAGACAGTCCATTTGGCTCCGAATGCGCTGCCCTGGAACGGTTTACTTGTAGAACCAACAAAAAGTCCAAATACCGTACGTTTGATGGCTCTTGCAACAACCCTGTACGGTCTTCTTGGGGTCAGGGATTTACGGGATATAAGAGACTGCTTCACCCGAGATATGCTGATGGCATCGAAGAGGTGAATAATATTTAAATATATTTGTTTTATATGTATATATTGAAGGTGAAAACGTGTTGTGCCAACTTAATAGACATAGAGTTAAGAATCAATATTTCTAAATAGAGCTATCTATATTTTTTTATTTCTTTGTCAGCATTAATCGTTCTGTTTAAACTATGACCTGCATTTTAATATATTTTGCAAGGTTACTATTACCAACTAGGGTAATTTGAGTCATTATTGCAGCGCATGCAACTGATTCGTGTTCTGTAATCAAAGATCAATCGTTTCTTTGTTCTTTACCGTATTCTATAACTCACTCGTCAATCCATTCTAAATTGAACTCTCTTCCGTTTCATGAAGACTTATCTTGTTAAATTTCTACAGCCTCGTCGTGCTCTAAGCTTCACGCAACTGCCTTCCTCACGAGTGGTCAGCACCCATCTTACAGATAATGTAGACCGTCCTGAAGATACCAAGACCATGGCTTTGGCTGTCTGGGGGCAGTTTGTTTACCACGATCTGGTGCATACGCCGGTTAGGAAAACTAGTAAGTTGTCTTTTCTAATCCATTCTAGGTACTTTGTCGATTCAGATCCAATATTGTTTATTTTGAAAAGTTACATAAACGCTCCTATTGGGAAGCCCACACAAAAGTTATTTATGTGTTCCACAGTATTTTATTTTATTCCATGCTGTTCTACATATCTATATAGGGACATGTAGAACAGCAACTGCCATAAGTTCGAGATTTTACGTCTTCATTTTATTTAGATTTGTGATAATGTGATGTTTCTTAATTGCCTAATCTGAAGTTTTGGGCGTAGACTATATAGCGCCAAATCTTTTAGAGTTAAAAGTTATGAGGAACAGAACCGTTATGTTTACTGTTAGTTATTGTGTTCTTAGTTATATATCTTTACTGCCTTGTAGTATGAATAATAAAACGGAACAGTGACGGTTTAACTAAGATAATAATTGTTTTTATGTTCATGTCATTTAGATAAACAAGACTTACGACTAAACGAGCAGTTTTGTACTATACTAGCGGCCCGCGCCGGCTTCGCACGGGTATTAAGCAAAAATTTCAGAAATTATACACACTTAGAGAATACAATCCCGAGCATGTTTTTCAATCCCGGGCTTACGGGATTTTTGAAGCCTTTTCCCGGGATCCCGGGCCTATCCCGGGATTAGACCATGTAGTTTCTAATTGGGCTTAAATAAAAAAAAAACGTCTTTAATGTCTTTGCACAACACAAATCAGAATAATAATAAGAAAAGAAAAAACACAAACCAAAAAATACTATACTTTTGCAAGAAATCAAAAAACAGCACAAAATAACTATTTAGAATTTAGAGAATATAATCGCAGAAATATCAAAGCGTCCAATGTTTGACTTCCTAGCCTGCTTCGTAGTTTATTGCCAACATAAGCAGCAGCTGAAAACGCTCATTCAGCTTCTACGCTGGTTGGAGGAATAGACAATAGATACTTATATGCTGTTTCTAAGTGATATCCACGAACTCCCCATTTTCGAACAGGCTCATTTCACGTCTAATACTACTTGCCAACCCCAATTCATTTTGTACTTGTACTTCAGGATATAGGGATTTCATACTCTTGTTAATTTCGAGCTGTAACTTTTCCTTTAATGTCAATTGGGGTTGGGAGGTTTCTGACCTTAGCTCATCATCTGTTTGTAATCCTGACCTTGCTTCTTCTTCCGTGTAATCTCGACTATTAAGTTTTTTAACATACTCTATATTTGCTTCCTCACTAAAGGCCTGTGTCGGGACTGGAAATAAGTCGTGCCATTCCAAATCCGATAATAACTGATTTTCAACATCCATTCGTGGATTTTGTAAATAATTTAACACGCCAGTTAAATCATCACTTCGTCGTTGCTTTGCACGTTCCACTAAGGATGTTTTAATTTTTTTGGCAAGTGCGGAGTTTTTGCTAGACTGTTGTTTTATAAAAAATTTCAAAGCGGCATCAGCTGTGCATAAATTAGCATCTCGCCGACAGATTGCTTTTACTGTCAATTTAATTGGGGTCAGCACATCAACAATTTTATTTACCTTAAGAGTATTGTATTAAAGTATTCCGAGTGGAAGTCTACGACAAGCATTATTAGGACTGTACCTGTGTAGTAAATAGTGGGTACGTATTGTACGAGTTGCTTTTTGTCGTGATGTATTAAAATCTAGGCAAGGTTATTTTCAAGGCGCAACGGACTACGGAATACAAACTAGACTTGTTTGTGGTAATCCCGGAAATCCCGAGATCAGCCAAGTACAGTCCCGGGTTTTTCGGGGCCAGAAAACGGTCGGGATCCCGGGATCCCGAGATTCGGGATCCCGGGATTGTATTCTCTATACACACTAAAACGATGGGTTTCACAGTTTTAATACGGATCTTTACTTTTTTTAACATGGGGTTTTTGACATTGACTCGACATTCCAAAACTGACACTGGCCGTAGAGAAAAAGGAAGCACCGTGCGCTATACAACCTCTTTTTCTATTCTGACGCGCCATAATAGAAAAAGAGGTTGAATATACAGCCCACGGTTCAATTATTGAATTTTTCATGCGGATCCCTAACTTTTTTGAAAATATTACATATATAGCCTATGTTCATCACGGAAAATTAAGGATTCTAATGGTGAAAGAATTTTTTTACTCGGTCCAGTAGTTTCGGAGCCTATTCAATTCAAACAAACAAACAAACATACAAACAATCAAATCTTTCCTCTTTATAATTTTAGTATAGATACAATCGGTTATGTAAATAACTTTAGACCTCATTTATAGACCTTGATATGAAATATTACTTGACATATCTATATCAAAGTTACTTAGATGAAATGGATTTCCTCATATAATCATCACAACCAAAAGAATGCAAGACATAGGTCTTCTCCTAAAATCACCATAAAGACTATTCCTACGCTGCTCATATCCAGTTGATTAGGACATTCGCCAGTTTTCCATATGTTTACCTAATTTCCACTAGGTGGATCGACAATATTGTAGCGGGTGCAGGGGGTCGTATGTAGAGTATATCCCTATGGATGTTTATATACCGAAATGATACGTAACCAATTTTCGCACATAAGTCTTTGTTCACTGACCCAGAACTAAGCACCATATAGAATATTTACGCTCAATATTATTGTTGTAAGGAACCTTCACATAGACATAGGACATAGATCTCCCCAATGAAGAATAGTGATCCACCTCCATCCATCGACGTGACAATAGAAGAATAACCGTCATTTCTTCTCCACAGTTCACACAAACAAAGCCATCCGTTGTTGCGACAGTAATGGGATGTCTCTATCTCCTCGGTACCAGCACCCGAGTTGTATGCCCATCAACGTACCGAACCAAGATCCCTTCTTTAAGAACCAGTACATCACTTGTATGGAATATACACGGTCTATGACCACTTACCGCGGGGATTGCACTTTTGGCGCGGCTGAGCAGGTGAGATCCAGTTTTGAACTTTATAGCTCTAGCTTTAAGTATAATTTTGCGCGTCTTTGGTAAAAACCGTGTATTTAAATCATTTTAGAAAATTCTAGTGTGGAGATAAACCTAATTTAGGATAAACTACCTACCTACCTACTTATAAAATGTGATCTTTTAACAATAAATCGTCATCTTTCGATAGCACTAGCAGTTATATTCTTATTTGACTCAACTTATGTTATTTTGAGGTACTTCTACTACTCTGATACAAGGAAGTACTTTTAAGACCAACTGCTACGGCTAACTACGAGTTATGCCATCTTTAATAAGGGCTCATTACTGCTCATTACATTACCGATAAGCAGTGCCATCCGGAAATATTAAACTTTGTTGTTAGTATTTATTACACAAAGTCGACATGTCACAATGTCTTCATTGCTGGTAGGAAGAAGGAAAATAGTTATCTTACATATTTCATTACTGCGAAAAATGTAGCAATGGAATACTATGTAACATAACCATCTTCCTTAATGCTAAGATTTGCAGCACAGATTGGTCTAACAAGACGTACAACTTTCAAGAGTAGTTAGCTTCAACTTCTTTATTTATGGTGCTGATTGGTTTTCGCCACGACACTTTGCCAGTGTCGCTGTCTTTTTCGAAGACAGAATAAGATCGGTTTCATGGAATAAACTCTGATAAAGAAGTTTAAATAGAAGAGTTTTGAAATCTGTCATGCCAAAGTCCGGCGATATCTGTATTTTCCATTGAAGTAGCTATCTTGTTGATTGAAAAGCAATAATAACTGGAAAGGTCAAATCAATTGACAGAAGCAATCCAATAGATTGATCTTCAGTATGTAGGTACATATAATTGGGGTCAATTGTGTACATTTGCAAAAGACATGCTAAAGAAAATAATTATTAAAACAAAAGAACTTACCTACCTACCTAGATTACTTCAATAACTTCTGAATTTATTGATTTTGAACATTTTAACTTGAATTTATTGCACTCACGTTTTAAGTGTGTAGGTACCTATTTTCTTATAATTAGGTAATATCACGAAATCATTGTTAGTAGAAATTGACTGAGATTTCACCATTTTAGATGCTGAATAATGAAATACATAATGTTTTTCATTGGCCCAGGGCCAAGCTAATGGAGTAATGCTCATTTGAATGTATGTATTTATCGTTGACAATAAACAACAAGGAAAAGGTAAAAAGGTTGGCGATTCAAACCGGATTATTATATAGGTACCTACATTCTAAACTTCTATTCATGGTCTATTGTTGACTTGCATAATGCAGTCTTACGTAATTCCTATTAATGGTGATAGGTATTGGAAGCAAACTATTAATCCAAGGCTAAATTGATCAATCTTGTAGCTCCCCAGACTAATCTAGATTCTCCTACGTACATCCTTATGAAAGGAATCGTAAGGATAAACAGGTTTTCTCATAAACTCGTTCATCAGGTAGTGAACCTTACCTTTCCATTCATAAAGAACAGTTATTTAATTTCAATAATACCTTTCCGCAACGAACCTTTTGAAACCTTTTTTGTTATTGGTTTGGCAACCTTTTCGCTTAAGTATGTGTTTTTAACATAGAGCATAATGACGTATCCGTTAAAAACGTACCAGTAAAACGTACTCCCATGTGTGAACGGGCCGTTACTCGGAAATGACTAATACACTCTGGGTCTGACGACTTAATTTCTTTTTGGGGTTCTAAGCGTGAATAGTTTTATGTTTTCCTTTTTCTAAAATGCATTAACAAAATTCAACTAAATAAATATTGCTGGACAGAGCTGAACACAGCATCAGAGAAAACCAAACACTTTATAATGATGATAATAATATGGTTTGTTTGTTCCCATATACGTTGTTTTGTGATCATTCTCGTGTACCTACCGCATACCTACTTTATATTTATATTCCTATAAAAATAATAAAAAATATACTTAGACAGTTGATTTATGTACAAAACTCAGGAAAAACTAGTAACACGATCTTAACTCAGACCATTTGCTTGACATACATAACACACATTCATAATTACGTGATCATTGCCTTCTCAGCGAATGTGAATGGAATATTTAGAAGAAAGTGAATAGTACCTACCTACATGCTTCTGATTAAGTATATTATCAGTACACTAGCGCCCCGCCCCGGTTTCACACGGTTTGCTTATATATTAGAAATTTAAAAATTCAATAACACAGGTTGGGTTTATTTTATAGTTTATATTTACGTTTTTTATTGAAGTTTTCATACGGAACCTTAACTTTTTTGAATATATTCTAAAGCCTATAGTCTAGGGTTCTAAAAAAAATACAACGAATTTAAGCACTGCAAGCGTTAACACACAAAATGAGCTGTTTCTAATTGTTATTTGTAGAGAAAGATGCTCTCCAATAATTTATTTTATTGAATTTATAAATCTTTGCAATAATTTACGATCATTCACGTTGAAACAAAAAATAAATATTTACAATATAAAATTAAATACTTAAATTAAAAAAACAGCAAGCAAAGGTCTTCAAAGATCTAGTTTTAATTTAAAGACAAACTGAAGTATATTTTCCAATGTTATATAACCAAACATACAGTTCGTGACACCAGAATAACCTTGTGCTAACGACTGTTTACTAAAGGACCGACCGCGAGGTATTTTTACCTTATGACGTATAGTTACCAAATCTACATCTATACTAATATTATAAGGAAAGGGATTGTTCGTTTTTTTGTTTGAATTGAATAGGCACCGAAACTACTGGACCGATTTGAAAATTTCTTTTACCTTAGAATCTAAATTTTCCGCGATGAACATAGGCTATAGAATATTTTCAAAAAAATTAGTGTTCCGCATGAAAATTGAATTTTTTGATAAATACCCGTGCGAAGCCGGGGCGGACCGCTGGTACTAAGTATGCATAATTAACTATTGTAGCTTTGTATGAACGTGTTAATATTAACGGATATGGATTCTAAATAACCCTGAATTAGACCTTGGCCTTCAAGACTTTGTATGTAAATTATTAAATCCTTCTTGCTAAAAATTATATTTACAGACAGAATTAAGATAGATAAAGATGTCTGTTCATTCTTATAGTTAAAATATTTTGGTGGTACGATGATATGTTAGGGACACACCTTCTTTTAAAGTTTAAAGATGTTTCTTTGCTAGAATGTCTATAACAATGTAGGTCTTAAAATTAAAATCCACGTCCAGTTATATTCTACCTAATAAAGACATGCAAATATATTTTTTCAATTACACAATAATTATTTACATTTCATGGTTTTGGATTTTCATGATTCATAAAAACTTGAGAGACTAGAGAGGGCCCAAATCTAGTGTTTCACCCACTTATGATGGAACATAATTTAGTTTGTAATCTTCTGAAGGTTGCCTTTATACTCATTATTTTAAATATCATTAATCTAGTAGGTGATTACCCTGATTTATATAAGAGAGCTGTGGAATTTGTATAATCAATAAAATAGAGGTAATATAATAATAATAGAACAAAGAATAAATACCTATACATTTGCGTCACCTTATTAGTAAGTTACGAGAAGCATAAAGCCAATTATTTACTATATACACATTTATTATAAATATTGCCTTCACTTGTGTAAAAATGTTTTAGATAAAATACCATTCGATTTTCCAACTTGAGTTCTGTTATCAAACCAGCCGGTATTTTTTAGTAAATCATTCTTTATTATGTGACCTCTACTGATCTTTTCCCACCCGATACTGAATTCTACACCTACTGACAAAATATAAGGATTTACTTTTTATTATTTTAGGAAAGATCAACCATGACTTTACCTCCGAAACTTTACCTCTCATTTTGCGAAGGACCACATTGTGTTTACATATTCCGTGCTTATTTCCCAAAGAACTTCATGAACTAATGCTGAATAGATTGCTAAATAAATAATGCTAGACAAGTCACACAGCATTATCTAGCCCCAAGTTTAGCAGAGCTGGGTATAAATAGTTTCGTTTAATATTATCGTTTGCCGTACGGTGCCGGTATATAATTTCACCAACTCTTCCCGTGGGTGTCTTAAGAGGCGACTAATTGAAACACACCGGCAGTGGGCAGCAGCGCCCTCTGCAGAACAACTCCACCGAACTGCGATCTCCAACACGAATGCCCAGCTCAGGGATTATGGGCAATAACCCCCGAATGATAAATGTCATCTATGGCGCTCATTAGGGGAGGCCTATGTCCAGCAGAGGACTATTATAGGCTATTTAGTATTAATTATTTGGTACAAACATTAACCTCCTTGTTATAGATGAACCAAGCCACACACTTCCTAGACGGATCACAAATCTATGGCTCTAACAGTAGAGATGCTAACGCATTACGTGAGAGCACGGGTGGTCTACTGAAGACATCTAACTTCGAGGAAGAAGACCGTCTACCTCTTGGTGCTAAGGAAAACTGCCTTGGATCGGCGACTTGCTTTAAAGCCGGTGAGTCAGTTATCCTATTTCATTAATATTGGGAAACCATAGGAAAGGTGTCCTTGCGAGGAAGGTAGACGACTGGTGACTATACGTTTTGAGGAATAAGATTATACAATTAAAAAACGGGCATGATAAATAAATATTAAATAATGCTGGCCAATTCACATAGCACAGACTTTTTGCCTAATAAATCTTTAGATTTTTTCTCATATGGAGTGAAATACCCATTGTAGCGAGAATACCCTTATAGGCATACTATTTATTCAGCAAAACGTAAACAAACGTTATCTTACCATGTGCTAATATTATCCTGATAGTGAATTGATAACGCTGATAAGAAGATTAAATAGGATTCGGGTTGTTTTAGTAGTACTAGGCAATTTATGAGTCGACTGAAAGTCATGCCATGCACTTTAATAGTGATGGAAACTTTTTTGACGTCAACATAGCTTATCTACCGCCATTGATCGTTATTTACAACTATTAGGATAATAACCTGTGTTCGCGTTTGTCTTTAGTATTATCCCAAAAAACAGACATGAATCGCATCAATCAATACATCAATATCAAAGCTTATCGCACCAAAATATGTCAGTCGTTCGTGATAATCTGCGAACGAGATCGAAAATTATTAGTTCTGATAGAAATTTAATATATTTTTTAGGAATATTTTTTTTATATTCTTTAACTAAAAGCGAGTATTGTTTACAGGTGACATACGCGCCAACATGCACCCATGGCTCACCAGCCTTCACTCTCTCTTCGTAAAGGAGCATAATCGCATAGCAAAACACTTAGCCACTCTCAACCCTGAGTGGAACACAGACCGACTCTACCACGAGGCAAGGAGGATAGTGGTCGCTGAGCTCCAACATATCACCTACAAACACTGGCTCACTGCGCTCACCGGTAAGATTCAAGATAGATAGATATATAGATACAACTTTATTTGACACTTCAGACACACCCACAAAATAAAACAACAATTAAACAATACACTACTAAAAACAAACAAAATAACATACGATTGATACGAGTATTAATATAAGTCATAAAATCTACGTAAAATGTCTGTGTGTCCTGCAATACGTCAAATAGGCCTTTCTGCATGATACTTTAGAAGTAAACACACTAAAACATAATACCTGTAAACACTGGTTCACTTCACACACTTGTAATATAGCAACATCCGTAGCACTGGAGCCTCAACTTTATACATTACACTAGCGGCCCGCCCCGGCTTCGCACGGGTATTAAACAAAAATTTCAGAAATTATACAAACTAAAACGATGGGTTTCACAGTTTTCATACGGATCTTTACTTTTTTTAACAGCATTGAGGTTTTTGACATTGACTCGACATTCCAAAACTGACACTGGCCGTAGAGAAAAAGCAAGCACCGTGCGCTATACAACCTCTTTTTCTATTCTGACGCGCCATAATAGAAAAAGAGGTTGAATATACAGCCCACGGTTCAATTATTGAATTTTTCATGCGGATCCCTAACTTTTTTGAAAATATTATATAGCCTATGTTCATCACGGAAAATTAAGGATTCTAATGGTGAAAAAATTTTTTAACTCGGTCCAGTAGTTTCGGAGCCTATTCAATTCAAACAAACAAACAAACAAACAAACAAACAAACAAACAAACAAACAAACAAACAAACAAACAAACAAACAAACAAACAAACAAACAAACAAACAAACAAACAAACATACAAACAAACAAACAATCAAATCTTTCCTCTTTATAATATTAGTATAGATAGATTATAGAGCCGTATCGCAAAATCCCTTTTTCAACTCAGTATGATTTCATGTTTCCAATTTTAAATCTCTACCGCAGGATAATTATTTCATGAAAATTCAGGAGGTACGTGTGATAATAAACCTGGGAACTTAACTCCATTATGGGTTAGAATAAATTGGTGTTTTTGCAATGAATGGGATGAAAAACAAAAGACTATTATTATCGATATGTGTAAACATTGAAAGTTTACCTAAGTTTTCATAACGTCTCAGTGCTTTGCAAATTTACATATTCACACTGTTTGGATAAGTAGATAATATTTACTTGCAATCATGTGTTTTCTTCGTGGGGTTCAAAGTCGTTATGGAGATAACTGGTTTTCTTGCCTTGCAGCGTTGTTTACGAGTATAATAATAGATCTTCACTTATTAAGATTCTGAGGGCAACAAAGTGCCATGTAAATTGAATCGTATTCTTCAAATATTGTCTTAAATGATTTAAATATGTAAATCTTGAATGCTGGCTTTTATATCTGTCAACGAATTAGCATTACCGTCCAACGTGGCAATGCTGACAGCATTCTGGACACTGCCTTCTGGTGACGGCTAGAATTTTACGGTTTTAAAAATTTATTTCTCAAAGGAATATACATTCACTTATACAGAAATATAGTTTTATATTAGAATCAGATAATAATTATGTATGTAATATGTAGAGGTAAGTATGTAAACTTAACTAACAGAAATGTTTGTTCAGTGTTTTCCACGTGAAGTTCAATCAAAGTTATGCGAATTTCTACGAAAATTTCAAGTCCGCAGCTTGAACCATGTTTAAATCAGGGATGCTAATGATGAACCCAGCGCGTAAAATGTACTTGTTATTTACTTAGGGAATATATTAAACTTTACTTTTCAATTATTGAAATGTACATAAAACCGATGAATCACGATACGAGGCACCTACCTGAATAATATTTTGCTTTTTATCACATTGTTTTACTTTTCTTTTATTAATTTAAGGAATTTCGCGCAAACCAGTTTAATATTAGTTCCAATCTACGCGGATTGGAACTAATATTAAACTGGTACTCTGGATACACTGAAATATTTTTTGTTGGAGTTTTATGCGCAAACTCACGCAAGCAACAATATACTTTATTCTCGATTAAAATCATAGTTTTTCTAACACGTTTTTCTTATTTCAGGTAAAGCTTTCGACGAACTCTACGAGAGTTACGACACAGGCTACAACAGCGAAATTGATCCATCAATAACCAACTCCTTCGCCACAGCTGCCCTACACTTCCTCAACAGCCTTCTCGACCAAGACATTGAATTACTGGACGAGAATAGCAACAAAACTACACATAGACTTATGGAGAATTATTATAAGCCCGAGGTTTTAATGCAGAAAGGAGGGTTAGAGAAAGTGTTGAGAGGAATGGTGAATCAGAAGAGTCAGGGGATGGATCTCAGTTATGATGATGATGTAAGTTAATTGATTTTTACTTATATAAATATTAATCAAATATTCGGCCTTATTTTTTCCTCCGCGGTTCAAAAGACTTCACGACCTAGAGCTATGGACCAATCCTTTTTAAATGAGTCGTCCTTTTCTTATCGATAGTTTATCGGCCATATTGTCGTTGAAACTTGATGTGGTCATGTAACTCAAAAAAATATTATTTTTATGTTCATTTAGGGCTCTGCATAGGGTTGATATTGCGCAGAGATTGTCAGGCTTTTAAATGTGGCTGGCTAAAGATTAATTTAAATATGTATGTATGTATATGTATGTATTTAGAAATAATCGAAAGATATAAATATTCGATTATTTCTAAGTCTCTAGCAAAAATGTATAGAGTATGTCTTGTTTACAAGAAATTATTGGGTACCTATTGTCGCTTTTAAACCACACCATTACATGTACACACTCATATGCGGATAACAATGTACGTGTTATGAATTTTTATCGACTGTTTCAACCTTGAACAATGATGTTGATGGTTTAGGGACCAATGTTTTTTTTATTTCTGTAAGTAGGTACGTATGCAAGCAGTTTGCAAACGTAGATACATATGTACATCATCAGGTTTGCAAGGGTTTGCACATTTCAAGGTAGGTATTTAACTACCTACTTAATTAGATATGTAGGAAAACAGCACTATTACGGTTTTTGTCAGCATTTTGTTGGTCTACTCTATGCGCTATTTCGCAATTGTTAGTAAATACTCCTCGATAAAAATATTCGTGTGCATTTTAGGGTAACAAAACTTAACATTTTAAAATTTTGATTACTCAGTAAAAAGGTCGTATGTATGGTTCAGAAACCTGATTATGAAAATTTTAAATAATTATTATTTTTTAAAATTTTGTTATTCTAATGCGTAAGCCCCCGCACTCTCGGCGCAATCTATAAGAAACTAAATAATATCCCATAAATTATATATGATTATTTTTTCCTCTAAATTCATCACAGTTTGGGAGCACTTACGTTAGTCGCTACTAGTGCCTATTCAGAGTGACTTTTTGTGATGGGAGTGGATCGCAAACCATGTTCGTACTGTAGATAACCCTTTCATAATGAGTCATATTATAGGCAGGTTACTGTACCCTCAATTCGTAAACTAAAAATAAAATATAAAAGAAAATACTTTATACCACACAAAGAAAGAAAACATTATAAACAGACATGCCTAAAGTAAGAAGTATAAAGGGCGGCCTTATAGCGATAAGGTTGCTCTTTATACTTCTTACACTACTTTATACTCTTCATAGCGATGAGCAAACTCTTCCGGAAACTAAAAATGCAATTTCTTTTCCAACAGCTTCAGCACCACTGGCTCGGCGGTCTAGACGTGCTAGCTATCGACGTGCAGCGTGGTCGCGATCACGGTCTACCCGCATACGTGCAGTATAGGGGACTCTGTGGCCTGCCAGTAGCGACCACGTTTAGTCAGCTAACTGACTTTATTCCTCATGAGGTAAGTTGGGAAAGTTACTATACATACCTTAAGGTTGACAAAAGAAGGAGATGGGGGAGGGGCATACCTATGTTTATTTGTCTATTGGCGTTGTCTGAGTGAGTTTTTATTTATAAATGTGCAGGACTATCAGAGTATTATGGGTACTAGATGACTGATATAATATAATACGATATTATTACTAGTATACATAGACGACCAGAACACCCTGATCAAATATCTGCAGATCGTACAAATATTTGTCCAGTTATTGTTCTGTTTTCTCTTATATCTAAATATTGACATGTACATCTATGTCGTATTGATTTAGATAGGCAAAACAAACATGCGGTAGACACCTAATAGATGTACATATAAATGAACTAGTGGTTACGTTTTCACTTCTTCCATTTGTGGAAAAACAATTAAGAGAAGAGAAATTCATAAACACCTCATAAGGTATCAAAGTGCTTATTTTGTAAGCCTAAAGAAATAAAGTTCTGCAATCTGGAATTTCTTATTGACTGGCTTTCCATATAGTTACTTACTCCTTTATTCATAATGGTCTGCTAACTTAAAGCATTGCTAATTCTCAGTCTGTCCTCTTCTATCAACATAAGCCTGAGTTAGAAATTATAACACTGCTAAGCAACTATTTTAAATTAGCGGATCATTATGAATAAAGGTGTTAGTCTTTCTTTTTCATTCTTAGGAATTTACTTTATGAGTGGGATAATACTATCTCATAAACAAAATAAATACCTATAAATTACTTACAGCAAAACGTAACGCAAGACTCACAAAGGCAGGAATACTTTAGGGATTTTCGTTGGGTCCCATTTTGTTTAATATTTATGTTTAAACTAATATATTATTATAAACCAAAAATCATACTCAACAGCTCAAAAATATATGTTTTGTTATTACAGACTGTTGAGAAGCTGTCTTCTCTGTACGAGCACCCTGGTGACATCGACTTGGTGGTTGGATTGATGGCCGAACAAGCTATGCCTGGCTCTTTAGTCGGACCTACAGCTACTTGCATCATCAGTAAGTTATAACTGTAGATATTTTATAGCTTTTTAGAAGTTATTTTCTTAAAAGCTTCTTTGACAAGTCATTTTAAATGACTGCCAGCGTCTTGGGGACCCTTTGGTGTTGGTACTGATATGGGTCTCTTGAGCTACGAGATTGCAACAGTCTTCCGTTACGTCAATTGGTTCAATTAAGATACTAGTTCTAATATGGTTCTGTTATTAATTTGTATTTTTCTTTCTTTACTAAGGAATTAAACGATGGTGAGATGATTTTGAGTTAATTTAGAGTTAAGAGCCTCTCTTATACTATCTTCACTCTTTCGCTTGCAGATGCTCAATTTTTTTCTTTGTATATACTAGTTCTAATTTGGCAATTGTAACTTTTTTTGTTGAAGAAGAAGACAGATAGAACATCTTAATTTTTGTTTCTTTACTGACAACCTTCTCTGATTGAAATATCTAATTCCTTTACAGAGGAGCAACTATGGCGAACGAGAACTGGTGATCGCTACTTTTATTCCCACACCGACGAGACTGGAAGCTTCAGTAAGCGACAACTGGCGGAATTACGACGGGCAACACTCGCTAGGGTCATATGCGATAACACTCAGGTCACAAGCTTGCCCCGTGATGTATTCCAGCCTCCTTCTAAAAGGTAAGATATATGTTTATTTAGATTTTCTCTCTATAGCAACCTTACTGCTTAAAAGGAGTTAATTTTCTCAAGATGGTATACATTTTTGTGATTTTTAGATTATTTTTATGGATTATCTTGATCTTGATTAGAGATATTGTTAAATCGCAGAGTACCTAAGTATTTGGATACGAACAAATAATTATTATTTATGATTGATTTTATCAGTTATTTATAAAAACATATAACACAGGCTCTGCTTTCTAAGTAGCTAGATAATGCCTTGTGGATGGTCCAGCTATATTTATTTATTGTTATTCTTCTTTTCGATTTATTAATGTATCAGAATGTATATCAGTCACCATAACTCAAGCTTGGCGTACTCTGGGGCCAGATACATTTCTATGAAAATTAATGGCCTAACTAGTACATGATAGTGGGATCCGATTTTGTCACCATTTTTATGTTCTGCCAGAATACATAAACTTTACTTTTACTGTTCAGTATATTTCCTTCCAATAATTTTCGTTTTACTTACAGCAACCCAACCGTCTCTTGTGAAGCCATAAGAAAAGTGAATCTCGATGTATGGCAGGACGCTTCCCAGCAGCCAGACATTCTTACTCGCACCAACAACTGGATCAAAAACAAGGTTATTGTTGGCAGTAATGGGACCAAATAAAATTATAATAGATTTAGCCTTAGATATTCTATTTTTGAACTCTACTTAGATTGTTTTTTTATTTGGACTTAGATGATCTGAAAATCTCATTGTAAAAGGCTTTTTGTTATTCTGTACCTTATAATATAAGTACCGAGATTTGTTTTAAAGATTTTTCCATTCTACATATAAAATTCATATATAAAAATACCGAAGTTACCTAGCCAAGCCGTCAAGCAAAATGGTGTGCGGGATGGAAATAAAAAAAATGTGAAAAAATCTTGGTATAATATGAAGTATCATACAAAATCTAAGTGGAGTTCTACTCTAAGCGTGGAAAAGTAGTTGTAATAACTACAAAAGCAATGCATGACTCAAAATTTTGTTAATGAACTTAGACTGGGCGTTGTTAATAGGTGGGTGAATAAGTGATTGAATATTTTTCTTGGAGACGAGCTTATGAAAAAAAAAACACTATCCTTCTTTTTTGAACAACTCTAAGATCAGTATTCCCTCAGCGTCTTCAACAAAATAGTCCATCACTTACTTAGGTTATACTCTTTATGGGTAAAGAATTATAAGACTTGAAGGTAGCCGAAGATTTTGCAATTATCTACTTTAAATTAGGTTTAGATATTGTTGAACAGATTATTGGTTTGTTAAGGGTGAATCAGTATTTATGATGCAAATTCAGCAACAATTACCCGTTTGTTTTGTTTCATAAAGTTTTCGTTACTCAGATAAAATATTCTTCAATAGTTTTTTTCCGAACATACATTATCTTACATAGACCATTCAGAAAAAAAGTGACAAAGAAAACACAAGGTGACCATAACCAAGAAATTCGTTTGTTGTTGAATTTGTACAATATGTTGTGTGAAATTTAGGTTAAAATTTAAGTTATTACGTTCCTTCATGCCTTTAACTTCGATAAACGATACAGGTATTTACTGGAATTAACTAGTTTTTATAAATAAAAGAAACTAGATTACGTTGATGTTATCAAAAATAATGCAGCTGATTTTAATATTCCGTAATGCTATATATTTTGTTGTAATCTAAAAAATAGTTTTTTGTTGTTAGGTACCATGTTGTACAGTGGCTGTGATAAATAGCTAGAAAAATTGCGATTTAAAATTATCAATTGAAGCAATTTCAGTCGTGTTTTGTAGTCTAGAAAAAATAATAAATTCGTAAAGCAACGTAGATTCTCCACTTCTATAAAAGTCTTTGAATGTAGGTGATCTTGTTTTAGATCTAAGAGCTAATTAAAAATAAGTGTTATGCACAAATATAAACAAAATTTTAATAAATCTTAAATGATAGAGGTTAAAATAAATCATTTTGCTAAAGGTTGTTTAATTGAAAAGCTATCTATGTTAAAGTGTTTATAACTAATTAATTTACTGAAAATAATTATGTTACTTAACAATAATATAATACTGCCACAGTAAAAATGTCTGAAATTATTTGAATCCATTATGTCAGAATCAGATAAGTGATTTTTTGTTTATATGTTATTTTTCTTTACAAGAGGCATCTTTTTTCAAGACTACATTTAAAGCTATTTTTTAGGTCATATAAACACAGATTTTTGAAATACTCAAAGAATTTAAGAATATTATATTTGTTTTCCTGTAAAACGACTTGCTTGGTACTTTAAGGAAGTTTCGAGTAATAATCTGATTGTTTTGAAATAACTACAAACCGAATTTGACCTTAATTTTATACAGTTTTGCTGGATGAATACTAAACCACGGTAATACTGGTTTCATAAAAAATAATCTGATAATTATCTTTACGATTTCAATTGTAAATACCAGTTCTGATTTGCTTATTTAATTGTAGTTTTCTTTTTAAATAAAAATTACTAAAGAATTTTGATGAGAATTAGATGAACATACATAAAAAATGTACAGCCGAGCATCCTTTTATCGAAGTCGGTTAGTAAAATATTTCTTTACTCGTAGAAATTGACGTAACACCTGTTACGTTTGAAATCTAGTCTGTAGCGTTCACCACACCCCCTTCCCCCTCGGTAAACGCCTCTGTACCTATCTTACCCCCTTATTCATAAAAGTTAGCAGACTTAAATCATTGCTATCACTCAGTATCTTCTATTGAAGTAGAATAGAATATGTATTTATTGATTGGCAATATGATGCTGTGTGGATTGTCCGGCATTATTTATTAGTACACACAAAAAACTGAGAGAAACATCTTACAATATAAAAAAGACTTGCACTAAAAACTCTACAATATTAAAATAATAAATAAATAATGATGGATAATACACACAACATCACCAAACCCCAAGCTGAGCAGAGCTTGTGTTATGGGTACTACTAGATAACTGATATAAATAAGGCAATATATTAATCATGAAGCATAAGTCAGAAATAACACTACTTAGCAACTGTGTTAAGCTAGCACACCATTATGAATAAGGGCGGCCGGTTATAATAGCTTTACAAATATTCAATTAAATACAAAACTTTGAAAAACATCGAATAACATTAATCACTGAAGTTTAAAGCTTGGAAAGGTACTAGGCACTTCTTTATAGGCACAATTACTTAAAATACGGTACATATAGGTATTTCTTGGCATTTCGCGTGTCATTGTATCAATAAGTACCAAAGAATCGAATGAAAAATTTAACTAAAAGATATTCTTTAGGTAAACAAATAATGCATTGTTTCCTTTTTGTTTGATTGTATAACGGTTTTTATAATTAATTTGTTTCGATATCAAAATGTTAAGATTGTTCAATGAATTAAAATAATGGTGAATTTACTTAAAGATATGTTTAGCCAGTCTATTGTTTTATAATCGCTGTGATTAAAACTATTTATCAACTTTAAAAAGGTTTTTATTTCCTCAGCATCATCTCGCTTAACTACATACATTATACATACATGTATATCAGTTGCCGTGTGGTGCCGGCATAGAATTTCACCACCCCAACTCTTCCCGTGGGTGTTGTAAGAGGCGACTAAGGGAAACACACCGGGGGGCGGGCAGCAGCGCCTTCTGCAGAACAACTACACCGAACTGCGATCCCCAACCCGCATGCCCAGCGTGGGGATTATGGGCAATAACCCCCACATAATGATGCCATCTATGGCGCTCATTAGGGGAGGCCTATGTCCAGCAGTGGACTATTATAGGCTGGTGATGATGATGATGAAAACTATTTATCAACTTTAAAAAGGTTTTTATTTCCTCAGCATCATGTCGCTTAACTATATCAGTGACTTGGGTACTACACACGCGAGCTAAATTGGGGGAATAAAGGTAAAAAACTCAATTTAGCATATTTTTTTTAAATTTCGTTTTGTTTGATTTTTTGAAACAAATTTATAGGTGGTTTATAAAAACACGATTTCCGATTGAAACAGATTTGCGAAATTAGGAGTACCAAATTGAATGCAGTTTTTTCCAAAGTCAACCTTACAAAAAGGACATTAATTATGTCTGAAGAAAATGAAGTCCACGGGCTTATAAGAAAGTCTGAATGCGTTTTCCCATGCCTCCAACGATACCCATCAATCATTTCTTGAGAAAAATTCTACCATTCTTCGACTAAGGCTAATTTGAGCTCTTCAAAGTTCCTGGGAGCTGGGTTCCCCTGATCTACCCTTCTTCCGAGGGCGTCCCAGACATATTGTTCTATCGGGTTCTTATCTGGAAGAATGATTGATATACTCAATGAAATACATTATACATAAATAGAGATTTTTTATAAGAAGACTAGGGAGCGACCCGTCTTTGCACGGATGCAATGCTGATGCCAAAACTTTCCCCTTGAATTATTCTATCTATTAAAACAACCGCACCAAAATCCGTTGCGTAATTTTAAAGATTCATTGATAGGGACAGACAGACAGCGGGAAGCGACTTTGTTTTATACTACATATTTGGTGTGATGATATCCAGAACACCCGGATCAAATATTGGCAGATCGTACTCATATCTGTAGCAAACATTAAAAACGAGTATCTTTTTTTTTAAATAAATAAATAATGCTGGACAATCCACACAGCGTCATCTAGCCCCAAGCTAAGCAGAGCTTGTGTTATGGGTACTAGATGACTGATATACATAATACAATATTATTAAATAGATAGATATTTTTATTATACATAGAAAACAACCAGAACCCCTGAACAAATATCTGCAGATCATACAAATATTTGTCCCGAGGCGGGAATCGAACCCGCAACCTCCTGCGTCTCAGGCGGACCTTCGCCCACTAAAGTATAACGAATGTATTTCCTTAATAAAAATATAGTTAGGTGCAACAAACTACGTTCTTCAATCTTCATAGAAGATACATAATTTAAAAGGTGCAAATTAAACAGACTGCAAAAATACGAACCAAAATACATATAGAGCAGACAACACCAGGTAAAATTAGAAACCTGGAGAGCAACGATAAGGAAAATAATTCGTATTCGCAGCGGCGTAAAGCTTAATTTTCAAAGTCATTTTACGCATCAGGAACAGCTATTCTGGGGGAGCGTTGCGTTATCGTGCGGATGACAGCCTGACGACAAAACAATGCTGAGAGAGTAGGTAATTTCTTGAGACCTAGAATATTATATCCTCGAATAAAACGGGGTACATTTTCAAGAAACCGTCAAAATACGATTTCCTTACCCCCTTAGTTATAACCTATAGCTATATCCCTTAGTTACTAATAGAAAGGTTCAGGAGAATATTTTCTCGATTGTTCCTAGTATGCTCGTAGGTCAAGATTTTTTTCCCGATCGTTCCTAGTACGAACTTTTGGGGTAGTGACAATCGGTCGGATTGGGAAGATTTCGAAAAGTTTATGATATTCATTGAAGTACTATTACTAGCGTATGATAAGTATTTTTTTATTTAACCCTTCGATATGGTTGTTTAGAATTAGAACTGCTAGCAGAAACACTTCCAAACACAACAAAGAACACACAAGGTGGCCCAAACGTGACCCCCATTCGAATTTAGTTTTTACGAGTAAGTAAGTAGGTAAAAAGGAACCTAAAACGTTTTATTTTTATCGTAAAATTGTCAAATAGCATCGTATTTGAATGGAATACCAAGGAAATGCCCTTTAATGAGATTAACGAGCGACCCCTGTCACACTTCAAGCGAAGAACTGTATTTCAGTGTTAAAATATTACATACAAATAGAAGATCCGCGGAAAGCGAAAATAGATAGGTACTTATAAAAAAAAATATTTGATTTTGTTACAGAAGGTGGTAATGTGGATGCAATTTGTTATCAGGATATCCGAACCTTATATAGGACGACCTCTGTGGCGCGGTGGGCGAAGGTCCGCTTGCGACGCAGGAGGTGATCATAATTAACACTTAACGCCAAGTTTAGGGTGGTCCTTAAGTGGGTAGTCAAAAAAACAAAAATCTTACGATATATCGCAGAATCTGTGAGTGCCATTACATTGTTGCTCAGTGGTGTTTGTTGTGTCTAACGAAGAAGTTATCGTAACCTTACCTTTAATTATCGATTAAATTAGTGTTTGCATAAACAATGCCTGGTTCTCGACGTCACATGGACACAGAATCCGCGACAAGAGCCGTTGTTTTGCTTCAGCAGGGAAATTCTCAAAGATCAGTAGCTTCAAGCCTAGGTGTGTCTAGACGAGCTATTCGAAATGTGTGGGAACGCTTTCAAGAGACAGGTAGTGTGAGTAGAAGGCGCGGTTCAGGTAGAACCCGAGCCACAACCTCCCAAGAAGACCGTTACATCCGACTCTCTGCACGTCGCGAGCGAACTGTAACTGCACGCATATTGAGAAACCGCTTACGTGACGCCACTGGAACGCGAGTGAGTGACCAAACTGTTCGGAATAGACTTCATGAAGACCAACAACACTCCAGAATGCCAGTTGTTCGGCTCAAATTGACCAGAGCCCACCGTGCAGCGCGATTAAGGTTCGCACGTGATCACCTCGAATGGACCATGGATAATTGGAGGACAGTGCTTTTTACAGATGAATCAAAAGTAAAGTTTTTTAATGATGATAGACGCGTACGAGTTTGGCGACGACCTGCAGAACGTTTTACAGAACCATGTATTCGTGAAATTGACCGCTTTGGTGGACCCAGTGTTATGGTATGGGGTGGGATTAGCATAATTGGCAAAACCGAGCTAGTGATTTTGGATGAGGGTAATGTAACGGCCGCCAGCTATGTTCAGCATGTCATCCGACCTCATGTGATCCCATATTCACAGCGAGTAGGCCCTAATTTTATTCTGATGCAAGACAACGCTCGCCCTCATACTGCCAGAGTGACCCAAAGTGCAATCTCCGAAGCTGGTATCGCAGTTCTACCCTGGCCTGCCATGAGTCCGGACCTGAATCCGATCGAGCATATGTGGGACCAGTTGAAAAGAAGCCTTAAAGACAACCACGCTGAAATTCATAGCCGACAGGAGTTGATAACTGCTATAAAAGTGTGTTGGGAGCAAATTCCAGTTGAAAACGTCATCCACCTTATAGAGAGTGTTCCAAACCGACTCAGAGTGTGTGCGCAATAGGGGAGGACCTGTTTTAAAAAAATTATGTACAATCTGCAAAAGGAATACAATCTATATTTACCTAGTACTTTTTTATTTCAAAGGCATTAATTAATCTACCCGAGTATTTGACTAGCCAATTAAGTACTTGTTTTTGGCCCGTAGCTGTCTCGAGACGGTTACTAGCTAATCTACGAAATGTCTACAAACCATTGTTATCCTAATTAATTGACGGCACTGATTGATAGTGATAGATAAAGCTATGAGTTAGCCTATTTGGCTGGGTAGATAATTGGCTAAGTCATGGCCTTTTCCCAGTGGTCCCCTGAGCCGGGCCATCGAAGAAAACTTTTGTTTTGTTCAATTTAATATCCAATGACTTAGCAAAGTTTACGAAGGTTCACCATGACGCACAACATGATAACCATTACTGTCCTTAATTTTGAAATAAATCACCATCCAGTTAGGTATCCGTTTACGGCCGTTTATGGCTTGGTTTGGAGCTCTAAGACTGCCGGACTGAAGGCACGAGGGTTATTAAACGGTAAAAAAGGGGTGGACGTATTTTTTTGTAAGCTAATGGTTCTTCCAATTACTTGCCTTTAATATTTCACGTACCTATCAAATTTTATACCATTTTACAGCCTTCCTGGTAAAAAAGTGTATAATATAGTTTTTGTAAGCTAATGGTGGGAACTTCCCATTACTTGCCTTATATAATTCACTTATCCAATTTTTTTACATTTTCTAACTTGTCTTCAATCTTTCACGTATTGCATAGCATATTGTTTGATTTGAAGCATATCGGTTGCTTTTGATGCTTTTGATGGAAACAAGAATTTTATTGGCTAAATTTTATGAAACCAATCCCTAATCTTCTTGCAAATGGCGTATCATGCTTGTGTCACGCGGTGCCTAAGCCTACACCCACTGGATTCAGTGAGCTATGCATGACTCAGTGATATTGTGATATAGTGACGACCACTGTGGCGTGGTGGGCGAAGGTTCGCCTGCGACGCAGGAGGTTGCGGGTTCGATTCCCGCCTCGGGACAAATATTTGTACGATCTGCAGATATTTGTTCAGGGGTTCTGGTTGTTTTTATGTATAATAAAAAAAATCTATCTATTTAATAATATTGTATTATGTATCAGTCATCTAGTACCCATAACACAAGCTCTGCTTAGCTTGGGGTTAGATGATGCTGTGTGGATTGTCCGGCATTATTTATTTATTTATTTATTGACGGTTTTTTTAGAACTTATCTTTTCATTTATGTAAGATAATCAGAACTAAATAATTTTATAACTGCGGAGAAGTACACGCACATAACGCAAAGGTTCGATTGAGTTTGACAAGGCTACGTCTCCTTTGATTACACTCTAGGTTAACTATTTAGTAACGTAAAGGATGTTTATTTATGTGTAAACCTCTACAAATTGAAAGTTTAGTTATGTATTATATGGTCATTATTAATGTATATTACTATCTGATTAGACAGGGTGGCTTTTTGAAATGGGAGAGAATTATGAAATCCTAAATTATGACAGTTCTGACGTCGTGAAAGGAGTCGTAAGCTTAATACAAGAAAAAAAAAATTCATCAATGTAGGTACTCGTTATTTTTTGCCGAATTTATAATCCAAAATAAATCCCATCAAAACGCAAGGTATATATTAGTATTATGTATAAATATCATAACCTGCAATATGCGAATTTGCTAGCGACAAACTAAAGACATAATCCAATGAAACAATGACTAACTGACAATTCTGAAACCATAGAAATACTCGTACAATGGAGTGGTACTTTGTTATCCGTCTTCGCCTTCACAGTTTGCCAGGATGAGTAAAGCACCATGTACATCGCATGTAGTTGTAGAAAATCATAGCATGTGAAAGGTCGACTGGCTGACGTAAATACGGGCAAATGTTTGTATTGTGGGTAGTTCAACTATTGAATAATAAATGAAAATAATACAGGTTATGGTAGATTACAAAATAATAGGTTCTAGCTATAGTGCATTGTATAATCCCGTAGAGCATTTTTTCTGCAAAAATATGATGCATTATGTAAAATAAAATAAATAAATAAATAATGCTGGACAATCCACACAGCATCATCTGGCCCCAAGCTAAGCAGAGCTTGTGTTATGGGTACTAGATGACTGATATACATAATACAATATTATTAAATAGATAGATATTTAATATAAAAATAATAATATTTTAATATATTTATTTATAAAAATTCGAATATCATGTAGTGTTTGTGTAGTAATAAATGAATAGTCCATTTATTACTGAAATTTCGGAAAGTTTGTGAATTTTTTTATTTCTTACACGTAGTAGCTTGCGCAATTATTGAATTATTTTTATTAATTAATATTCTAAGTTAACTTATTGCATATAATCCAAACACCAATAATAATAATTGATTAGGAGAATACGAAAGTGGTAGGAAGCTCCGTAGCCACCGTGAAATTTGACAAAGTTTTCTTGGAAGAAATGGCTCCTAGCGATACGCCGATTGTGTAAATGTTTTTCATCCATCTTGGCGTGCAATAAAAAGTATTTGTAATGCATTGGTTCCAGAAAAAAAAACGGTGTATTCATTGTTTCGTTCGTAAATTTTGTCCATTAGAATAGAAATGCCCGCCTTAAAAGCCATCACTTCTAGTTAGAATGCGGCACGAAGTTTCATGCCGCAGTTCCGAGGTTGGTCAATTAGAGTAGAAACTGATTTGCCGAGCGATGCACGCAATCATCAATTTCAGGAATTCAAATAGTCCTTCAATGTCTTATGTAATACTTTCCACCTGTAAAAATTATTAGGTTTTGAACCTCCTTTACTAACAAAATGTATCTAGGATCTTCAAACCGAGTTTTAATGTTACCTAACTACCTACTGAAACATCGAATTTTGGCTCGGGTTTCAGTAATCTGACTTATCCCCTTTGAAGGCATTCAGGAACTTTGGGGTACTTTAGACTATATCCAGAACCCTGGCTGATGTTGGATTACACTTTCAAGCGCTAACCTATAAATTCAAACTTCCTCTATAAGTATCGTGCGATGATTCGTGTGAGAATTAGCTTAAAATTTATCCCATATCACTTTTCCTTTCAAGGGACGTACAAATAATCCACGTTACATACCTTCGGTTATTCGTGTACTGGGTACGAAATCAAATGTTGTCAACATCGGTGTATCATGTGTTTCCGGATCATATCGGTTAGCTATCCTATCAGATTTTGGACTTATTTAGACTTTGGGGTGAAAGTGTCTAATGATTCGTCATTAGACACTTTCACCCCAAAGTCTAAATAAGTCCAAAATCTGATAGGATAGCTAACCGATATCAATTCACCATCACGAAGACTGTCCGTGAGCGTGTTTCCTTCGGGACCGTGAATTGGGACCGGACTTTTCGACACCTCTAGTCGTTTGCACCGGTGTTGTTCCTTTCATTGGGATTTACGCCTGTATTTTAAGGAATGCATCGTGTATTCCGCAAGCCACCGTCTGCCGATTCTCTCTCTCATGCTCTTCCCCATAGC
Source organism: Eupithecia pulchellata (assembly GCA_963931895.1). NCBI lineage: Eukaryota > Metazoa > Arthropoda > Insecta > Lepidoptera > Geometridae > Eupithecia > Eupithecia pulchellata. The sequence continues at coordinate 8,025,312 of OZ007523.1, forward strand.
CATTATCCAGTCTATCGGTTAGATCTACAATAAACTGGTCTTTTCTTTGCGTTTTCCTTCGCAATAGTCTCTACACCTGGCGGATATAATGTATGGGTGTAGATACTTGCTATGTGTAGCCCCCGCCTTTAAAATAACTCTCTCATAAAGCCTCTGTATTTTCGGCCCCACGCTTGCCTCTGTTACTATATGGTCCGTGATTATGGAAATACAAAATAATAAAAATACAAATATTTATTCAAGTAAACTTAAAACTACTATACATTGCATGGTTTTGGAAACCTCACGTTCGTGGGTACTACAGTGCCCAAAAAAAAGTAGGCGACTTTACGATCTGTTTACTACAGAGCCCACTAGTTCGCCCAGTCGAAAAAATGATTTTACTCTAAAACTGTGGCTCAAAGTCTGTGTTTTATCGGAAGCGGAAATCATTCATTGAACGAATAAAGCCGTCACATTGACACATTTATAAACAAAGTTTTGTCTGTCAGAAATAAAACATAAACATTGGTGATTGACCTTGAGACCCGTAATGGGTTTTTCCTAATGATTGTTTGCTGTATTGTTTATTTCTTTGATTGTGATATATGTATGTTTTCTAGATAAAACACCGGTTTTAATGGTATATGACCATCATACTTGATATTCCTGTGAAGTTTATAACATATGAAATCAAAACCGGCCAAAAATTTATCCTAGTATTTTTTTGAGCATTTTTTTCATTATTAACGTAAAGGTTTATTGAATAGATATTAAATCAAACTTATTCGATAGATATGAAAGAAAACAATGTAATTTTCGTGTTGCAATAACTTTAATACTTTTTTGGCAAATTATTTTCTCGGGAAAGTCGCGAAATTTTCCGCGAATTTTTAATGGCGCCAACCGCGGACGTATGTTGCCCCCTGTCGCCGCGAGGGTTGGACGTTCAAGTGGCTAAGTATTAATGGAAATGAGATACTTACAATACTATAATAATTATAAATCATTTATTTTAGGAATCATAAGAACAGTTATGGATGGTAAAATAATATTCTATTACCAATTATCAGCAAATACCTTACATACTAACGTACATAAGAATATAAAAAATATTATTAACTAAATAGTACACATAAGGTACGGCGATAGGATATTATAAGGATTATCTGTTGATCACCTTCTTTATCCCTTTTTAAAGACTTCAATTCATATTGACATGCCAGTGGATCCTTATTATTTAAGAATAACCAAAAAAGTTCTTCCATATCACGTTCCTAACAAGTAGTGGAGTGCCTAGTTTATTTTGAATCACGTCTTATAAGGGAAATGTAAGGGTGCACTCTTGCTAACGAAATTGTCCTTTGGTTCTGTTTACCGTGTTCAGAAGTATTTGACATCGAATTTAGTACACAAAGGTCAAGGTTGTTTGAGTGAAATGTGACTTGTGATTTGTGAAACATAGGTACCAACGATCCCTGAGGTTAACACAATTTTAGGTATATTTGTAGTTCCTACTAGATTCTAGGAAATTATTTGGGTAATGAAAAGGAGTGTATAGTGTAAGTCCGTCCTCATGAAATCTTTAGTACTCGTAAATAAATCTTTCGTCTTTCCGAAGTTTTCGTGGAGGTCGAGACCTCCACGAAAACTTCGAAACCGAAAACTTCAAGAAAGTCTTAATATTTTGTTTGTTTTCACTGTGTTCTCCGGATCTAAGCTTACAGTGATCAGAAAGTTTGATCAGAAAACATGATAAAAAGACCTAAACAACTCGACATAAAGTCGAGTCCGTGTGGTACCGACTTCCTCCAGGTTTTTAAAAAAATATCTGAGCGTCGGGTCAAAGCGAGTCTAGAGCTGGTAAGTATTTGTCACAGCGCAACAGTATCGCCATAAAGCGAGGCAATGCAGCCAGCAGCGTCTGGAGCCGCTTCCGACAGGTTTTGACCATTGACATGGATCAATTGAGATGAGCTACATGTATATTTCTAGCAACACTCAGAAGTTTGCTCACGTTATGTTATTATCTTATTTAACAAAGTAATTGACTTACAATCAACCTTGGTTAGCTTATTTACTGTCAATACTTTTTAAAAAAATATTTTCTTCGAATTAGCTAACACCTGCGCTTCACACCTTATGACTTTAAAATAATTACCGGATACGAATCGTTATTGTGCTCACGGATTTACTAATCGTTCCACGTTCTGCCTAATAGGCAAAACAACCGTTTTAGTATTCCACGGGCCTGTGTGCTGAGACGTAAATCAATGGAACGGCCTAAAGTTATTTGTTGCCAAGAAATGCGCCCAGATATTTACATTTACGAGCTCACGGAACTGGGTTAGTTAAGGGAGTGCAATAAAATTAAAAACTTTGTAAATTACTTATGGTAGGTTGACTTGGTCACTTGGTTTGGGTGTAACACTTTAATTGGCTGACGGAATAATCTAAGTTTTTCTTATAAGGGGAACGCTGAATATTTTTTGTATTATTTTTGAGCTCAACGACAAGGAGATTCTTGAAAATTCATCTGCCTGCGCATAAACAGTTTTTCGTTCAACTTTTCAGCTAAGATTAAATATGATTTAATCGGAATATATCCATTACTACATAGTCCAGCCTAGCTAACCATTGATCAGGTTAAAAATAACGACTACAAAAATGCTTTTTTGTACACCAGAAAAAGAAAATAATAAAAAACATTACATAAGACAAGTACAGTGGCCTTATCGCTTAGAAGCGATCTCTTCCAGGGTACCTAAAATAATTATTTGAATTTAAGAAAGGCAGGGGGTCAACCAAAGTAAGTAGGTATATGTAGTAAAGTCTTAGTATACCAAACTAAGTCTAGTATGGTCTATCTTTGGTAGACCCCCACTATATTATCCACAATCAAGATTGATTACCCAACATAAGTACCTAAGTAGAGAGAACCTATCGAAACAATCACTACTACCAATATCACTGTTAAAAGCAATAACGAATTTAATAATACGCTGTCGAAGCTAGTCATCTATTGAAATTCACAGGAGCTCCGGCGATCGTTGTCAAAAGGCGGACGTGCTCGCCCCATTATAGTTCATATTCTTCTGTCCAGTACCTACCCGTGATTGATTTCTGATCCAATCGGAAAGGCCTTTGATCATTCATCTTCCTATATCTATTACGTGACGACCCGTCATGAAAAATATTTACAGAGAGAATGAGACATAGTTATTTGATTTTTGTGCAATTTTGTGGAAAATTCTCAGAGCTCTTTGTTGCCTTCTTCTCTAGAAGTAGTCTATTGGATTTGACTTTGCATTTAATTATGTACATTCCTTATACTTTACAGTTAGATTAATTTGAGAGACAAGGTTCCAAAACAATTAATGCAAAAGCTTCTTAGAAGTTCGTTTAATTGTAAATTATACTTTATACCTAGTTCTGTGACGCTGTGGGGATAACATAGTTCGTCTTCTAAATCTTACCGGGGATTAAGATTCTATTTATGAAAGTCAAAACAATTATCTATGTATTGTGTTGCCTTACTTACATTATTGAATTATAAAACTAACTTAACAGCGAGTTTACTTTGAATTAATTGACAAAGTAAATTACAATATTACCTAAACATAATAAATTAATTACAACCAGTATTATACACTTATATCTATTTCATCAAAATCTAAACCATCACCAGAAGGCAGAGTGCATATGGCCTACTTAGAAACTAATACACGATACTCGTAAATAATCGTATTGTATAATTCTTTAAACAACATTGTTTAAATTGAGTTTGATGACAAAACGAGTATTGAAAACAGATTGTATCGTTTTAACGAACTCGCTTTAAGAGTAGACAAAAAATAACTCAAACAAAAATACGCTTAGGTTGGTAACCCTGGAAGTTTGGTGTCGTTAAATTATCAAAGAGAAAAGTTGGTGGCTAGGACGATTTCAAAGGAGTGAAAATCACTCCAAGAGGTTCTGGTATTAATTTACGAGCTCTGGGCTGGTTCTATTCAATTTGTAAAATTGATTTCGGTTTCGGTTCGGTTAAAAGTAGGTATTTGCCTAGTGTTCGAAAACAAATTACTAGAGGAAATTCAGACACAAACCGATTTCGAAAAAAATTGGAGGTTCACCGTCATTTTGTCGCCGATCTTGAATATGCTCTTGTATATTTAAAAAAACTCAATTATAGTTTAATGATTTTTTATTTCTCAAGTATGTAAGTATTTGGCCCGGAAACAGATACATAGATAAAATATAAAGGAAAGTGATTCGGTTTTTTCTAAACATTCGAATTATTCATACTGTTGATCAAAACAAACTTAACCTTATTGTTTTTTTAGGTGACAATAATACAAACTTTTAAAATCGACCAAGTTCAAGCACATTATGTCTATACTAATATTATAAAGAGGAAAGATTTGATTGTTTGTATGTTTGTTTGTTTGTTTGTTTGTTTGAATTGAATAGGCTCCGAAACTACTGGACCTATTTCAAAAATTCTTCCACCATAAGAATTCTAAAATTTCCGTGATGAACATAGGCTATAAAATATTTTCAAAAAAGTTAGAGATCCGTATAAAAACTTCAATAATAAAACCATAGCGATATAGGTACATCAACTTCTTTTTTTTTCTTTTTTTGCGCTGCTCGCTTTTGCTGAGTTTTGCTGTGACTCAACTTCAACTTCTTTTTTTATGGCACCGCTTTTGCTACGACGACTCCGCCGCCAGTGTCAGTTGTGGATTGTCATAGACATCACAATTCGTTACTGGGGTGCGAGAGGAAACTCAATGTCAAAAAATATAAAAACTTCAAGATTGGAACCATGAACCATGCGATGTAGGCTGATGTAGGCGATATAGCGGTGCGAGAGAAAAGTCAATGCCAAAAAATTAAGTTCTCCCTGTTTTTCTTTATCTATGTAAAGGAGGTAAAGGTACAACATAAGTAAAGGAGGTAAAGGTACAATTTTAAAAAAGGTTTTATTGTTTATTTGTGGTCTGAATTAAATAGGATCTGAAACTGCTAGACCTTTTTGGAAAAAAATCATCATTAGAATGATAATCATAGGCTATAGAATATTTTTAAAGTTAGTGATCCCTATGAAAACTTCAATAATAAACTACCTTATCTAACGTGTGTATGTAAGAACTTAAAATTCTTTAAAATACCCGTGCGAAGCCGGGGCGGGCTGCTAGTAATAAATAAAATGAAAAATTGTTTATTTCGAGTATTATGACTCATACAAAATTACATTTTAAAGTACACAATAAAAATAAAAATTACAATGAAATATTCATTAAAATGTGAACAATAAAACTTATAAAGAAACACTTATAAAAAAACATTAAATTTTTATGTGTTTGTTTATTTTTCAACAATTAAGGCTCAAATGTTTTCAAACCTATCAGGAGAGAGTAATTTTCCGCACGATTATTCCCGAAAAAAGTGTGTGTCAACCAACACGAACGTTTTCCATTACAGGAACGATAAGGTTTACTTTTCAATGAAATTCAAAAAAATCTTTGTCAGGAAAATCTTCTTTGCTGTGTTTCATGAAAATTTTTATTATATTAATAAGTAAAAATGTTATTCTTTTTAAATTTAGTTTCAAAGAATTCCAATCGCAATTATCTCTCGTTTTACTTTCTTGCTTATAAATATGATAATAATTATGTGTCAGATCAGAATATTAAATGGATGATTTAGCTGAATTATGCAGTTCATTGAATCGTGATAAGTTAAGACGTGGCTCGACCATTGACTTTGGTGCCGCGGTGTTGAACTGACTCTCAGTTGAAATCCGCACGCGCTGCGAATCACACGCGCCTTCGCTCCAAGCAACGATATACTTGGAAACTTACTGATAACTTGATAATCTCTTCCTTAATTAATTCTATCAAATTGCTTAGGAATTGTGAAACTTTTCACTTAGGTACTTATTTTATATTTCTGTGTTTTACAAAAAGTTTCGAAAAGTTTTAGCGAGGTAAAAAGTTTCGTTTGTGCTGGTACGATTACAAGGTAACAATTGGGGAGTTTTTTGTTTATTTTATATGACAATATAATTTATTTTATTTTATATACATAAAAATATAAGTTAGCACGATACTAGTAGTGAATTAAGGATGAATAATAATATTGTAAGTAATTTAATGTCATTTAATTGGACTTTTTCATGGCTTCTTTTGCCTAGTTCACTGAGTCATGAAATTTTTTATTACGGACAAAATAAATAAATGTAATAAATTATAAATATAATAAATGTCTCTATACCCGAAAAATAATATTCCACACATGACGTGAGCTTACATGAAAGCCCAAAATATGTTCGTACATGACTAGTGCTTTCATGCCGGACCAAAACGTGGACCGAACAAAACGCCAATCAATCAAACACATGAATAAAGATACATTTAGCAATAATTTCGATAATTGTCTATTTTTTTTTACGCGTAGTCTGTCAGACATAAATACGAACACTTCTGCGCGAAATAAAATTTTATGTTCCATCTTCCTTGCATATAGCGTAATTTAACTAAATGCAACAATGCTAAAATTTGAGGAATGATAAATGCATAGCATTTATGCAAAATTCTAACCCCAATCGAGCTGGTCAAGATTCAAGACCCATTGTACGATAAAGTTCAATCAGTACTTTATATTAATTATTATAGCTTTATAATCAGGTAATATATTCATAAGTATAAAATTTCTTTAAAAAACTTCACTTAATCCCCAAAAAATTGATTCTATTTCTTCTTTACGAACCATAAAAGTTTAAAAGTTATTAGCCTCTTACCTTAGTTTTCATTTGCGATAAAAACAAGCAACAAAGTGTTTAGGTTTCTAGTTAATTAAGTTTTGCCCAAGTGGTAGGTGGTAATAAAAACTTTCAACGATACCCCAATCTCACCTGAAAGTAAAACTTGAATAAGATGAGAAATTAAATTTATTAGGGCGAGATTGATTACACCCTCACTAAATGTACCAATTTAATAACCCAATTAAACTTAATTTACACCGGCAGGATGTTTGTACAAACGAAGAGATACGGTATTATTTAAATATTCTAATTATTTTTCATGTTTCAAGATTTAATTATCTCATCTTTATTATTTTTGCTACGGCGTAGCTTTTTGTACCATTCGTAGCATGTAGGTAACTTACATGATATTATTGTAAATGTGCTTTTTTCACACATAGATTAGTAATACCTGAGATTTAACTTGTAAGGGTGCCCCTTTTTCTAGATGCGTATTAAAATAACCAGTTTATTGGGTGCCATTTATGATCGAAGGTGAAACTGGCAACTAGAAACCAAATGGTATGACATGTGAATTAATTTGCTGACCATCTAGTCGCTGTCCATCTTTTTATACAGTCGATTCTATTACTAATGACGGTAACTGTTTTTTGACACCTATCATTGAAAATTACTTGCTCATTATTTTATCTTTTGAGATAGAGAAAAGAACAAAAGATAAACAATAGAGTGAATGAAATACTTTATTAGACACTACAAAGTATACATATAAAAAGTTATAACATAATTGGTGTCATACTAAATTATATATAGCATAATACTAAATTTAATATTTAAAAAAAATAATAGAATATCTGCCTAATCTGGCTCTTTTGTCTAACACTGATAGATAAATATTCTTGATTACAGTTATTTCCAACAACTTATTATATATTTTTCGAACCAAGCCGGCCTACAGGTTTGACACTTACTGCGGTTGGTTGCTACTTACTGCGGGCAAGGGTATGTACCCTTTTATGAAACAAGATAGTAAAACGAAATCCTAATGCCTTTTGACAATAACTGAACGACTATAATATCCATTTCCAAGTTTACGAGGTGTACCTTTTCTAGGCCAGGGCAAGTACCCCTTCGGCCGCATAAGAAACCGCAAGTTAGTAACTGGTTACGGTAAAATAAAAATTCTGTTTCCTTCGAAACTAGTAACTAGGGAAAAGGGTTTTATTCTTTACACGACACCGATATTATATTCGAGACCAGTAGGCCAAGCACGGGGATTGTTCTCTAGGGTAGACATTAATGCCATCCCATCGCCATACATTGCGTACATTATTGAAGTTGAACAAATTAATTTCAAATAATTTACGGAAGCCCGTGCTTGCCCTACAGTTACTATGAAAGGCGGTAAAATCCTTGTAGATAACTAGTTCAGCTTGCTCCTCCTGTTATGATACAGTCTTGTAGGTTATTTGACTATCATAATTCTAACTTCTAATAATAAAATAATCTAATAAATAACCAGAGATGTGATTTATTTGAAATACTTCTATTTTAAATGCAAATAGAAAATGCAAAATACCTATTTTGTATTTTGTATTTAAATACCTTTCAGTGAAAAGTATTTTGTATTTTATTTGAAATGCCTTTCGAGATGCATTTTGTATTTTAATATACATTATAAAATACAAAATACTTTGTGATTAAGTTGAGCCAACATTACCAGTCAAACAAAACAAAACGCTTGTATTATTATTTTTATCACTTTTTAACAATACCAGTCCAGTTGTTATTAATTTAAAAATAAAAGTGTAATCGCATTGAGTGTATCTATTCTCCTGTGTAATAAATAAAAATATATCTGTGATTTGGTCAGAAGGTATTTTATTTTGAAAAAGTATTTTGAAAATACCTATTTTGCATTTAGCATTTGAAATACAAAAAGCAATACTATTTGGTATTTTGCATTTGAAATAGTAAATCTGAAAAGTATTTTGCATTTTGTATTTAAATGCTTTTTTAAAACCATTTTGTACATCTCTGTAAATAACTAATGTATACTTATACCGATCTCAACTTGCCAATTTATGTATTAATAATATGAGGAATAAATTGGACCTTACAGGGTTCATGTAGATTCTACCTATTAAACTGTAACACCTTGTAATGGACATGAATGCAATAAATATGTATATCTTTACTTTAATAATCTCAATTAATCTCTCTGACGTAAGGATTCCCTGCCCAAACTGTGACGTCAAAACGTCTTTTTGTCTAGCAAGCGGGTTAATTTTAAAGTTAAAATCGATTTTAAATCAAAATGGCATGAATACGGGTTTGTCCGATTCGTCTATGTAACGCGTTTGGATTGAAAATAGTGAATAAGCTTGTGTACCTAACACCATATGCAAATAAAAATAAAGTTCAATTTGTTCTCTAAGCTGTGGAAAAACTGTAGAAGGGTAAATCTTATTATACCATTTTTCTGCACATCATCTACGTGTCCCTAAATTATAAAATTCTGTAAACGTATCCACTTATCGTAAATAAATGCCTAGTAATATAATATGAAAAGTAACCAGCTATTCCTTGTAGAACACGCATCATAACAGTATGAACTTAAACTAAAAGGGCATGTACATATTGGATCTCAATATTAATGGAAGTTTGAGTTTAGTAGCACTTTCTGAAACGTTTATACCGAAATAAGAAATTCAACGGTTTGCCTTTTGTTAAAGTTGAATCAAACTCAATGAATATCAAGATTTCGATATTTCGCACGATATACGGAGCGAGTACAAACAGGAAAGCTCATTTTTGTCATTTGTTTAGTAGGTTTATAATGTTTACGTAATTTTTTTGTATAGCTTTATGTAGGTTGGGTGTAAGTGTAGATTTAAATAGAATAAAATCATTTCTAACCAAAACAAAAGCTTTCGAAGTTCTTTGGGGCTTCATTTCTTTGTGGTTACGTTTATACTTTACAAATGTGACGGCACAGTCCCATTATGATCGCGCGCGGATTGCAACAATGTGAATTAAAAATAATTATGTATCAGCGTTGATAAGAAATATTTAAAATCGTATAAGTAGAATAGCAGTGGTTCTAAGATTTCCATAATTTGGTCACTTTTGCATACGACATGTCCATTACTAAATAATTTAAGTCACCGTCGAGTACCTAAGTTTTTATTGGCATTATACATGTTAAGGGTTTCGAAATTTGTGTTGAAACCTTTATACCCTCTGTCTGTCCTTTTCTCTCCTTTTAATATCTCGCCATCCATGTGAAATGTAAGATAACTAATATTATTACGTATTCATTAAATATAAAAGTCTCTAACCAGTACATATAGTACAAATTTGTATAATTGGCAAACGTCCGAAACCCTCGGAGCGCTAGTTACACTCTCGCTTGACAGATCTTGTGATTAATTATCTCGTTTTAGGTGATTTGAGTGTTTCTAAACATGTTTCAAAAGATTAATAATCATCAAAATTACCAATCAGGTTTACTTTCCTTTGAGATTACAAAAGAAATGGAAAGATGTAGCATTTACAGTTTTACCATCCAGCCAATTCGTTCCATCGTATTTATCCCCAAGTTGTTCCCTATTCTAGCAAATCCATTTTACTGGACCTTTATAAAAAGACCGAACTGACACGCATGGTCACTCTGATTACGGTTTTATTACGTCCTTATGGCATTCCTAATATTCCGTCTCTTTTCTTGGGTCGCTTAGGGTGAGCGAAAGGACGATGTTTCGGTAAAATGCATTTGTAATGTTACTTTGATAACCAAGCGGAAATTTTATTGCGCACCGAACGAAACACGAATGTTCAACCAAGCATTCTGTAAAAAGGTGTTAGCTTTTTACTCGATGCTTGGTCTAACTCTTTACTGTGAGACATGAGACGAGTAGCTTATATGAACGACATGAATAATTCAAACAAGTTTAAGAATAGCCGAACATCTTGGCTTCTTGAATGAATTCTAGTCTGTTTATATAAGAACAATATTCTATTAAATAATAAGGATCTATAAAGACATAAGCAAACATATTGATAGGTTATTATCATTCGAGGAAAATGGCCAGCGAGCCAAATAACTTGTGTGGGGTGTCTATGTCTCTTACAGCGGGTATTATTTTACTTCAACACTCGATCCGTTACGAGCAATTAGATATAAACGAGTACCGGCACCAACTATAATGAGATAAAGGTTATATGTCAGTGAAAAATCTTAACCTATTAAATATCCTTATTAGATATGGAAATAAAAAGCGAATTTTTCAGCTTCCTTAATTTTTTATGTGTATAACCAAAGGCATTGAAACTTCCTCAAGCCTTGGCGTCAGCAGTATAAAGGAGCTATCATAAATCACGCCTTCCGCTAATTCTTGTTTTCAGGGGAAAGAAAATTAGATAGGATTTTAAATTAAAGATGTCGACGTTGAGAAATTTACATAATATTCTGAATTGCCAACAAAGGACTCCATAATAACGAAGCTACTATTTAGTTAGAATTATGGTTAAAAGTTTTTACATGTAATAAATTTCTAAATGGCTAGGTGTTGTTCTGTCTCATACTCTGATGATTTTTGTTGGTTTACCGGATCATTACCTATCTTCTTTATGTTTTCGATCATTCATTCCACTTTTTTACAGAATAAAACTTAAGAAAAACAAGTGAAAGTGATTTTTTCCAATAATGTGTGTTATGTGATCATAGTCAATATGCCGTGATAACAGTAAGTGCGAAATAAACAGTGCAATGGACTCAGAAATTGATATCCAAAACTTCATAAACTGTACTCAAGAAATCCTTGGCCCACAAAGGGCTTGGGACCACTTGAATGTTACTCAAATCCTGGACGTACTCTCCTCGCAAATACTCGAGGATATCAAGTTGAAGTAAGTTGAACTATGTTATAACCACCATTTATTGACGACGATGGCATGAGAAGTCTTCTGGGTATTTTCCGGGCGGCTTTCAAAGGCAAGAGATTTTTCATTCTATTCAATCAGTATTTAACACAGATATATATATATATCTGTGGTATTTAAGGTGTTGTAATGGATTTTTGGCCAGGTAAGCCAAGCCTTTCTTCATAAAATTAAAGATTTGACATTTCTCTACACTGCAATAAGTTATGTTGATTGAATGAGATTTGTCAGATTAAAAGGAGTATTAATTTAGTTAGTTAGTTAAGACCTCTGTGGTGAGGTGGGCGAAGGTCTGCCTGCAACGCAGGAGGTTGCGGGTTCGATTCCCGCCTCGGGACAAATATTTGTACTATCTGCAGATATTTGTTCAGGGAGTTCTGGTCGTTTTCAATGTATAATAAAAAAATATCTATGTATGTATTATATTGTATTATGTATATCAGTCATCTAGTACCCATAACACAAGCTCGGCTTAGCTTGGGGCTAGATGATGCTGTGTGGATTGTCCGGCATTATTTATTTATTTAGTTAAGTAAGCCTTGTGCGTCCCATTGCTGGGCAAAGGCCTTCCCCTGGTACATAAAGTGTTAATTTTTAACCAAAAAAAAATACCATACCTACTCAGTACAGAATAAAACAATTACAACTAGTTTTTATACTTTTGTCTATTTTCTAAACATCTAACACGTCACCTTAAGGCAGAGTGCCCAATTGATAATTCATTGGCTGAAATAAGAGTCAGCATTCCAATCACTCTGTGAACTCTGAAAGAAAATTTGTAAGATCTTTATATATTCCGTGTGCCCCAGGACCCAAGAACCTAGGGTTTTCACCGCAAACTGCTCAAATAACTAACCTTGGTCGTATTTTCGACATTTGAGGATCTACGCAATTGTAATTTTTTTATATTTACCAATAAAATGTCTATCTGTCTATCTACGCTCATATTGCTGCGGAGATTGAGATAAAGAAATAGATTATTGGTTTTAAGTACAGACTAAGACCTGGTTATCTTACTTTTCCTAACTTAGGTAGGTATCTTTTTGAATGTTCTGTACGTGTTGCTGACCCTAAAGAACATTCTATTTCTGTAGCCTTCTCACAAATTTTGCTTTCAACTTAATGAAACATGTGCGTTTCCACCCGCAATTGAGTTCGTGTGTTATGTGTTTTTGTTTTTTACTTTTGGGGAGAGTTCAAAGGGCAGCCCAAGGTCACTAAAGTCGTAGACTGTGAGAAAGGTGCCTGTACATTCTGAACAATACGATATATCCTTGAGGCAATTTTGTTGCCAATTTGACGGTTCTTTGATCGGACTTAAGTGGGTAATGGACGTCGGCACATCTGTTAAAGATAATTGTTTAGAATTTTGGCGATGGAAGATTCTGGAACGGTATCTTCGAGGTCAAAAAATTGATTTAACCTGTTACAGGATGAAAACAAGATTAAAGTTAATTACGATTTTGTCAGTGAATTTTTTGTAGGTGGGTCCCTGTCTAATTGGACTGCTTTAATCCGAAAACTTTAGATTGTTTATGACAGAGACGTTTTTATCTCCAAATATAGCCTTTGTTGCGAAGTTTTATTATTATTTTTTGTATTTATTTAGCTTCGACCTTCAAGTTGTTAAAATAACGACGTCAGCCTCCGAAGTTCCTACCAGAGGGTACGTGGGCACATTTTAACGGCTTTTTATAATGTTTATGTCCAATAAAATATAAGGTTAAGTCGATTTACATCAAAGCGACCTGTCGGAAAAATTATAGGTAGTACTAGTATAGAAGGTATATATTTTTTTAAAATTTTGTTAAATTTTTCGTTGTGCAGTGAAAACAGAAAATTTAATGATAACTCACGACTCATGTCATGTTCTTGATCTACGTCGTCGTACAATTTACAAATTTAGCTAATATGTTACATTTTAAAAAAGTAAACAGCTTGTTATCTGTTTATCAAACAACGGAGTCACAATCTTACACAAGAAAAACTTAATCTGTTATCCAATAGTTACTTTGCTGCACACAATATAACCTCTTGAAACAAGAAAATGTTCGCCACCCAATAGCACTTTATTAGTTAGTTCCAGAAACTAGAACATGACACAATATATTTACGAAGCCTATATAAACTAAATTTATGTAAAGTTGCGCATTGATAAAAATGGGGTACCTATTCGCGTAGTTCCAGTCTGATAATTCATCTAATTATGTGTCAAATGGCGACAAAAAGATAAGTTGATCCTTACCAACTTATCATGTCGTCGAGATTCGATAAAATATTATTAGTTCTAGGAAAGAAAAAAGAAAAATATCTTTTATCATCTCTATTTTTTCTAAGAATAATATATTTTCTGCGGTCTGTCTAGACCGCATTAATTACCACTACTTAGTAAAAATATCTGTTTATGTACCTAAATTAATAATGTCAGTGACTTTATTAATTATATATTGAAATTACATTGTATTTTTGTAGTCAAGATGAAACGTAAAATGTTCGAACTTTATTTTTAACTATTTCAGACTGTTAATATAGTAAAAAAAGTTCACTGCCCTTTGGTAGAATATAATAAAAAGTAATAAGGACAATAATGACATCGAATGGTCTTACTCTGCGTATATTATTGATGTTGAAAGAACAAATTTCAAATAATTTTCGGATTCGATGACAAAGTACCGTAATTCTTTTCTGTTCCATTCCCGTGCTAGCCACGATGGAAAAAACTGGGAACAAGATTTAATTTTCAGAACGCGTGTCAGTACATGATTGATTGACTCAATTCTGAGAGTAGATCTCATGCACACGCAAATGTGGTAGAGGGTGGGGAGAGGGTACGCTAGGCTGTGGGAGTGTGTGTGCCAATGGTTACGTTCATGAATATGAATGCATACTTCCATAAAGCCTACATTTGCATAAAGCCTTAAACAATGCCTCTATTAGTATGGAGAAGTAGAATATTTTTAAAAAGTTAGGGATCCCTTTCATATGCCCTTTTGAAATACCTCAGTTTTAGTTTCTGTTGACTATTTACGAGAACTCATAATTCGAACTTTGTTCGGAGTTGTAGTCGGAGTTCTAATCTACTCCTTTTTAATACCAAAAAGTACTGGTATTTGTTTATTGGCGCAATAAATTTTACTCATACATGAAAGCTTAAGTAATTTAAATGGTATGAGATACAGTCAGTAATAAAAATGCTTTTAAATGTAATTTCAAGAAGACAAGTGTTTCTTTAATCAAACTAGTCTTATCAAACTTATAGTAAATACTGTGGATCGATGTTTGATGTTAATGCGTCCTTGACGTCGCGACATTATAGTTAGATTATAGAAAGCCTTTTTGCAATGAATATATTCACAATTGGTTTGAATTTATTTATCAATAATGTTTGCCTTTAGAATTCTGTTGTAGAAACGTATATATTGCCCTTTAAAAGATACATTAATCTTGTGCCTAGTAGTGGGCAGAGCAAGTGTATTCTTATTTCTAGTGTTTAATTATGTATATCGTTATTTTTAGGGAACCGATTGATATTTTTATGAGAGTAGAAAATACTTTATAAACTTTCAGTTGTTTTACTTTTGAGATTGTGTGTAATGTTTGTAGTTTTTGGTTTCATCATCATCATCATCATCATCACCAGCCCATAATAGTACACTGCTGGACATAGGCCTCCCCTAATAAGTTTAAAGTTAATGCGTCCTTGATGTCGCGATATTACCTCTATAGTTAGATAATAGAAAACCTTTTTGCAAAGAAAATAATTCACAATTGGTTCTAATTTATTTAGTTTTATTTTTTTAGTTTTTGGTTTAGCTTATAACAACTGTTTGATGCCCAAATAAAATAAAATTTTCATTATTCATATTATTTGAAATTTGTGTTTTGTCCTTTAATTACATTAATGAAGATCATCAGCAAACAATACAATCTCGTGATGTTTATTACCAAGCAGGTCGTTGATATTAACTAAAAATAGGAAAGGATCGAGGATAGAACCCTGCGGTACGCCCATTGTAACTACAGAGGTCAAAGACCGTTTCCTTTCTATCTTACCACTGAAATAAGATGTAAGCAGATACAAAGAGGTTTCCCTTACTCCATAGTGATGTAGTTTCCATATTAATGTTTCATGGTGTACGCAATCAAACGCTTTTGAAAAGCCATTCTGAGCGGGTTGCGCGTCGTTTTATGATCGGCTATTAACTAAAGAATAGAATTACTGTATTGTTTACTAAATACATCTAATTGTAAGCCTACAATTGTAAATACAGTTTTAAGTTTCTTTAATCCCAGAAAACACGAAACCTCGAGCACAAATTAGACGATTAGCTATTTACTCTTATCTTTGTCTGCAGGATAACGCTTGGAAACTGCATGGGTTTGGGCGAGAGGCCATACAGCCCGCCATGGTGGGGGCAGCTGGCATGGTTTGTGCTGTTCGCCGTGATGCTGCTTCTAGCTGTGTTGGGGAATACGTTGGTCATATGGATTGTTCTTGGTAAGTAGCTATTTATTATCTATCTACCAGGCTTCAGGCTTGCAGGCACTTGCACACTGCTGTGCCTGTAGGCTGTGTTTTGTCGATATAAAACGTGTTTTGATCGTTTATTTTGTAAAATAAAAATGAGTATCTATGTAATATATTGTATTTTCTATATCATTCATCTAGTAGCTATAACACAATTTCTGCTCCGCTTAGGGCTAGATGATGTTGTGTGGATTTTCCAGTATTATGATTTATAGATGTATCTGTATTATCTACTTCTATTTTAAACCAGTGTTAGAAATACATATTATTGGGTTCATTGAAAGCACACATAAGTACACCTACTAATGTTATATAAATCCATCGACAGTATGCTCATAACTCTGTGTTGTTCCGAAATTGGCAGGTGATAAAATTTAATCAACATTAGGAGCTCCCGCAGAATCGATATGAGAATTGATAGCTGCCTGTTGTGTATGAAATGGATGATGAAATGTAAATGTTACGTAAAGTTGTCAAAATTTTAAAACATCTCTCATACCTTATATTATAAACCATGCAGAAAAAGCTAAAAAGTCAACACTTATGACAAGGAGTATCTACGTATTAAATTCAACAACTAACAATGTTTTTACAAAAATTTTAATACAAAAATTTGTACTTATTACAAAGTTTGAATCTTGGCAACCATTTTTATTTACTTTCGTTTATGTACGTTTACTTTATTCTAGTAATTTTAACAATCTGAATAATAATATTAAATGAATTAATAGCTACGTAACAAAACACTTATTGTTGATTTATAAATCTTTATAAATAAAGGTTTCCCTTGGGCGTAATAATGATAATGGCGGTCTCAGTATCGTATTTCGGTGTTTTTTCTCATTTAGTATTCAAGAACAGTTCAAGCTATTGAAAGTTTTGACCTGAACTCACTCGGGAGGGTTGTAACTTTATAACAGCACGTTTGATCGGCAATTTATCCGCTTTTTCTCTTGATAAATAATCTTTATACGTATTTTTAAAAGGAAAGTCGAACTGACAGAAGAAAAGACAAGGGATAGGCAGGCAGGGTAGATTATATTATGTTAAGGGCCTGTTATCGAAACACTGCAGTCTCTTGAGGCCGAAGGTCTTTAAAAGAGTCAAATTTAGAAAATGATGTCCCATGAAAACAATCTCATAATTTATTTGAAACTCAATTTTTTCTGTACCGAAATTTATACTTTTATTTTGCGTTTTATCTGTTCGGCCCGTAATATTTTTAGCAGCGAAGTTTGGTATTCCGTCTCTTTCTGAGGACCTCTATGATGACATCTGGCGAGGTGGGCGAAGGATAGCCTGCAACGCAAGAAGTTGCGGGTTCGATTCGGGAATCGAACTTTTATCCTGAGGCCAGCCTTGAGACCAAATTTGTTCAGGGTGGACACCCTAACAAATGTATGTTTTCTATGTAATTAAATAAAACTCGCACTCGTTTTGGACACAGAAGCTACAGATACTTTGGACCACGTTTATACTCGAAGCTTGATAAAAAACTTAATTTACTATCTTTAACAAGAAAAGCATGTAGGAAGAAAATAATGGATTGGCTTAATACTCTTAACTACCGAGAAACTGAGGATTTACTTTCAACTTCTTTTTAAATAATTCCCCACCCCATCCTTCTCCCTTACCCCCCCCCCCCCCTACCCTTGTGGTTTATCCAGTTGCCTAGACTCTTACGAGACTAGTGACCTCGGGAGAACCACAAATCTCCTATTTCATACCAACGTACCATATTCACATTATACAAATTGTCTTATACTATACTCATACAAAATCTACAATACATTGTCGCACTTGTTGCACCATTTATTAGTGCATTTTACAACTAAAGAACAATGGCAGAATTTGGTCTGGACTTTTTTTTGCGTCCATGGATCTGATGTATATGAATCAAATTTAATAAATTTTCTACGATTTTTCAATTATTCACTCCTTCACGTAAAGGCCGGAGTTATTTTATGATATTTAAAAGCTTATCAAATGATATTCGAATTAGGTACATTCGAAATGTTACCATTTTATTAGTGGTGCGGGTACAATTATTGAATGCAATGTATCATTTGTCTTTGATTTGTCTTTGATAGTGTCATGTTGTCAGCGGTTGTCTGTCAAGACGCCATAGAATCTAGAACGTAGTGGTTTTATTCTCTTTGACAGAATCCTTCCGAGACTTCGGCGTTTTTCAACTCTGCTGTGTTTTGTGTTTATATTTTGGTTTTCTATTTATTTTTACCCGAATTACGGAAGCCACAGGCGACGTATGTAACACCCGAACTGGACTGTTTATGGACTGATTGATACTGCCCTGTGTCTGGCTAGTGCGTGCCCTTAGGACTCCGATATTGTTGTTTTGGGTGTTCTGGGCATTTTCTATGTAAAATAAAAAAATATCTATTAATGTAGGTATACCTATATATATTGTTTTAAGTAGGTACCTATATAAGTTATCTAGTAGGAACTCATAACATAACACAACCTTTGCTTAGCTTCGGGCTAGATGATGCTGTGTGGATTGTCCAACATTATTTATTAAAACCCTCAGTTTCTTTGTGTTTACGGGGCAAGTAGGTACATTTTTTTAATACACGCCCAGCTTTCGTAAACAAGAAGTTTAGAATTTGTTTTGCTCATTTTGTTTATCATTTCTCATTTCGAATATATAAGGTGGCGTGGTCTAATTGATAAGACCAAACCCAAGACCAAACCACATTATCCATTTCTTTATGATTTGATTTCAATCTGCGATGTTTTATAGACAAATATTGTTTGACGTTCATTCATAACCAAAAAATTAAAACACTGAAATCTTTTTTTTCCGGCTTTCCCCAAAGAAAATAGTCTCATTTATAGATTCTGGAGCTAACGCCAATTCTTTTAACATTTTTTTCATTACGGGACGCTTCAATTTGATCCCAGACAATTCTTAGTATGGAGACCTGCCATTGTTCTTTCTCGTACGAAAGAGGCTAACTACCCACAACACAGGTTATCCTAGTGTGGGAGCTAGCGTTATTTACAAATTGTATTAGTATTTTATTTAAGTTAAATCTATGAATTCTGTAAACTAATATTTAGTTATAAGTACCTTATTACCTAGACTGAACTAACTCATTACTGCTTATGTTTTACCTACCCGCAATTTGTAATATGATATGAACCATTGTTTGTTTCACAAATAAATGATTATTTATTATTATTATTATTTATAAATATTTATATTTTTACAAACATATTATAAAATATATTTTAGTCGAAATAAATGCAATATTTCATTATGATAATGCAGTGGAAGACAAACTTATATTACATTGCTTAGTTTATTACAGGTTACAATTATAAAGGCAGGTATAATATAGGCAGAGCTCTATCTTCACGAACCGAGAAATTATCTCAGAAAAGGATATTTTATGCAATTTGACATTTATCTTTGTTCTGCAGCTCACCGTCGAATGAGAACAGTCACCAACTGTTTCCTGGTGAATCTGGCAGTGGCGGATCTTCTGATGGCAACACTGAACGGCGCTCCCAACTTCGTGTTCCTGGTAACGGCACACTGGCCATTTGGAACCTACACGTGTATTGCCAGCAACTTTACCGCAAACTTGACTGTTTCTGCTGGCGTCTTTACCCTCGTCGCTATAACTGTTGATAGGTAAGTTTTGTTTTAATAAGATCCAGAGTTTTACTCGCAAAGATAAAATAGTTTTCGCGTACATACATAGGTGTATCTGTTTCAGATTTCAATTTCTTTAGGATTACAAAATAATCACTTAGTCAATAAGCGAGGAAAAGAGCTTTGTTTAGGTACATCTGCATAAATTATGTATTTTATGGTAATATTACTTTTAAATTACCGTAGGTACCTTCCACAGTTTGATTTTATTGGTGGATAAATACGATAAGAATTCAGACTGCAGGTATGTGTGGTTGTCTTAGACTCTCTATTACCTCAAAACAACAAAACGGCTGGATCGATTTTGATGAATGAGTTTTTTAAACTCACGTCTGAATTTTGAAAGTGTTCTTAGCTGTATGTGATAGATCTTTGCACTCCCTTTGCAAATTTATTTTATCAAATGTAAGCGAAAAGCTTAAAAAGCGAATCTTTTTTCTTGTCGGAGTTTTCTCCGTTTAATATTTTTAAGTGATATAGACGCGATCTATACTAAGTATATTTACTATGTATATTTCAATTCTCTATCAATAACATCAAAAAAGTCCCATAAAATGAGAAATTAAAGTTAAAGCGTGAGTCCACGATCAATCATCCCTTATTTTTCTAACATCAGGGGTGGAATTTAGCAAATGGGCCAATTTCGACATCATTGGGATGATGATTGAACCCCTATGAAACTTATTTACGTAACCTGATTAGACGGATTAAAACCTATTTAATCAGTAAAAAAACATCGAAAATA
The DNA here is from genome assembly GCA_963931895.1 of Eupithecia pulchellata. Lineage (NCBI taxonomy): Eukaryota > Metazoa > Arthropoda > Insecta > Lepidoptera > Geometridae > Eupithecia > Eupithecia pulchellata. The sequence goes on from OZ007523.1 coordinate 8,045,956, forward strand.
AAAGTTATAAACTAAAAGTCTTAAATCTTTTCGTTTGTAATTAATTGTCCATAACATTTGTCGTTTTAATACTTAGGTGGTCCGAGGACTTTGTTCCTACTAGTACCCTATTAGGTAGTAGGTATATGAGAAATGGTTGCATCCTGTCCTTATAATAAAACAATGATAAAGACAGTCAGTGCACGATAGTCCATGTCTTTTACGTAGTCAGGTAATAGTTTTAAGCATTTTAAATTCACAATGCTCGCTGATTGTTTGATTATAGAAAACGTATTAAATTTTGATAATCAGTTTCGGAAAGTAAAATAAAAAAAGCCTTAGTGTAAGTAAGACTAAAAGTGCAACAGGTACTCGTATATGATAAATTTTGTCTTTTACTGTTGAATTAATAATATGTACAAAGTATTATTGAGTGAATACGGTATTTTCATATTTAGAGACTTATCCTGTGTAAATGCGAGTTGTTCCGGTCAGATCCCCCTTGTTCTGATCCACCTTTCATGATTATTATTAACAATTTCCAGACAGATCCACCTATTATTTTGTTCGTCCGAACGGATCCACCTAAATTTCGCTAAGAAAGTATGCATATTACAACAATCAAATATTTGACTAAGTTAAAATCAGTTCTAATAGTCCCTTGTATCAAAAATATAAATAATATTTATATTAAGAACTAGCAACACATTATAATCTTATAATCTCTACTATAGGTTTCATAAATATCTAAATAGGTTTAACAAAATAACTAAAATTTAAAACAAAAACTGTTGAACCGAGCTAAACTGATATTAGGAAATAAATACAAAACTATAATTTTGAAAACTAACAATCAAAAATGGCGAAATATTTAGGAGCCAAAATAATTTATAGCTTTAGCTTTTCCAAGCAGTGACCAACTGTAATTTTTCCGGACAATAGTTGATTAGTTACATGTTCAAACCAATTATCTGTAACTATCGCTTCGGTTAGGCGTCGTTTAAAATTTGGTAACTCAAAATTATACTGTTTAATGTTAACTTTTTGTAAATCTATATCGTCTTTGAGAGCTTTTAAAAGTTGGAACAAATTTGGTCGCTTCGGCACACTACTATTTAGTTTTTTGTTCCAAGATTCCACAGCATTGGTTGTGCGATGACGTTGATTATATGCACACCAAATGTCGACGAAACTTTCGTCATCTAGCCACTGCGTCACCATATAATCATTGAATTCTTGAATATCTTTAGATTCAGGACTGTCTTCCATTACGTAGCACCACCCGTCTGAGATGAAGTTTCTAGGTAGTAAAGGCAGCAGAGCCACAGTATACATATGGACCAGTATCGAAACTAAGCCTAGTTTACTACCTAGCAACTAAAAAAAACATTTCTAAATATGTCAATCTTAATTATTACAAATGATTCACATAAAAGTACTTGCGTCTACTACGACACGTCGGAATTCTTCATAGGAATTTTTGTATAAAATATTCTCATTCTAGCTATACAACCTGAAAGACGGCGGTTTAACCGCCGTCATTCTGGATTTTAAAATAAATTCAAGAATTCATAATGATCATTTTTCTTATATTAATCAGCAGGAAGTTTAAAATACGAAAGCTCCGGTTTCGATGAAACTGAGTTCACACAGCTGTATACAACGCAATATTATCGATCATTTTTCAAAAAACTAAATTACGCATGACCGCTCGTCGCGACGCGACAACCGCTCCTGACAGCACTGCGAAAACCCCTTAGAGCTCTCGTAGATGCGCATGCTTGTGTGAGTGAGCCGTTTCGAGCGTTTGTAGGTAGTTTCCACACTGTCTATATGTACACTGTGGCAGAGCTGAGAGCGCTACATGTGGCTTTATACACATACATACATACCTAATACAAAACCACAAGGGGGATCAGACCGGAATAAAAAATAATTTAAAATATGTGATCCCTCTTATGCGTCACCACAAGGGGGATCAGACCGGAATAAAAAATAATTTTAAATAATGACGATCCCCCTGGTGGATCACAACAAGGGGTATCAGACCGGAACAACTCGTAAATGCGAGGTTTTGCTTGTATCCTTAGGAATTTATAACAGATTGTTATTGAGCTGAGCGCAAGCTTATTACTCTATATTGTAATACAAAGAGAAAACAAACAACACATTATAATAACTTTTCAGGGATATCTATCGCTTTTATTTACTTATTTCTCATAACGTTTCAACATGTTGAACACGATAAAATCTATGAATAGTTATTAGACGGATATAAAACGTTTCTTTGCCAAATGGAACTATGTACAGGGTGTCCCAAAATAAGGTTGACATAAGGTTTTATAAAATATTTAATAAATATAATACCCATTTGTCTTCAAAATAGCGATCAAAATACCTTAAGCGCGGATAAGTAAGTCGAGAAACACTGGTAATTTAAAAAAAAATTTACATCTCTCAAGCCAGCATACAGGGTTTTCTTTACCTTGGTCTGTGGATTATCTACTAATCTTTGTTTTATAATAAGTCAGTTCCTCTTCTAGGACAGTCCGATACTAACGAGCTCGTTATCACGTTTAATTGCTGAAGCAACTAACTGACGACTAACACCGTGAGTGTGTATCACTCTGACTTTTTCCACTCTCATTCATTAAAATTAAGTCATGTTGCATTAACATAGCAAAATTTTTGACATACACGCCAATGAATGTGTGTACAATTACAAAAAAAAAGACAACGCAAAGCATTCCATGTTTGAATATTTTTTTTTTAATTTTTTATGTTATTTTGGGCCACGGTGTACTGATGAAGATTTTGTTTCTAATAAACACGAATTCAAACAGAATCATTTGTGATTGTCTTCTTGAACAAAGGGAACAACCTTTTTACCGAAAACTTTACCCTAGCCGATGAACAATTGAGAGTTATGTATTTACAGAAGGGAGGTATTTACCCTTTGTTCTATCATAAGTTCATTCTTTACCAAGCAGGTCTTTAAATCTAAAATTAACGTCTATTAACTAAATTTTATTTAGTAAACGATTTTTAAATATTATATTCTGTTCGTAATTTGTAATGCAAAGATATACGTTTTTGGGACGTTCATTCTTAAAATTAAAAACAGCTCATTTCCTGCTTTCAATGCTTAAATTCGTTATAATTTTTAAATCCTTAAATAGTTTCTTTTTAAATTAAGGCTATACATACTTTTTATAATGTTGTCCAAATCGTAATGGAATAGGATTTTTTAATTACACTAAAAATGTTTATTATTATTTATTTTTAAAATGATTTTCCGACTTGATTGACCAAATTAAAGACTTTTTCAAAAATCCAAAGATGCCTTATATTACATTACACTATTGACCCTTTTAATAATTATAATAATTATTTAAATTGCAAGCATTACGCAATATTTTGTATAGCTATGTTTGCAAAATTTTCTTTTAACCTTTAAACTACGAGTAAGGACTTTATCGTCTCTTGAGAATATTCCGCTGCTCATTTAAGAGGAAGTGAGCAAGCACTATAGTATGATTTACACAAAAAGTTTTGCATGCTTGACTGAAGTTCTTGCGAATAGAAAAATAATAAAATATGTTTTTATAACCACTAGATTGTTTGAGAAAATTTAAAGTATTGGAATAAAGATACTTCATCATCATAGTTCACAGCTGAACTTAGGCCTTCCCCAATGAGCGCCGTAGATGGCATTATTTATCATTTTGGGGTTATAGAAAGAAAAAGAAAGAAAGACGTTGTTTATTTGGCGCTCTACTTTCAGCTATGAAGACCGGTTACGCATATTTAATGTTCAATCCCTAGAGACGCGTCGTTTATACATTGATTTCGTTGACTTATACAAGATCATACATTCTGCTATTGATTCTTCAGAATTGTTATCGTATAAATCCTTAAATACTAAATATAGTGCTCATAGAGCAAAGCACTGCAATTTAGTTTCATTACTGAGTTATAAAAATAACATTTCATTTTATAACACACTATCGAGAATGTGTCGCCAGTATAATGATTTAGCAAAGGTAAATGTTTAAATGGACATACATTATTTAGTCCTAGCTTAAACAGATTTGTTAAATCTGTAAAATACATACTCCATTTTAACCGCAGGGGCGATGATGCTCATTAGAGCAACTAGCCTCTGTTACTGAAGCATAGTGTATAAGTTAGGTTAGGTAGTAGTTTCCACTGTCGTTGTTTTTTGTATTGTTTTATTTGATTCTGTTGTTTTTTTTACTGTTGTTATTTTTCTTCTATATATTGTATAAATTGTTCAAATGTCTACTTAACATGTCTAAATATTTGCTGCACATAGTTTACGTCTCAAGCCAGTTTGTTTTTTCTCTGTTTTTAAGTGTTATTATTATGTGTACCTAATAAAATAAATAAATAAAAGTACTGCGAGAAAAAGAATTGCAGTTTTCAGCTAGAAATTTAAACACGAAAATTGCATATATATGGAAATGGATTAGCACAATTAGAAAGACCTTCGGAATTATTAAGGTAAAAAATTTTTTTTTAAAACAAATGTTAAATAGAAGAGACAAAACGAAAGAAATAATCCGATTACACAGAAAATCACGTTACTTTTTAAAAGTTAGAAACAGATTGAATTTGCAATAAAAAAATATTTATTGGTAATGAACACATTATAGAAACCATCCATAGGAACACTATATCTAGGTACTTGTGATAAGTGAAGTATAAGCAAAGGATATAATGTCTTCCCTCTATGAAATCATACAAATTAGGGTTCTTTTATCTTATTACAGTAACCAAGTAGGCTGGCGATATTCTACTCCTATCCTAACGTAAAAGATTTGACTTTGATTAGTGACCATAGATTTATAGAGGCAGGAAATCAGTTAGTGTTGCCAGATCACCCTAAAACCGACAGTATAAGTTGGACAGTAATCCAGCAAAGCCCAGTCCGGCTTGACTGATGAGACGACTAAACTCGAGTCGTAAAGCAAACGAAGTTAAGAACAAAGCTGTATTTAATTACTAGGTAAGGCACCGCCTGCTGATTTAAGCTCACGGTAAATACAAAAGCGTAAAGGTGTTTTACTTTGACGTACTAGCTTTTGTTTATGCTATGTATATTGAGGGTACATTATGTAATGCCACTATGAACTCGCAGAAAGAAGAGCGAGTTTGTTTTTAATTGACGACCTCTGTGGCTCGGTGGGCGAAAGTCCGCCTGCAACGCTGCAGCGCTGGAGATTGCGGGTTTGATTCCCACTTTGGGACAAATATTAATATGATCTGAAGATGGTTTTCTGGTCGTTCTATGTAGTAAAATATTTGTATTATGTATAATTAGTCATCTAGTCGTCTAGTACCAATAACAAACTCTACTTACTTTGGGGTTAGATGATGCTGTGTGGATTATCCGGTTTTATATATTACTGTGCTATTAGTTAGTAACTTTAGTTAGTTTACTTAGGTTTTAAAATTTTTGGTTTTGTCTCAAATTGGAGTTTCCTCAGAACAATCAAAGACCATACCACAGACAGGCAGTCTGTGGTTTGAGCTTTGATTTTTCCGGTGGTTTCTTGTCTTTATCCATTTTGTATGAGAAAAGGGTTGCATAACTAATTATTTTTTTGTATAAAAAAAACTAGTTCGTATTGAAACGAAGATTTTTTTTGTGGTAGGTATAATCAGTAAAATGTAAGAAGTGGCTAGGAAAAAAAATTATAGGATTTTCCATTACTCCAATTGAAACAGAATTATGTTTTAAATTCCAAACTTGCGATGTGGATCATAAACCGACTTCTATTGCTTCATAACAATTACTTATATATAAACCATTTCCCGTTTCAAAAACTATATCCACTGTTTTCGTATCGAAATTGCTTACAAATATTGTCTGATCGAAGTCTGACTACTAAATAAAGTAAACAATCTAGCTAAGATATATTCAAGGCTTACATTATCATTTTGTGCCTGTACAAACACACCAATCACCCAAAAATATCTGTTTATTTATTAGAAAACAATGTGCAGTCAATAAATTTCTATTGTAGAGCATAAAATCGAAGTCAATAACCTGAAAGATTCAATTTAAAGATACGCACAAACATGTTATCGCAATTTAGAAATTCTTTGTTTTTGAATTTTTATTACTTTTACCCGACTACAGGGAAAACCAAACACAGAGTTTATGAATAACCTACCTACAGGTAGAAAATTGAAGTAGTGCTTAAATTAGTCTACACAACCGATCTGGTGAATACGGTGTTAATGAGGGTTTTACAGTGCAATCTTTAAAAAAATAACACGCTTTTTATTTTGACACTAGATGGCGCTGCTCAAAAGTCAAAGTGTCAATGTCGAGTGTCATAAAATAAACAAGGAAATAATATTCGTACGTACCGACGTATAATTATTTTGCAGACTTTTGACACAGCGAGTTTCATACAGCGCCATCTACTGTGCCTACTATTCAAGTATCGTTGAATTTTATCGTGACATCTGACTCTAGCGCCGTTCTTTTGTTATTTCAACAGGTACGTAGCCATAGTCCGGCCTCTACAACATAGGCTGAGTCGAACCATGGCGCGAGCGGCTCTTTTCACGGTGTGGTGCGCTGGCGCATTGCTCTCCCTACCCAGTCTGCTCTACTCTGACACGTATAAAAAACAGTGAGTATCTACATCATAATTGATTTAGATTTCAGATAATGGTATTCAGATTCAATACCATTATTTAAATAGGCTTACAAAATCAGCACTTCAACATCAACATCAGCCTATAAAAGTCCACTACTGGACATAGGCTTCCCATAATGAGCGCCATAGATGGCATTATTTATCATTTGGGGGTTATTGCCCATAATCCCCACGGTAGGCATGGGGATCGCAGTTCGGTGGAGATGTACAGGGCGCTGCTGCCGGCCCTCGGTGTGTTTTCCCTAGTCGCCTCTTACGACTCCGACGGAAAGAGTTGGACTGCGGGAAATTTGTAATTTGAAGCACATAAGCAACTCAAATTTCATACAAGAAATAAAGTTCATACAAGCTACCTATAGAGTGCACGGCCGATCGAAATGCTGGCTTATATTTTGGTCAACAAATTAGCCAATCGATATGCAACGTGGCAATACTGCCAGCATTCTGGGTATACCGCCTCCTGTAGACAGTTTAGACGACTTAGAATTTTAGGATATAGAATTATCTGTAAAACTGTAGGTATATAATAATAGTAATTTCCTATGTTAATAATTTTTGTCAAAAAAAAATATTATAAAACGGCCATAGAGTAAACTACATTATCTCTTCGTATAGACGGATATACTGATAAAATCTTATATAATAGAATTTGAAACTTATTAAATTGCCAAAATCATCCCTAGGGCCGATGGAAAAGGTAAAAAAAGCTATATATTTGACAGTATGTAGTTAAAAAGTTTGGGTTGTATTTATTCCCCATTATGGGTATGGGTATTAATAATTTGATTCGCGTACGGCCCACGAGGCACTAACACCAATCTAAATCAAACTAGATTAAGCTTCTTTAAATTTTCAGTTGTTCTTTGACCCAAATCGCTGCACAACACGGTTAAAACGTCGGTTAAAAAAACATACAACGCACCAGAAATACTCAATAAAATACCAATTGAGGTTACTTGCCTTATCTCTCGTTAAACTATGTGTTAACTGGTTCAAAACAAGTTTGCGTGTAACTATAGAATTAGGTTCGCCACCTACTTTATTTTATAGTGCTTAAAAACGACATTCATGATTTACTTACATAAAAAAAGGAGCACGGCCTAACTAATATCATCATCATAGTTTTTAGTCTTTTCCACCTCACTGCTGGACGTAAGCCTCCATAGCAAATAAATAAACTTAAGCATTATCAAAGCATGTAACATAATATTGATTTTTTTTTATTAATTGTTGATAGGGATTCTGTTTCACTCTCAAAAATAAAGGGAAATTTCAAACTCAGTTCCCAAAAGTGGTACAGGGAAATTTAAATCTCAGTTTCCATAATTAACTCAGATTTAATTTAATGCTGCCTCATGCGTTTACAGACATTTAAAGCATTTAACATACTAATTATTCTCCTGATATAATAGTTGAAATAATCTGTAAAGAGAAATTTCAAACTCAGTTTTCAGTACCTTGCATTTAATTTAATGTTGCTTTAAGGCGTTATTGCGGATGTTGTATACATATACATCCCAGTCTTAATAGTTGATGTCTGTTAAATCAAATTTAAATTTAAATATAATAGTTAAATGATGTACTGTTTCAACTCGTGCCCTTTATATAAAATACTCAGATTCACCCACACGTACAATCAGCTAAGTTGCTATACAAGTAATTATTTTAATATTGAAAAGGGTTATGTTGGGCGGCCGTTAACATTCACCAGCTGTTGATGGTTGATCCTAAACTGCCCTTTATAGAATTGGTTTTTGGTAAGTGGATAACGGAAGTCACTGGTTTTTGGTACGTAAAATAATCTGGTAAATGGTATGAATCTAGTTATCGGTGGTATGCCCCGGCGAACTGAAGTGGTTTAAAGTGAAGTTTTTTAAATCTCGAGCAACTACGCATTCAATTGCAAGCACAGCTATAATCCTTATCTGCTGCTTGATTGATTATCCGAACAAATATACTTTCAAAATAATATAATCTCCCCTGATTGTTTTCACCTGATTGATTTCACCCTTTTTGGAACAAAAGTCGCCAATCCATAAATTGTAGAACAAACTTACCTTAAAATAAGTAGGCATTTCAAAACTATTCTTGTGTACCGACTTTGCCGACTATATTATTATGTACTATGGAAAGATTCTTCTACAGTTTTACTGAGAGTTTTACTGTACATACCTACTGTCAAATTTCAAGATAGGTAATTACCATCAAAAGGCAACGCCAGTTTATTTCTTGAAAGCAGTGTCTACAGTAAATAAGCGCTAGGATGCTTTTCATCTTGTTACATCAAGTATCTACAAGCAGTGTTTCAGAGGTCGTTATGCTACCTCGTTTTACACGTCTCTTGCTGTAGATGAACAATATACAATGTTCTTGTTAAAACAAAGCTCTATTTGAACATTTAAATTTCAAACATGCGCTCATGTCCCATTGTTCCAGATACATTAACGGGGAACGGGAGATATGCTTCATAAAGTGGCCGGACGGAAGCTACCCTACCTCGAGGACGGACTATTGGTGAGATTATCTGATAAGGGACCCATTAAATACACGTTTTATACGACTTTTTTTGACCTAGCTTTTGTTTAAATCTGGATATAATAAATCATGGTAATCCCATGATTTATTATAAGGTTCGATTCGTGCGTCGTCTTTTGGAGTAAACAACCAAGTAAGTGCCAATTCGTGCGTTCTGCTAGGCAGCGTAAAAAGTACCTAAACCTTTTGGTTCGATTCGTGCGTCGAGTACATTATATTTGTTGCCCTCAAAAAAATAGACGTACTATACTTTGTAGGCTATTTTGTGAAAGTACCAGTTTTAGTACTTACTACCTAAATCTAGTTCATCAGGAATGGTGTGTTGTTGTAGAAAGGGTAGCTATAATTATTAATGCTCGAGATAGCCGAAGTTGCAACATTGAATTTAGAAACCAAGAAGTGATCGTGATTACGGCTATGGTTTTCTCTAGTTAATATATGCCATACGTGGAAAAATCTTGCTACGCTCTTTTCTGATTACTTTTGCAAGACCAACTTTGATATTAATGTTAAGTTGGTTGTTAACAACCAGACCGCATTGTGTCGAGGTTTCTCTCATGTTTGTTTAAACCCTTGGCTTTTCAGCTGCTAGAATTGCATCGCATTAAAAATAAATACTTTGCAGTAGGTATATTCCCTCTTTTCGGAAAAGCAAGGACACAGTTCAATCACAATATTATTTCGAAATACATCAGAAAAGAAACGAACCCAACAGAGCACTTAGCGTAATGATAGGTACTTAGCGATCAATCATGCGAAAAACTGCCAACCATTAGTAATGTAGTAAGGTACTTACTAAAATGTAAGTACATTAATAGCTTTTAAATTGGTACATAAGTTACCAGTTTTCGAGACATCTATAGAAATTTTACATAACTATCTAGAACCATTGTAGGGAAGAAATTACAGTCGAAGAATAAATATATTTGTACTACAATTTCCTTTTAATACAATTGATATAACTGCAGACTGTTGCAAGCAATCAGAGGTGATCAACTGATATCAAATAACACTAAAGTTGGTCTACGCTACGTTTTCTCTAGGTAGCAACAGCGATGAAAATAAACAGTAGTTGGGTTCTTAGTAAATAGATTTCTAAAAATAAGCCAAAACTTTGGGTTTCAGTCTCTTTTTAAATGGATTAAGTATCTACTTTGGCTAAAAGGTTTATGTGAGTAGAAAGAAACTAATTAAAACTTTTCCTGAATAATATTCAGGAAATAATACTTTGTGCTCGTTAGGTTTTTTTCATAAGTTAGTAGTCAGATTTCCAACTATATGCGAGTAGTATAATTAGACGACATTTTGGCAAGAACAGGGTTAGGAATAGAATTTAATGAGGACAATAAACACTTCTTTTTGGTATTAAAAAGGAATAGATCGGTTTATCTACTTTTTGTTTCGATGTTTTAAAGCGCGATAAATACCGCACATAATACGAGTATGTATAAATGTGAAAGTTTATATATTTGTTTAGATGTGTATTATCCATCCGTATACCATACCAATCCGTGTGGCCTCTACACGGATTGGTACGCTTACCAATGAACTGATACTGCCAATGGCTGAAATATCACATATAATATACCTAAATCAAGAATGTAATTCGCTACTTTTATCTCGGACATGTGCAAAGACGCTCACAGAAACTAAAAAAATAAAAATGTTTATTGCAGTACCTTTTTAAACAAATATATAGTATTTGGGAGGCTCCATTTAAGCAAACATTAGCTTGTATTAGGAGACTCCGCTCTTTTCAGTGATTATATAAACTTAAAAGATACCAAGCACTTAACAGCTAATTAAAGTAGTTTTAACAACGAAACTAGTTAAACTATTATATTTTCAGATCACGTTGGTATGTTAAAAAAAGGTTATTTTTGCAGCTACAACCTAGTGTTCCTGGGAGTGACATACGTGGCACCGATGCTGGTGATGGTGTGGGCGTACGCTCGCATGAGTAACGCACTGCGGGGGCGAGCAATCGGCGAGTGCACGCATCATCAGATGCAGGTTGTCAGGGCGAAGCGGAAGGTAGGTTTTACTACTAATTAGGTACTTTGCCGTGTGGTGCCGGCATAATTTCACCACCCCAACTCTTCCGGTGGATGTCGTAAGAGGCGACTAAGGGAAACACACCCATTTACACTACTTATTAGGTACTTTGCCGCGTGGTGCCGAATTTATGATTAAACTAATAATACTAGTAATGACCATCACTATTGGTTAATAGTAAATGCTGGGAAGTAGATAACACACTTCTTAGTGTTCAGCCTATACTGATTGATGTCCGCAGTTTTGGTAGCGCAACTAAATACTTTTGACGCTAACTGTACTTACAATAATTTTGGTATACGGGACAAACATGGACAAATATCATCGTGCGGGACGTATAAATACTTTAAACAAAGTGGGCCGAAAACTAGAGACGAATATGGCATAAATCACAGTGACGTTTTACAGAGGGTTGTGCATACAAAATTTACTATTAGTATTGTCATGTTATGGCGGCTCCACATTAGTGCCGTGAAGCCCCGTGAACAGGCGTGAACGTGAATGTGGACGGTTTTCGCGTGGTTCACGCGCATTCACGCCTGTTCCCCGATCAGTGTCGGTATTTTGTCCCGCGACAAAGGGTTCGCCCCCCCTTCGCGCGGCGTTCACGCGTACACATCCACATTCACGGCCCCGTGCCAGTTTACTCCGGACTACAAAGGCAAACGGACGTATACAGTTGCTGCGCGAAATGGAGTGGCGCGCAAACTTTTGGAACAATGATACGGAAATGCTCTTTTTAGAGCATTACCATTATATATACCAAAATATACTGTGGGATGCAAAAAACCTGCATTATAAGGATAAAAACAAAAATCATGATGCCTGGAAGCGGATTAGTAGTCAAATGGATAATATTGATTTGATTCTTTTTTTCCAACGCTTTCTAGTAAGTTTCTTGTTTTGGACGTCTAAATAGTTATATATTGCCACAGCAAACAAAGTTATTGCAGCAGCAGCTTCTTCGTCCATTTCGCGGCAGGTTTCAGGAACGATTGAGAGCATCCCGTGAATGTGGAGGGCACGACTTGTGCCGTGAATTCACAGCGAGAATTCGCGCGTGAATTCACGGCACTAATGTGGAGCCGCCATTAGAAAGAAATACTTCTCCAATTTATGACACTTACTAGCTTCTTATTAAGCTACTCATAAATATCCACAGGGGATCGGAATGCTAACATTGGTTTGGGTCAACGAAATAACATCGCCATCCAAAGCGATGGCAGTAGGTATTCTGGACACTCTGCCTTCTGGCGACGTCTTAGATTTCTGTACAGAAAAAATAATTACCTACCTACAGTTCTTTAATTTCCTTAGCTTAGAATTAAGTAATATCCCAAAAAATTACGGTTTCGACGGGACAAAAAATATATTATTTTCTTAAAGATATACGATATAGATGCGATATTACGCAATAAGTATAATAAAAAAAATCTTACCCTACAATTGTCATTAGGATGTTGTTCGTGGGGTTCTGTAATCCCGCTGATCATTTTCGAGGCTGGCAATTTGGACAGACAAACGGCACTATGATTTACCATACAACATGTTTAAGTAGCTATCGATCCTGGAGAGCAAAAATGGAGAATGACAAGAGATTTTTGTACTTTTATACTTTAAATAGAACTTATCCTTACTTATATTAAAAAAAATATGTGTTTATAAGATTTGATTCAGCTTTGTCGTAGTAGAATAGAATTGAATATTTCTTTATTGCACCATCAATACCTAAAGGCTATAATTATACATCATCTTATTACTAATTATATCTAGAATGGAAAATTATAAACCGCGAGATAAGAATGGGATAGAACCAATTCGAACTGAAACAAGCGAAAGTACATTTAAAATTATAAAAAAATTGTAGTTATTTATTTTATCAGGGTTCGCTTATCTCATTCAGAGCCCTTAGTTCGTTCGATATAATATAACGACGTAACGATAGAGATAAATATAAAATCGATCAAAATAATTTTGACATCCCTATCAAAACAAGATCTATCTCACGAATGTGGCTTCAGTATTAAAACACCTTTGCTACGTAAATGGGAGTATTCTCCAACCTAATTGTACTCTCTTGATTTATTGCACTCCTTTCAAGTGGTATAAATAACTGGTTAATATGCTGAAATGTCGAATATATAATATGTCGAACTTCCGTACCGTGATCAAAATTCATTGAGAGTAATTTATCTAAGAATGTCGTTATTTTGGTATTCTTATTGATATGCTAATGAACGAATTACCAATGAATATCTCGACAAATGCCGTATGCCGTGTGGTGCCGGCATAGAATTTCACCACCCCAACTCTTCCCGTGGGTGTCGTAAGAGGCGACTAAGGGAAACACACCGGGGGGCGGGCAGCAGCGCCTTCTGCAGAACAACTACACCGAACTGCGATCCCCAACCCGCATGCCCAGCGTGGGGATTATGGGCAATAACCCCCACATAATGATGCCATCTATGGCGCTCATTAGGGGAGGCCTATGTCCAGCAGCTATTATAGGCTGGTGATGGATGATGATGGATCTTGACAAAACTTTGTTCTATTTAAGTATATTTGTCACAAAATGTAATGACCTATATTCGCCACTGTTTGCTCTTAACGCTAGTTAGACAAACTTGTTTCATTTGTTTGCTAAACTTAGTTTATTGATTTAAGAACTCAAATTCATTTGTTATAAGAACTTGTTTCATTGTTCTGTTAAAAGATAAGTAACTGCTCCACTCGCTCTGTAAAACGATGGCGATACAGAATATTAAAAATAAAATCTATTGATGTCGTGGGATCCATGTTTTACTGAGATGAGCTAGGCTTCAATAATAAGTCGACAAAGTTGTCGAATTTTAATGTATACCTTTGTAGGATTTTTTTATCAAACTAAGATTGGTCATCGGATATCCTATCCTAATTTTTTACAGAGTTCACAAAACAAAAAATATCTGTATTTTATGTTTTCACGTCATATACCTACACTTACATATCCATCTATAAGGTTCGCTTTTAAAAGTAAAAGCAATACGAATAGGACTAAAATATGTTGATAAATCAATTTTCGAGGAATTCTCCATACAATACGTCAATTTCATAGTTGAAGACCTGGGTCCTTAGCCAACCGGCATTCGCTATGAAGCGATTCGATTTTGAAAATTCTTATCGCTCTAGCGATGGCAACCTTCAAATGGATTAAACGTCAAGATTTTTGGTAGGCAATGTACGAATATTTTGATTTCACCAAACCGATTGACAACATCGAACGATCACTTCCATTAAATTCCTAGCCAAGTGGCAGTTTTGAGAAGCGACTTCACGTAGTTGTCTATTCTCTTGATGGATACACTAGCGAACGCTAAGACCCTGTAGAAATCGAATCGAAACGGCGATTTCATAAACAGCTGTTGGAATTACGTCAAAATTTTAAGTAGCCTTGCGCTAGCGTGGATGTAGCATTCACGATCGCACCCTTGTTTCCCTGTGTCCATGAGGGATTAAAAATATACTTAACAACGAAAAAAACAAGATAAAGCTTTTGCATATGATCGGCAAAAATTCACACATTTGGCTTCTAAGGGCGAGAGTCGAAAGAAATTACAATACAAACTAAAACGTCTATTGTCAAAATGCAAAATAGTTTTGAATTTCTGTTATTTACTCCAATATTACCGAGATGATACGAGTGTCGTAAAATATGTATTTTCTCCTAATTATTTATTTCTTCATGATTTTAAGAACTTGTTGAAAATAATTAAATAATATAATTATATAGCTCAAAACCATTGTTATTTTCTTTCTATTGATTTTAATTACACAATAAACACTGCCATAAGTATTTCAAAAGATTGGGTAAACTTCCAAATCGAAACAATTTTTTTGTTATGTATCACGTTTGTTTACAGAAATTCTATCTGAAGTTATAGGTAACAACCTACTTGGCTTGGTACCTTTTTATTTGACCCGTCATTTCATGAACGGTGAACGGACGAAATAAGCGAATGATTGAGTTCGATAACTATAGACTACAGACCGTACACCATAAGTTGTCCTGCCTCAGGAATTGGCAGCATTATATTGGCAGCACGATATTGCCAACATTATGAACCTTTTACCCCATTATGTAAACGTGTGTTTATGTTTTAATTTCATATTTGTATATAAATATATAAGTAGTTAGGACTAGGAAAGTTTTAAATTATGAAACAATTAAAATTTTAAATTATTTATTGAAATTGTTCTGACACTAATTATGGTCAAAAAGGAAATAAACAACACAAAAAATGCTTATAAATCGAAATCTTCAAGATCCACGACGATTTTCAGCAGAATTGACTTGTTGCAGGCAGCAATAGCTTCGCTTCTTTATATATGTATTCTACTCGTGGTTTTCTCCGACATGACTGAAAATGACACATAAAATTTGTATTTGTATAATATAAAATTCTAAAAATTCAATATTAGTATATATACAAATTAGGGATATCATAACAAGATAAATTAAATAACCTGAATAATTTACTTTTTTCTTTTATCTTTTTATGTGAGTAAATCTTATGATCCATACTAAAGGTATCGTGTATAAAGCTGGTATCCCTATTTTACTTACCAGTTGCATTGATGGTGCAACGCGAGATCGCACTAGATTTAATGGATTTAACTGGGCATGGTCTGCCTTTTCTTCCTCACAAAAGGCACGCACCTTCAACACAATCTCTTTTGCACTGCTTTTAAAAGCCTTTGGCATGAATAATTCGAAAAATATTAATTAATAAAACAAATACGAGCGCAATACTTCAATCAAACTATGACAGTCTAACAACAAAAGATTGACAACCAATTGTGCCAACTTATCGGCATTTAGCGATCAGACGTATAGACAAGGCGATAGCTACGCGAAGGTTACTTTGTCTACCAATTGAACTTCGCCATCATTTGAGCTATGATGATTGTCGTTGCGATACGTGATATCGAAGGAATATGTCAAATCCATACATTTTTGTACTTTTCTACCATCGCTTTCGCTAATCAAATGTTACTTTGTCTAGAGCCCCTGATATGTAGCCGCCCAAATCCGTAGGAAGTTGACAAACCATTCAAATGAGTAGTTGAATGAGTACGATAAATTTTAATATGCAAAATATTGGAAACTAGCGGTCCACCCCGGCTTCGCACGGGTATTTAATAAAAATTTATTTGTCATGCTGACCCCTAACTTTTTTGAAAATATTCTAAATAATTTTTCAAATCGGTCCAGAAGTTTCGGAGCCTATTCAATTTAAACAAACAAATAAACAATCAAATCTTTTCTCTTTATAATATGTATAAGTATTTAAATATATTAACCGATCACCCCGTGTAGCAGTTATAAATTAATGTATCCTCAGTTTTTATATCAAAGTGGCGCAATTAATTTATTTTTGGCTTAAGTTATGGTGTTCAGGCAACATGGCTCTCGCATTTACGATTGATCACAGCCGTAGGTACGAAAACTTTTAGTGTGGATAAAAGGGCAACGCACTTGGAAGTCAAGAAGATGGGTTTGGTAAAGAAAATTTATTAGCCATTGAACTGAAACTTTATTTTCTAAGACAGAACTGTAAAAACTTAATAACTAATGCTAGACAAACCACAGCCTAATGAATCAGGCCCAAATAGTTTTAGACAATTCCTATGCAAAAAAAGTCTAAGAATGTAATTGTGTTGATCAATATAGATGTTTTCTATACTAATATTATAAAGAGGAAAGATTTGATTGTTTGTTTGTTTGTATGTTTGTTTGTTTGAATTGAATAGGCTCCGAAACTACTGGACCGATTTGAAAAATTATTTCACCATTAGAATCCTAAATTTTCCCTGATGAACATAGGCTATATAATAGGGATCCGCATGAAAAATTCAATAATTGAACCGTGCCCTATATTTAAACCTCTTTTTCTATTATGGCGCGTCAGAATAGAAAAAGAGGTTGAATATATAGCGCACTGTGCTTGCTTTTTCTCTACGGCCAGTGTCAGTTATGGAGTGTCGAGTCAATGTCAAAAATCCCAATGCTGTTGAAAAAAGTAAAGATCCGTATGAAAACTGGGAAACCCATCGTGTTAGTGTGTATAATTTCTGAAATTTTTGTTTAATACCCGTGGGAAGCCGGGGCGGGCCGCTAGTTTATTATAAAGGGTCTTCCAATAGGCATGTCCGAACTTTGACAGTTGGTAGCGGCCATCTTGTTGAAGCTACTACTGTCAAATTCATTTATTCATTTGATTTTGCCAAATCATCATGGATAGCTATAGCATTCAACAACAACGGTGAGCGCTATAGGTCGATAATGACCAACTTTTTTTGGCATTATCTGGTTCATCTGAACACCAACGACATGTGGTTCAACAAGACGGTGCTACGTGCCACACAGCTCATGACACATTGAATATTCTGCATGAGAGATTTGAGGGCATTGGTCATCTCACGTGGAGCTGAAGTGAACTGGCCACCTGAGATCGTGCGACTTAACCCCGCTGGACTTTTTCTTGCGGGGTTTTCTTAAGTCGCAGGTTTACGCGAATAAACCACAAACCACAGCGGCCCTCAAAGCCAACATAACCTATGCCATAGGTCAAATTCAGTCTGATTTTTGTGCAAAAGTCATGGAAAATTGGATATCTCGCATGCGCTCCATCCAGAGAAGCCGTGGCGGACATTTGAATGATGTCATATTCCACACATAATGGTAACCCTACATCTTTCAAATAAATAAATCATTTCGATAATATCTCACATACACTTTGTTTTATTTAAATGTAAAGATAGGACACGCTTAATGAAAGACCCTTTACATAAAAAGACCAAGAACAGCAGACCATACAATCATTTGTCTCGAAGTGGGAATCGAACCCTTCTCCGTAGCAGGACCGCCCGCTGTTTCACAGAGAACATCAATAATCCCTTTAACCAAAACCTTAAGTCTATAAAATTTTAAAACTGTATGAAATCTTTTGATGAAAAACTTCGGATATTAAGCGAAATATGAAATGTGGATGAAAAACTTCGGATATTAAGCGAAATATGAAATGTGTAATCTGTTCCACAGACATCCTTATGAGAGTTAAACAATTTTCGCTTAGCTGCATTATATTTATCTTCATCTTCGTCACTGTCAAGAATACTCTCTGTTCGCCCACTTATTCGAAATCAGCTTAGGTTTATTTTTATTTCTTTATCTTAAGCGACGGAATTTGTTTAACAATCAGCATTTTCAGTTCTGTATTAGCATTATTGCGTTGAGCGGAAACAGTTTGATTTTCTCTATTTGTTTATTTTTTCTTAGATCTTACTTATATCAGCCATTTCTCGAAGTTATAAAAAGATTTTGCAACTTTTGGTGATTTTTTGGATCGGACTCCTATAAAAGTTGGTTATTTTTTTATTTATCATATAATTATTTCAGTTATTCACCATAAATTGTTGGTACGCCTACCTATGTGCTATGTTTGTGATTTACTTAATAAAAATAAAAATCAATATAGTGACCCAATAATCAAAACAAATAAGAAGTTGGTTTACAATGACTATCTGGCACAGTCGTATTTTATATTATTACTATTTGTTACAGGTAGGTACTTTCAGAAGAACATTTAGTTCCGTGCCTTTCTGTCGGTTTGTCGGGCGGGATTTGTCCCAGGGGTACAAACTTGCAAGACTTTGTAGAATTTGTCGTGAACAGCCAACTAAGTTGAGATTAAATTAAAGAACTAAATTTACTGTTTGGTCACGAAGCTGCTCAAAACTTCAAGTTTATATTTATGTTCTATACTTAATTCTTATATTTTCCCATTACAGCACAAGATTATATAGAAACTATACAAAAATTCAGTAAAAAAAGAAAATTGTAGTGAATTGTGGGTCATTATTAATTGCAATGCTATGAATAATTGTTAAATTTTCTTGCTCTAAAAAGTTCAAGACATGTATAGGTACCACTTTTAATGCTAGGGATAGAGTAAAATATTTTATTACTCACTAGCATTCTCCCCAGTAAGAAACATATAAGAAAAAAAAACTAAACTAAAACTAACCTAAAACCTATACTGTTCTTGGAGGTCACGAGAACAAATAAGAAATTTTTATTATGACCCTCATGACTTACCTACTCTATATTTATTCTATTTATATAAAGAAGTTTATATTTTATTTCCGAGCAAAAAAAAAAATTACTCTTGCTACAAAAATTACAGTAGTTGTCTCTCGCTACAAAAATTACAGTGTAATCACTTATATATCTGTTCCCGAAAAATCTAAGCCGTCACCATATGCCAGAGTGCCCAGAATGCTTGCAGCACTGCCCCGTTTCATGGCGATGTTAATTCGTTGACCGAAGTAAAAGCTAGTATTCCGATCACATATGGACTCTAGAAGTAGCTTCCTTGTAATATTAATCAATTAATTTTAAATAAAATCTTATTTGTATGAACTGTTGGAATTTTCTAGTAAGATACTGAACCAACCTGCATCATTGTATATTATTGAAAGAACCCTTAGTAAATCGTTCTAGTGCTAACGCTACTGCCATGCGTGTCGTGGGTATTCGAAACCAAGACCGGCATAGCGAGCCATATTAGGGCTAATGATGGAAGAAAATAAATGAATCCTTAATATCTTGGGTCGCCGTCAATTGAAGAGGAGGCCTTTCTACATTATTAAATAGCTTACAGAGACATCGGGACAAAACATGCCCTTTAAAATAACCATTTATCTTCTTGTCACTTCCGAGGCAGAGGGGATGACACCAACAAAGACGACAGACAAGGGAACAAAGCACGACTGCCATATTACTGAACGCTATTAAAACTACATAAAAGGCAGCCGGAATATTTAAATAAAGCTCCTAACATAACAACGGGAAAGTCAGGCATCTTAATACATATTAACGCGTAAGGGCGTTAACTCGTATACGAACCTCTAGAATTGAACATAAAATGTTAAAGACTCACATGGTGTTTGCTACCAAGTTATTTTTGACATGTTCCAGAAGTGCAATGAATAATTGGATTCCCTAGACTTTTTCGTAATCATAAAATAGTACATTATTACAATAGGGTTGGAAGTAACATATTTAGTCCCGAGATGTGGGTTGGAGCCCGAGCGTAGCGAGGGCGCCAGTAGTTAGAGGGACTAAATAAGTTACTTTCACCCGAGATAAACACTGTGCTTTTAAAATTAAAATAAAAACGCAAGTTAACTAAAGAAGAAAATGGTGAATAATATTTTATATATGTATAATATTTTTGCTTTTTTAGAGTTTTGACATCGGTTTCAAAACCTTCATGGGATCGCTTTGTGTCTGTTTTGTGTCTTAATATCTCAGAAACTACTGTAGCTATTGACTTGAATTTTGAAATAATAATAAATGTTGCGCGCCCGCACAGATTTATAGAATAAATGAAAATAAATGAAAAATCCAAATGAAGATTTTCAGTACAAATATTGATCGAAATTTTAAATGAGTCCTAGACTCGAAAGTGGTATTCGTTTGTAGGTTCCAAAATAGCTTTTTAAATTTTAGTAGATTTTTATACTTATTAAAATATTTTGAAAAAGGTCAAAAAATTACCATCCCCCCTATCTCCGAAGATTGCAGAGCGATCGATGTGAAATATACCAAGTGTTTGTAGATATCTTCGGTCTTTATATTACTGGAAAAATATAGAGAAGTCTGTAAAAACAATAGTTTTTGAAATATGGTCAGAAAACTAATTTTCTTAAAATGGGGGCTATTTCATTGATAGCAATATTAAATTAAAGGTATAGATTTGGACAATTCAAAACAGGTTTTGAAAATCGTCTTAGTTATATACATAAACAAATACGTTGAAAAAAGTGGAAAAAAAATTGTAGGTACCAACCGACTTACCTACCCACTAATCTCTGTAGTAACTGTAATAGTAGCTCCACAGAGCGCCCCAAAACCGTTGTTCTCAAAATTTCAAAGTTCATACTCAATGTATTCCACTAGCACAGTGGAATATTTAGGTAAAAAGATTAGTGAATTAGTGAATTCCACCGTGCTCCAAAAAAATATGAGAAGGATAATCCACACAGAATCATTTAGCTACAAGCTAAGCAAAGCTTGTGGTATTGGTACTACTACGATAGATGTTATAGTTAATAAAGTATAGGTATAACATTAGATTATTTATTTTTGTGGACGTACAAAAGGGCTAGAATACCCGAACAAATTATCTGCAGATCGTACAAATATTAGTCCCGAGGCGGGAATCAAACCGCAACCTCCTGCTTCGTAAGCGGACCCTGGCCCTCCGCGCCAAGTGGTCGTCAATATACGTACCTACCTAAACGACAAAAGTTCAAAACCCTCGGCGCGCGAGTTACACTCGCACTTGTCGTACTTGTTTTTTCATCAGCATCAGTCATGATTTTTCACATTCTGCCATTATCAGAAATGTGATGAGAAGTATCACTTTCGACCCGCTCTTAAGGCTACTTCAGACCTACTCTCCGATTATGAGTAATGAAAAGTTTATAACACACATCTTTGACATAGTTTTGCGCTTTCTATGAGCAATAGTTCGGTAGAAACAAAATCATTAGACAAATAACGACTGAGAGGCACTTCGGATCTGTAATGTTAATATGTACATATATTTAGAGTATGTGCTTAATCTTCTGGAAAACCGTTGGAATATTCCACCTTTCTCTGAAACGGAAATAACATATTCTTCATAGTTCCCATCTTTCTATAACAGTTATTTTGTAGAGCACAGGTATTTAAGGAGGAAAAGTTCAACCTCATAATATTGTAAAGGCAAAAGTAACTCATAGCATTCTCACTGTACATGCCTATTTGTTATCTTTTCAAGAGTAAACAGATTTTATTCAGAGGTGGGAGATTGACACCCTTTCCCTCATAAAATATCTGAAGTATAAAAATAATGAATGAGATTTTTTTATGGAAAAATGATACTTAAATTTTGGTAAAGTATAATATTTATCGTTTCTTCTGTGTTTTTGGAAGAAGCTTTACCACTTTCGTCATTGATGTATCGGAACAAAGATCAAAGTTAATTAAGAGCGGCCAATAGAGGCAGAGGCTCATCTAAAATGGCTTCATAAAATGTATAGCTAGTTCACTTTTTGTGCGGAAATTAGAAGGCTATGTGTTTTTTTTTTTAATTTTGCGTATTCAAACTTTCACTGTCCAGTGTCCGACTACTCAAATAAAAGTTTGAATGTTATCTTAAAGTTTTATCAGCGACAATTGCAAAATAATTTTTTTATCGTTGATTATACCGCAAAACTTTTTGTTTTGCGGTATAATCAACGATAAAAAAATTCAAAGAAAAACAAGTACTGGCATCACTTATAAAGGGCCTTCAACAAGGACGGGTCGATGTTGAAATTAAATAAAACAAGCTGTACGTGAGATATTAAAGAAATTATTTTTTTATTTGAATGGCCATTGGCCATTATTTATGAAATATGACATCGTTTAAATGTCCACCGTGGCTTCGAACGGTGGCACGGATCCGAGAAGTCCAATTTTCAATTACTTTTTTTTTTTATTTATTTATCATCTTAAAAATTACATTACAAAGAAAACTTATAATAATAAGTAATAACACTATGTACACCACAGAGGTGGT
Source organism: Eupithecia pulchellata (assembly GCA_963931895.1). Classification (NCBI taxonomy): domain Eukaryota; kingdom Metazoa; phylum Arthropoda; class Insecta; order Lepidoptera; family Geometridae; genus Eupithecia; species Eupithecia pulchellata. The sequence continues at coordinate 8,068,871 of OZ007523.1, forward strand.
ACTCTACTGCACTGTCAAGGGCGAGCGCTGTAGATCAATGATTAACAATTTTTTTTGGCCTGAATAGAACGATATGGACGTAAACAACATGTGGTTAGTAATTTCTTTAATATCTCACATACAGCTTGTTATATTTAATTTCAACATCGACCCATTGTCGTTGGAAGACCCTTTATTATAATATCCGGAAGTAGTTTTGTCGTTGTTCAACATAAACTCACCTTTTCAAATATAAAACTTGAAGACAGCACAGTTGACAATAAACTGAGTAAAGTTATGCCAATCCGCCAATTCAATACATCGGCACGTCTGCTGGTAGCTCTGACATCAGTACACAATGGGGCTACTTTAAAAGGGTAAAGTTCGGATTGATGCCATGAGGGACACAAGCCCTAAAGCTAAAAATCTCAACTTCCGAAAAGTAAGCAAGTTTTCGGTGGCTATTTAGCCTAGAAAAATAACTACATTTTTATCCAATAACTACGGTTGTGATTTTCAGAAGTTAATATTTTTAACAGAACGGCATCTACTGTAGTGAGTATCCAGAGTTTACCCTTCTAATTAGCAGCCAAGAATATATAATAATTTTAAACATTTATAGCCCGCGGGGTTATAAACATTTATAACATGCGGTGTGTACTTTTGCTTTATGTTTAACAATGTTGTTTCCGATACGCTTAAATCCACTCCTTAAATCCAATAAACTGAATCCGATACCCATGTGATACACAGAAAATATCCAAGTATATAATAATGTAAATGTCGGATTGAAGAGATTTTCAAAATACTCTTTGACTTGCTCAACAGAGCTCATACTGTGTTTGCATTATTGTGTCTCTCATAATTGTGAGCTCATAATTGTGTTTGCATTCCATTATTTTTCTGGTAGTTTAACGGACTCCGAAAAACTATATGTACTTTATGACTAGATGCCTTTACTATACTATAGTGTTCCTTCACGTCCAGTCCATTCCAAGTCTATCTGTCTATTTATATTTGATGGATTTGGAACAAGCTAAAGGCAGGGTGTTAAGGCACTCATTAGGTGAGACCAGTCTCCAGGAGTAAACTACAATTGGCTGAATTTATGAAACCACTCGCTGTTACAAATCATCATCATCAGCCTATAATAGTCTATTGCTGTAATAGGCCTCCCCTCATGAGCGCCATAGATGACATATTTATCATTTGGGGGTTATTGCCCATAATCCCCACTCCGGGCACGCGGGTTGGGATCGCAGTTCGGTGGAGTTGTTCTGCAGAGTGCGCTGCTGCCCGCCCACCCGTGTGTTTCCCTTAGTCTCGTCTTACGACACCCACGAGAAGAGTGGGGGTGGTGAAATTATATGCCGGCAACACACGGCAAGTTACATATACACCTGAATGTGTACAATTTTAATTATTAAGACTTATTATTTTTGTATGTATGTTAGTCTACAAGGTATTTGTTGATATGGGCTCAAGAATAAGTTTTTCACCATCCTTAACTGTTCTAATGTTGCCTGAAATAAATGATTTATTATTTATTATTATTATAATTAACCTTTTATTGCCAGGTGGTCCGAATGTTCGTGTTAGTAGTGATGGTATTCGCGCTGTGCTGGCTGCCGTACCACGCTTACTTCGTGCTGGTGTACCACCACCAGGCGCTGGCCTCGGCGCCGTTCGCCCAGCACATCTACCTCGGCTTCTACTGGCTGGCGATGGCAAACTCTATGTTCAATCCTCTCATCTACTACTGGATGAGTAATAAGTGAGTAATTTTGTATAGTAATTACCTTATTAATTATTTTATAAATTTTCTTATTAATTTTTTGTGTTATAGGTATAATATACTATTAGTAATTGATTATAATTTTATGCAATAGTTAAGACTTTGAAACATTAATAATAAATTTATCACACACTAATACATACAAAATTCCTGAAAAATACTTTGATTTACCAGAATGTCATACTGCGGTTCCTAACGTACTTATTTTCGGATTTATCTATATGTCATCAATTCTCCTGTAGTAAATTGGATCGAACGGATATTCACTTTCGTTGAAACGAAAACGGAGCCAATCACAATATATTTTTCCTGCAAAACATGTGACAGTATTGTGAAATTGCTTTATTGAAAGAGTAAATCGAAAACAGTCTTTATTTGGAAAATTATTAATGTGAAAAATGACTGTGGAACTGTCTTTTTGAGGTTTCGATCAGCAAAAAATTATCTAACTAAGAAATCTCTCCTATACTGCTGCCAGTATGGGGCAGGTGTTAGATAATTTTCTTCAATCGCCTTCTCGCCTGGTCTTGCCGCCAATCGGTGGCCATCTTTGCCTACAGCTCTCCTGGTATACGGCAGACGTTACCAGCCCAATTCCACTTCAGCTTTGCGGGTTTCCGAACAAAAGCAGTGATTTTTGCATGAGAGCGCAGTTCGGTGTTACGGACTCAGTCCTTTATTTAATGAAGCACTTTAAGCAAGGAAATAATGCAAATCATAGGCACGTAACATTAACAAATAAATTTTTAATTGTGTAAATTTATAATTTTAACTTTCTTTTGAGTGAAATGACATTACTTAAGTGGTTAGTCTTAAGTTACCTATAGCTAACTGTATTTTGTTATTATTTGTTTTCACTAGTGTTCTGTATAATTATTGCATTTCGTATTTTGTGTGTCTGAAGTTACAAATACAAGGTTTAACTAGCTACCTAGAATTTATAAAATTAAGGGATATACTATTCAACTGTACCATAATCTGATACGTCTGAAATGAACTCTCCCTTCATATAATAATGCTAGCGACTCGCCCAGGCTTCGCAGAGGTGCATGTTAAACATATTACTTTCTTATTGAAATACTCCATATAATTTTATAAAAAACATTGTAAATTAAAATCTAAAGATACTAAGGACAGATAACGGGAAGCGACTTTGTTTGACACCATAAAGTTATGTAGAGGAATAAGCAATATATTGCAAGACTAAAATAGTCTAAACATCTAGACACGCAATACATGTATCCAATAGAATACAGAATGAGGTTCAAGCCAAAACAATTACTTATGTAGAGTTTGTTAGTACTGAGAAAGTTTATAGGTAGGTTGATACTAAGTTCTGATCGAGCCTGATCACCCACGTAATCTTGAAGCTAACTTTCTTTAATAGAGTAGGTGGCAGTCAACAACGTTCGTTGTTACAAAATAGTGTAGGTACATCACATACCTATGTTATAATATTATAACAACTCGTGATACACACATTATGACTATATTTTAATATTGCATGAAAAGTATTACTCTCCATACATTACATACCAGACAATAGTAAAAAAGGCAAGCTTTTCGTAAGATCTTTATAAGAAAAACGTCAACCCCTTAGCTACATGTTCCTAATATACCTGTAAAGATTTGTTTTAGAATTCAATACGTTTTAACAACTTTGCTTTTTAACTGTGATTGTGACATGTTTGTTCAATGGAGACATTAATAACATTCAACAAAAGGTAATTAATAAAACATTCATTGTTAATTAAACAAGAACAATAATTAAGTAAACGTGATTGACATCCTTAATTTACCTTCACGTGAGCTGTCTGCGCTAAAGGTAATATTATTACGTTATTAAATTACTCACTAGATTGATACTTATATAAACATGACTTGTATAAACCAAAAAGCAAAGTATTTTTTGAAGCTCATGCAAGCATGCTTGTAACTGTCCGCTGTAGCGACTTCAAAATAATAATAAAAAAAAATGAAAATTTTTAACTCACCCTCACACACACATAATGTATACATTACGTTGGGTTACATCATTGAAGTTTTCATACGGATCTCTATCGTTTTATTCTACAACGGGTCTCTCTGCAACGGTTTCAAAATACATTCATATTTTTTAAAATAATTTTTACGTCTTACTTTAGTCTTATTTTACGGCACTATAGCGGCAGATTTCATGGAAAAATTATGACACAATGAAATTTAGACACTGTTGCAGTCTAACCAAACTTCTTAGTTTGGTTTGACAATAGTGTCAAAATGTCTTTGTAAAAAGAGCTCTTGCTCTGATTTGTAAAAGTAAAGTAAATTAATTTATTCATTTAAGTTGATGACTTGCCTAGGTTATGTAAAAAAATTACAAATATAAATGAATCTAAACAATTGCATGATAAAAACATGCTTAAACTCCAAAACATTGCACAAGACACGCTTTAATAGAGCTATTCCTGGATGCAAAACACAATTCCGCCCTCGGTTACTACTTGTTCAATGTTACTGTAGTTTACTAACTCGAATTGTTTTCCACAGATTCCGGATATATTTCCGGGTTGTATTATGTTGGTGTTTTATCCCAAAAATCGAGACGCCCGAGCTGAAAAAACTTGAAACAAACAGATCATATTCAGGTGAGTGATTTTAATAGCTTTCTTTATATATAAACCTTCACATTTTCTATCCAACAAGGACTGAATAAACATCTAGTTGATAATTGGTAGACATCGCAATCTTTTCTGTAAACTATTTTATTCGTACCCAAGTCGCCATGAAATAAAGTTTATTTAAAATTTATGAAAAATCCGTTATTTATATAAAAATGCATGGTTTTAATAAAAGTTCTTGCGATAATGATATTGAAATAAACTTTTACAGAACAACCAACCGCGAAATTACAAGGTATGCCAACCGATCGTGTAATCGTATATGAAATTCTATAATTATAGAGTTGAAAGTTCATTGGTATTTCTAGTTCGACAGAATTTAGAATTTTCGCAAAGCCAATGTTTAGAGTGAGCAATTTTGACTTGCAACGAAAACGTTTTTGTGTTTATTGTAGTTTGAATTTAATACGATGTTTAATCAATTAGTTTTGACCTAACTGTACTTTATGACCTATCGACCTTTGCCAGTATCCACAAAATAATAAATATGTTGTAATTGTAATTGTGTGTATAATAGAGTTTATTCCAAGAAGATTCTAATTTGCAATAACATTAAACGTGCGTAAAAGACTGTGTTTACAGGGACCCAAGTAATCCAATATTTCTTCCTCGAACAAACCGTTCACACAAGTCATAACGAAAAGTGCTATTTTTCCGTCGTAAATCTACGAGAGCAGTGAGTCAGGCATGATGAATATTGGTCAAGATATAAAAGTAGGGCAAACATGCTAAAGTTACCTAACTTGATGACTAACTAATTTTGTTTGACTTCTATAGTTTGTTGTAAAACTTAGGCAAACTGAATCGGCTAAAATATGGCACAGCAATGTCAAAAATATGTCCAAGCAGGTAAAGATTAGGTATGAAATAAATTAAATCAGAAAATCAAAGTTTTCCTTCGTAAATTATATATCTAGTTTTGAATGAAATGTTTCTTATCTTTTGTGTCATTATTAAATTCAAGTATCAAAACAACAGGGTTGGCATAAAACTTTTTAAACTTTCACGATTTGTTGACATATTAAAGAACATTTATCGGGTATTTAATCATAGTATTCCGAAACTATAAGCACCAGCAGTGTGAAGCTGTGTGACTAAGTCCATAGTATTCCGAAACTTTAAGCACCAGCAGTGTGAAGCTGTGTGACTAAGTCCATAGTATTCCGAAACTTGAAGCACCAGCAGTGTGAAGCTGTGTGACTAAGTCCATAGTATTCCGAAACTTGAAGCACCAGCAGTGTGAAGCTGTGTGACTAAGTCCATAGTATTCCGAAACTTTAAGCACCAGCAATGTGAAGCTGTGTGACTAAGTCCACTTCGTCCATTTATTTGGCTTTTCAACGACAGCTATTATTATGAGGTCCGACGTGATTTACCATGATCCTCGAATCAAACGCCCTCAAACCACGTAATACACCCCCAGTTTCTGAAATTTATGAAAATTGTATGACCAGAATATATCCGAATCGTAAACAAATGCTATAAGCCAATATCAACATGCTATTAGAAGTTTTTTTTGTTTTTTAAATTGGCAATTATTAGTAGTAGCCTACAGATATTTTTTCCCTGTTCTATCATTCTCAAACGCATGTGAAAAATAATTACCGCAAGCACCATGTGCATACGGGAGTTATCTCTGCAAAAATATTGGTATCTTAAAATACAGAGTAGGTGAAGTCTTTTAGCATTTAATTAGCATTATAAAACTAAAACTAGACCGAAATATTTTAACAAAAGACTCTCGAAAATGTTAAGACAGCTCAAATATGATTTTAACGGGCCCATGAGATTAAAATTCATAAATAAATAATTAAACATAAAAGAGCATATAAAACAAATAGTGCACAAAATAAAAATATAATTGAACTGTTCATATAATTAAATAACATTAAAGTAAGCCGTTTTTGCCCAACCCTGTAAATAATATCATTTGTGTTTGGTGTTGATTACGTCACTGTAAACAAATGAATCATTGCCTTTTCACGGAAATACGATAGCTCGTAGTGTCGTTGATAAAGCCTTTGTAGGGATGAAAATGAATTAAATATTTGAAAATGAAAACATGAAGTATAATTATACCGTTTTAATTTATGAATATATTTAATAATATTATTTATTTTGATAAGGTTACAATCATTTCTCTTGATTTTTATGTTTTGTTTATTTGATGTAAATGTAGTAATTAAGTTTTTTGTTTTTGCTAATAATATTTTGTTCTGTTCTATTTGGAGTTGTTTAATTAATTTAATATTGAATTGTAAATTAACAATGTTTCAATTATCTTCTATGAGTAACGAAACTGCTACGCCGTTGGCTATTAGCTCTACGCCGTAGCATAAATGCTACGACGTTATCTAGTGACAACGGCAAATCAGTTTCAATCAGAGAGAGGCGTTATTTTGGGGTTCAATCAGTTTTTTAGGCTTTTTAAAGTGTGCGCTTAAGCCCACGTTACAAGATTTCTAGTTTTTGAAAAATAAAAAAGAACATGATTTTTTAAGCTTTCCAAAATTTTTTCAATATTTTGGGAACATGTCCTAATCACAAGCGTATATTCTATAGTACCATCTCGGGATCATCCTCTATACAATAGCAAAAGATTAATCAATATCGGTCCACATTTTGACTTTCGTCGATGTAGTAGATACGAGTATCTTAATATCGCAAATACCTCGTCTTTTTTTGAAATCAGTTAAAAATATGAGATGAGTTTGAATACAAACGGTTGAATAAATCGGATTAGACGGTTTTTAATACCAAAGCGCTCACATGAAAACTTTTCTCCAATTCATAAAAACATTGCTAACTTAAAGCGGTACTTTTTTATTTATGTCTTTTAGTCTGTCTTCTTCTATATTGACATATTAAACTAGGCAGAGAAGTAACACTAATTAGCAACTGTTTTAATTTAGCAGATCATTATGAATAAGGGTGTTAATGTGTTATAAACGAATGTGCCAGGCAAGCTCGTAGAACACATTATGTTGTATGTTTGTATTTAGAACATCAATATTGGTTTGTGGATGTAACTTTGAATTATGAAAATGTTCCGTTGACATTGATGTCTCTATCACACAAATACATTTTCAAGCAATCAATAGTGTTTGTTTGTGTCCATGTTGCTTGTTTTATCAAGTTATCAAGGTCGAGGAATCAGGAATAAGTAACTTCAAACTTATCGCTTTTGAAAAATAAAGCTTGTACTTACAAAAGTGTGTTTACGGTTCTCGCTAAGGATCGATAAGCACCGATTTTGTTTCTAGTGACGGTAACAAAGTTCGGTTATTACCCGATTTTATCGATACCAGAGACAAAATTAGTTCTACTGAATCGTGCTCCTGAATTGATAGCTAACCTCTTCATGAACGAAGAGGTCATGAACGTTCGTGATTAGCAATCACTTAATCAAATGACGCAAAGAATATATTAGTACTTTTAATTAAAATAAATCGGATTGCAAAATTACTTTGATGGGTATGGAGTTAAATTAATTATAAGGGTGGAGAGCTAATAAACGCAAAGTTCAGGTCTAGGTAAATAAATAAATAAATAATGCCGGACAATCCACACATCATCTAGCCTCAAGCTAAGCAGAGCTTGTGTTATGGGTACTAGATGACTGATATACATAATACAATATTATTACATACATAGATAGATATAGGTGCACCATAATGATTTATTCAAATATAAAATGAACAGAACCTATAGCCATAGAGATTGTCATAGATCTAGACCGCATTGTTGCTATACAGCACAAAAATGTGCATTCAAATATGGCCTTTAATTCCATATTATACATCCATTATAAATTGTCCAAATTGCACAAACAAACTTTACAGTTCTGACTCAAGTTTCAAGCAAGTAAAGCGAGCGTATATTATCTGATGCCGTCACTCTAAAAGAAATCAAGGCACATATTTGAATGCTTATTTTTGTGTTCTGTTAGCGTGTGAGCATAACATTTATCCTTACATTTCGAGTGCCTTGCCAAGCGATTGTCGAACCAACGCAACGCCTTATCACTTAACCTTAATCACTTCGTCTTAACCCCCTCCTAATGCTACTAATTGAGTAACTTCTTAGTACTAAAGTTCAGTAATACGCTCTTAACAAAGTGGTCGTGGTTATGATAAGGAGTCCTGATGACTGCTCTTGCAATGTGCCGCCATCGTACACTACTAATTGCATTGTGGGAGCAGTCAGTCATGGTCGCTTGAGATATGGTGATGAGACTGCAGACAGATACTGGATGCGACAAGCTGAAGACAGGGCGCTATGGCACTCATTAGGGGAGGCCTGTGTCCAGCTGACTAACATGGGCTGATGATGATGAGGTCAGATCTTTTTCGCTCAGTACTCGTTGTATATGTGTTATGTATACTAATATTATAAGGAGGAAATTTGTTATTGTATGTTTGTTTGAATTGAATAGGCTCCGAAATAACAGGCAAATATTTCCGGGAAATAACAGGATTCTTTCATTTCAGTAAGCCAAAGGCACTACGCGTCTTCGTTTAGCAGGACATGACATTCGAAGAGGCGCAGCTTTCACTCGCGCTCGATGCCACAGCGTGGTACGTGACTTTACATACCCTGCTTTATTTCGCAATGTCTGTCTGCCTTTATTAATAACGCTTGTCAAGATCGTGACAGATGACGCTGCTTTTATGTTTCCCCTACCAAAGCAAAATTAATACGTGTTTAATATTAAAGCAGATAAATTTTGAAAGTAGTGATGTGTTTGGTGTGTATTTTGAACGAAAGATATAGATAGATAATACTTGGCTTTTTAGTCTTAAATTTTTCAGAATAATAGTGATACTATTAAAATGATCGGTTAAAATTTTGCATGAATAAGTTAAATTAAACCTACAGAAAAATCATGCAAGCTAAATTTATACAATACAAATACACTTCATTGCACACCAAGATAGAGTCACAGAAGTCTCAGAACATAAAACATGAACACAGAAACAGTTTAACAATGGGTGGTCTTATCGCTTAGCGATAAGACCACCCATTAACTATTGTACAGGTGGCGTATTAGACTAATGTATACAGTAACCTACATAAATAAATCAATTTATCTCAGAAAATAGATGGGAACTCGGAAAAAATAGATGAAAAGCAGAAGGTAGTTTGATAGTGTTGATGGGTAGCGATTTGATTCTTCAAATAAATAAAAAGGTTGAGTAGTTAGATAAATCGACCGCTTTTCCGGGAACCAACAGATACAAATGTAGCTTTTCCGGGTATCTATTGGTTGCCGGAAAAACTCCATTTGTAGTAGCGATAATTCGTGGAAACTCTTAACCCGCAAATAGGATTAGTCTATGTTTGATGTTGGTGTGAATACAAATGTGTATTAATTTTCTTAATCCAATATCAGCATTGGCTTAGTAAGAACTTTACGAATACAGCACAAAAGGGATAAAAGGATACTCCCACTCAAACTTCCGCCCACTCATATTCGTGGAAGAGTTAAATGAAAGACCAATGCAATTTGATTGAAACACCAAGAAAACCAAAAAGACCGAAGAAGATAAATCCACGAATGACTTCATTGTACTTGGAAACATAAAATTATTAAAAAATCTGGAGAGCACGAGCAGAATTTTGATAAAAATTACCTACGCCAGTAGTTTTTTATTCCAGGCAGAACTCTCCGAGCGTCCATTAGTTTGTCTCTCCGTTCCTATAATTTTAATGAAAAATACTTTTACTTTAGTCAAAGGAAAATTTATATGAAATCACTTTTATAAAAGTTGCTATCATGTACGATGTGAGTCACGCTCATTACTTGCGTCAGCATCTTATTATTGATGGCAACAAAAGGGATATCTGTGGAAGCTTTTATAAGAAACTTCTCAATAAAAATATCAAGCATGATTCACTTTTATTAATTTTATTCGACCTGTGAAAACTCTTCAAATAACGACGGCATTATGGCATTATATTAAATAACTATGGCTTACCTCTGGTACTCCCTATAATAGTTACGTATCTTCATTGAATCAAATTTCGGGTTGGTTATTACCATGGCCTTTTTGTTGTGCTTCAGCGTACACAATCTTACCTTAAGCCTTACTTAGGCTTAGTAAAAGATACATATAAATACATATAAAATATTCAGAACAAATTTCGTAAATCACACAAAGCATATTCCATTGCGGGAATCGAGCCCGCAACCTTCCCCGGCTAGCCTTCGCTCGCTGCGCGACTGGCGTCCTTGAGTGATAATAACGTGCTTACCGTAAAGTAAATTTTCGCTTCCAGATCATTCGAACGCGACAGAGCTGCTGACAAACGGTAACGTTGTCCGGATGAACCCCTCGGGGGAAAGGGACGAAATGAGGACTCATATGTGCGACGATAAGTTATAACGTGACGTGAGATGTGTTAACTCGAATCGGGAGTTTACCGGTTTGTACCGGTATTAAAATATGCGAATGTGTCGTCGAACGAAATATCGAATTGTAAAATTTGTATAATAATTTAAATTGTACCCTTCCAGTAACTCAGCATGAAGCTGATTCTTTTGTTTTGGTGGTGATAACAAAGAGGAAGACTATAATGTGTACAGTCGATTTGTATTAAGTGTTTAGGAGTTTAGAAAACAATGAGCAAAACGATTACTAATATTGTTTGTCAAGAGTTTAAATACTTACATAAACATCTTGTACAAATGTATCTACACGCTGACTTTCACAGTTAAACAGAACCATAAAAGACCGCGAGCTTAATGTGTTGAGTTCAAAACCATTTTAAAGGATAAAGATGAGACAACCTACTTTGTTATTAATTGCCACGTTTATTGTTGGTTCTATTTAGTAAATATTTATTACTGAAACAAATAAAAAATCAGCGTTATTTACCGTGTTTATAGCTTATAAACATGCGAAAAACGCATTATATGTGAGTAAATGTTTGGTAAATTTCAAGTTCACGCGTCGCAGTTAGTAACAAAAACTTTATTTTACCTATTTATAGTAATATAATAGCAACATAAGATCTGTGAAAGGATGTTCAGTGTCAATTACTTGCTGACCAATTACTAATGTTTGCCGAACAACAGCTCAATCCACTTATTCTGTTTGCAAAATTAATTTTTATGGTAAGTTTGTTTTGAGTTTGTTTTTGTAGTTTGAAAATGAAATTGTTTACTCAGAGCCACTCAATTATAAAAGAGTATCTCTGAGTAATGAGATTTAAATATTCACAGAAATATCTTCGAATACAAATTGTTAACATTGTGTAAATTAGAAAATATATTTATTTTCCAATAAAATCGTTGTCGTTCAGGTTTGTGTTTTATTTTATCTACTCTTTGGCACACATGTTTGTTCCACGATTTTCGTCTATTATTTCAGACCACGAGAGCTCGTTACTGGGCGAATTGAAAGCTTTTACCTTATTTGGTAATAGACTGAGATCCTGTGATATTTATAAACCTAGGTAAAGCCATCCACCATTGTTTTTCTAAAGAAAAGTGTCCTTTCAACTATCAAAGGGCGAGACAAACACCACAGGTCAGTGGAATTTTCCTCCATTATTGTCGCTTAAGTTCATTTGAAACTGTTTATGAAGGACAAAGGGATCGAACTAAATAGGTGGGAATTTACGGATTGATCTTCTCTTGGAAATTTTTAAACGTATTAAACGTAGAAGGGTAGGGTATAATGTGCTGTTCATTTATTTACTTCCACTTCTTTTTTATTATTATATTTATAACAATGTGTATGTAATCGTAAGAGTGCACTCAACGAATCCTTTGTCTCCTACTAGGGTTGTTGTTGTCCAGGATAGACTAGACAACAGTGACAGATTGCGCACATTTATGTTTGTTATATTGTTTATTTATAAATGAACAGGCGAAAGCTGTAAGCCATATTGCCTAGTTTCACGGTTATCTTCTTTCTTTAGTTTAGTGTAAAATACACAACTTTAATGGGCAGCCATTTTCTTTGCCAAAAAAAAGCGCGTACAATATTGAAGTTCAAAGAATGAACTTCAAATTATTTACGCAATTTAAGGCAAAGTGACGTAACTTTTCCCTAACTAGATAGATTAATAAACATTGCTGGACAATCCAACAAGAATCTATTAATATCTCACAAGGTATTTATACTATACACAGACAACAACCAGAACACCCGGAACAAATATTTGCATATCGTACAAAAAATTGTCTTGAATTGAGTAGCTTTTTATATTTAAGACTACCGGATATTTATCGCGTATGTGCATTTTGTTTTATTTTCCCCTACGGATTTCGCGAAGTTGGCTATCTGTACGTTAGTAATACATAGTTGTTCTGTGCCAATATATTTATTTTACTTGTCGAAGGAGGTTGGTTAGTTCATTTTCTTTAAAAGCTACACATGGAAAAGGTTTCCATAATTACATGGACCTAAGTTACGGAGAATACGATAGCATTAAAGTTTGTGGCTGTAAGCATTTTCCGGCTTCTGTGGGTAAGCACAACACATCAGTTAAGCCACGGCCGCACTGCAAGAAGGTAGGTTTTGTTGACTGGTTGCTTCGACGTTGGCTTAGCGGGTTGCTTCGATGGTTGCTAGTTGGCTTAATTCATTATCAGACATTTCCTCTTTATTTAGTTTACCTCTCCCGGTTGCTCTTCTATATATTTAGTTGAATAGAGTCGGCTATGTGTATACGGTGGTTAGAAAGAGTTTTTTATATGCACTATGATATTCCTCCGTTTTCCCAAACTTCTTAAATGGTATGTAAAGATCAGAACAAAAGCAATTTTCAGCGGCAATTCGTTTTGTGGAATTCATGTTTACCATTAAAAATAAAATAAGCTTTTAAATCTTTTTTTTCGGACATCGTAATGTAGAACCGTAATATTTTTGTTACATAGAGTAAGAAAAAGGACTTGAATAAGGTTAATTATTAAGCATGATATTTAAGAATATAAAACAGAAAATACTAAATAAATCACTCTCCTCACGAACCAGTACCACGGCGGAGTGGTGATTCTACAAGCTATGGTTTGAAGGATGGTGATTTAAAATGATGATGAGCCTATTGACTCTGCAAATAAATTTTGTCTTAACATTCGATAGCCAGACTCTAGCTAAGCTAGAAAGTTGCAGGGCGCCCTGTGCCGGTTTATGTACATTTTATGTAACCAAACAGCTATCTTGCAGTGCGGCCGAGGTCTTACAATAATAATCACTTCCCATGCTAATAACGTGAACGTGATGGTTCACATTAGATTACTGAATAGACGATAAAAGGTCTGAAGGGAGGGTTTATCTCGTTGGTTGGGTTTTTAGTTCGCCTGAAATATTTAACCATTGTGCTCTCACTTAGAGTTACTTGGTTGTGAATCCTAGATATCTTATGTAAATACAGGCATCGATTTCCTAATAGTTTTGTTTTCTTTAAGTTAACATTGTTTTACCTGATAATATAAAAGAAAAAATTAAGTTGACAGAAAGGTTAGCATTAAAAAGCAATAAAGTTGAGCAACGCTTAATTGCTGACGCGCAGAACAAGGCGTAAATTAGAGTTCTAAAATAGACAGACGAATGAAATGATGAATAAAATCATAACCAAAATTCCAAAAAATTTTGCTAATTGCTCCGATGATACCGTGTCGTCAAATATGAAAAATATTTGAATCAGCATTTAGGTACATTTTGTTACCCTTTTGTTTAAAAACTTATCTATGATTCTACAACAGATAAATAGATACCACGAATTACTTAGAAATTAAATTAGTAAATGTTCACTTTGTTTGATTAGTTATAGCTATTTTCTTTACGAGTTTTTAAACATGGGCACTACTCATCGAACTTGAACTCGAACTTGTCTGCAAAACTACGAAAAAGTACTTAATTATCTCATTTTTTAACTATGGAATTTCAGATTTAAAACTAACAACTCATAAACTTGCAATATCAGCTTTCGTAGCTATAAGTATCGGTCGTGCACAAACAAACTCTCTCAACCACCAACAAAAAATCAATCAAATTCTGTATTTAACACAAGTTTTATGTGTCGAAACTATCTTGAATTGAAACTGAATTGTTGCAAATACATTCATATTGCATTGTGTATCCAACTTTTCAGCGTGTTTGTTTTGTGTCCCTGTTGTTGGATTAGTTGCATTTCGTGTGTCGTTGACTTCAAGTAAACAACCAAGTATGTAAGTTGCAGTTGAATAAACTACCTAAACTTTTTGACCCATTTCGTGCGTCGAGTAGGTATATCTAAATAGCTAAAACAAGTAATACCACAGACATACATAAACAAATTAGAATTGGCAAACGCTTAATGATATAAAATTTTAAATTAACTAAATATGTATGTTATGTGCGCTATACGCGAGGGAGTGAACATGAACATGAAAACCGTTGTAGTACATAGGTATAGTAGGCCCAGAATAGTCATTTAATTATCTATAGGTACTCAAGAAAATTAACGAGAAAACGAATGTGGAATATGAGTACTAAGATAAACCTCACAAGATTTATTTGGTATTTATATGTATTTAACAAAAATATAATTATTCATGCGGATCCCTTACGTTTTTGAAAATATTCTATAGCCTATGTTCATCACGAAATTTTTTGGATTCTAAGAATTTCAAATCGGACCAGTAGTTTCGGAGCCTATTCAATTCAAACAATCAAATCTTTTCTCTTTTTAATATTAGTATAGATATTGATCAAGATACTTGAGAAAATTAACGAGAAAACGAATGTTGAATATAAGTACCAAGACAAACCCCACACGGTTTATAAGGTACAAATATCTACAATGCAAATCCTGATTGTTTTTGTAAAAATAAATTAAAAAAAAGCAATGCATTCAGTGTGGTTGCTTTGCTTTTTTGTAGTTCTGTTTGCTATATAACTACAAAAATGTAGGCACCGTTCTTACTTCCACCAACAACTTAGATTTTGACGACACTTCCAACATGTTTACAGACCCAGAATGCAATTTATCATCCTTACAAACTTGCCCAAATAGTGGAAGTAATTTAATTTAAAACTTTATAGAGTGTTGTATTTATAGCTAGCTTAGGTCCTAAAGTTCCAAAACAATTTAGCAGGTTGAGTTTAGTTTTCAAGAGGTATCCAAAAGTAAGTTAGTATCTTTATTTATAAGTCCTGAAAGTTTGACGAATTAGATAAAAAAGGCCAGCTCTGTGAAAAGTATCCAAAGTTAGTAATTTGATAAACACGTCGGGCAAAGGTCGGCATGCAACGCAGGAGTATCTGTAGATATTTGTTCCGGGTGTTCTGGTTGCCTATTTTATAATATTGTTTTATATACATATAAGTAAGTATATAGACAAGCTCTGCTTAGCTTGGGGCTAGATGATGCTGTGTGGATTCTCCAGCATTATTTTTTTTTCTATTTATTAATTTTTCATCCACGCAAGTCACGTAAAGCAATTAATAAAAGTTAAAAGTTTTCATGTCACTATGATTATATTTATCACGTTGAATCGCAACACCTACAAGTTTGGATAGTTTGGAAATAAACCATCAACATCTACCACATTTGACAGACCCTTAACCACAACCCTTTTCAGTTTCCTATTCAGTAAAACAGTTTCTGTTCCCATTTGAATTGCAGAATTTGCAGATATTATATGTTCATATAAATGCAAGGTATGTCTTTGATATTAATCAACATTCAGTTATCCCTTTAGAACCTAAAGATGGAAACATACCGGCTGTCCAATATCTACAAAAATTTGAGCTCATTGATCATTGTTGATTATTTTGACCCTTTTATGTACTCGTAGTGGCATCTAGTGTCAAAATAGAAGGCGAGATTGTTTTTTTTAAGATGCATCATTATATGAACCTTATTCTCTGCTCTGAAAGTAAACCTGTTTGATTTAGCTATTATATTTGTCTCTCTATTGGAGTTTTTCGTCTCTAATGGAGTTATTCTAGTTTTGTAAGTTTTGTTTCCTTTTTGGTACATAATACTCGGAACTCGGAAGTACCTTCTTAGTACTTAATGTTCATTCAAATAAGGTACCTACTTTGATCCCTACCTTTCTTTTGCCACATTCCATTAATAAGAAAACAATCTGTGTAAATAATTGAATAGAATGATTGCGGTTGCGGCTGTACCGAAAATATTTCTTGAATCACTTTGAGGCACCTTAGATTGATTTCAATAATTAAGGTATCGAAAACTGTATTGTTTTAACTTATTACAAATATTTCTAAACCTTTTCATATAAAGTAGGTAATAAGGTAGGTACTGTGTATTCTTCCTGCGTATTTGAATTGTTAACGAGTTGAAATCTCGTTTGTAAAACCTTAAAACGTTTATCACTGTGGTGCTTCTTATCAGTACGTTTTCTTGTTTCTGTATTGTTCTGCATATCTTGTGTTTTACTTTCATTTATATCTTTTATACCTTCATTAATTTCACCAGAATTCTTAACAGACGCTACAATTCTATCGTCTTCTATTTTATCTTGAGATGTAACAAAATTGTCGTTTTCTTGCTCAATATCAGTATCGCTTATTGTTTTATTTACTTCCGTACTCTCAAGATCTATGGTAGGAAGTTGGCTCTTTATTTCTGTTTGGGTTGTCAGATCACTTTTTATCTTCAGGTCAACTGAATCACTGAGAATGCCATCTTCAGGATGATATGGGTTGTAATAACCACCACTGATTTTTTGTCTAGATTTCTGATCAATTTCATCTGCAACTCTTCTAACTGCATCGGCTTTTAGTAATGAATTAATTATTTTTACCAGGTCATCGCTATCGATTTCAACTTTTATATTTTTTGCTTGGATTCTAGGGAAATAAAGTAAGGTGCAAATGGCAAAATATATAGTTGAAAACATATTATATCCACAGTTAAAATCCATGAAAATGTGTTTATGGATACATTATAGAACCTAAAAATTTTATTAATGTACCTATTTTCTAATTTTAAAATGCTTTAGTATCTACGCACTACAGAATTTTATGGTTTCTCCAGGCCTTTTCAATTATAAGTCTCATTAAAATTATTAGCCATCGCTGGATTAAATATGGCAAACTTCAACAGAATTATGAATTTTTGCATTTCTGTATTTTCTACTTATGACAGTTAATATAGGTACTAAATTTATTGAGATTTGATTGTTTTTGTGTGTTAAATTGAATTGAATAGGCTCCGAAACTAGTGGATCGATTTGAAAAATTCTTTTACCATTGGAATCCTAGATTTATAGAGTAATATTATAGGCATCATAACTTCTAAAAATTATAAAATAAACAAAACTTAAAGGATGTGAACCCAACACAACAAAGTTTGCATATTGCTAAACCAACGAAATTTTACAGAAGAGATGTCCACGACAGTCCCGAGGGAATTGAATTATAATCTGGCTTCCTTTTCATTCTACATTTTTGTACTTACCTTTACTGTTTTATGAAAATTGGATAGTGTATATTAAATCCATAGAATATTTACAGTATAATTCATTAAATGAACACTATTATAATCTAACTTCATTTTCTTTCTTATTGTATACTGTTATATGAAACTTTATTTTCTTTCTTATTTGTATACTGTTTTATGAAAATTGGATATTATTATTCATTCATTTATTTCAGATTTAATCCATAGAATGTTACAGTATAATTAATTAAATGTCACAATCCGAATAGATTAAACGACGGATATAAGGAAGTTGTTTCAAATTTAAATAATACAATTAAGCTAACTGTAGACTGTTGCAAACAAACTACGGTAGCTAAACTGAACCATATCAACATCAGTCGGAAGATGCTGACTGCATTGCCTCGCTGTACAGCGATGCTGACGTGCTGCGCTAGATACTGACCAGGGGGCCTATTATGAACTCTTAATTCCAGCCAATATACCTACGCCGTAAACTGAACTGCCCGGCATTTTTGTAATATGAATATATTTAATATGAATATATTTTTGTCTCAGATCACACAGCGATTTGACTAGACGCCCTGATATTCTTTTTTAAACTGGACCTTCTAGGATCTTCTAGGGTCTTGACTTAAATTGATAATCCTTATAATAAATCCTGTCACGTTCCTATGAGTGCCTGGCAACATTAGGCCGAGTGACCTTCACTTACCTAATTAGAAATAATTGTATCAAAAATAGTTACTATCCTTTGTCTAAGGAAGGGCTGATAATAATTCTTGACACGTCTCGCGCCAACAATACTCTTGATGAGCAAAACTTCGGAAAGGCGAAAATCATAGTAGTGAACATGCTTGTTGAAAATTAGTCTGCATTCTGTCGAGAGATAACTGAGTTATTAAAGAATAATTATCGGGTATTTATCGCGTACCTTTTGTTTTTATTTTCCCCTACGTTTACCCGATAATTATTCTTTAATATGTCAACAAATCGCGAAAGTTTAAAAAGTTTTGATAACTGAGTTGTTTTCGGTTGACATCAAACAAATATCAGACTTAGTGAGGCCTTATCACGACATCTTAGTCCATGGCAGCCACTTTTTCTTTTACAGGTCGCATTGAAAAGCCCTAATTGACATTGATAAGAGATTTGATCTTCGTTTGGTCATTAAAGAGATAATTAGCTTACGAACAAACTGTAAGTATACCTTATTATCTTCAATTTGAGTAAAGGTCTCAAACAGACTTGCTTTTTGCTTTGCCTGTGAATGATATTCACTATTAAACAGTGAGCTGTATTAGCGAACATATATTATTATGATCACTGGATACTCTATTCTGTGTGTAGTGCAATTATATACAGATGAACTAGGCTTTTCATTATGTAGATAATTACAACGCTTTTCGAAATGTAGTTATTATTCACTTAAAAGTTAAGGAGTCTTAAATTATTCGGTCAGCCACCTAGGTTTTAATAAGTTATAACAGCAATTATTTAAATTTATAGCTCCCAGCAATGACGCCTTACCATAAATAGTTCTCTTAAATAGTTCTTATCTGAGTATGCCTCTGAGTAGCCTTTAGATTTATTTTTAAGGCCAGGTATCCCAACAGAGGCCGCACTTTTGTGGTTTTCAAAACCATCTGAGATGTAGGAATACTGATTAAAAATTCTGTAAAAAAGATATGTAATAGTTAAGGATTTAGTCTAGTCAAATTCGCATTCAGATACAAGATTTTATAAACTTCGCTCGGGAAAAAAAAATCTCGAAGTTACCCCTTTTTGAAATGTTTTTTCAATATTATGACTAAACTATGTGATATTTTAAGTTTTTTTTTGTACTCAATTAAAGACAGTAATTATTTCTAGACAAATTCGCAGAGTTTGTCCTGATAAAATGATTTTCAAAATCACTATTTTGAAATAACTACAAAATTCACAAGCGTGGTGGCTTGGCAGACACGATCAGTCGCGCTCTGGCGCTTACAGACGACGGACCTATGTCAATTTTTCCGCTAATTTATGAAGTACGTAAATGTTTCATTTGTTATGCAATTTTAGTCTCTGACACAATGGCGTTAGATTCAATTTTACTTCAACCTTTGACATGATATGTGACGGTCGTAGTGCCATAGTATAAAATCATCGGTATGTAAGGCAGAAAATTAATAAAGGTTATTGTTCTAGTTTAAAAATATATTATCTACTTACTGGAATGATTTATTGAAGCCAATAATATTTAGTTAACTACATTAACATTTTATATATCTATAAAGCATTGACATAATTGTTCTCCTTGATGGTGGAGCCCCCTCCACCATCATAGGTATGGTTTTTTTTACGGAATCGTATAGAGGGCATCGGGGGGACCTAAGGAAAATTCCGACTTTTCCAAATTTGCCCCCTTCTCCCCCCCCCCCTTTAGGGGGGCTCCCAAACAGAGCCATACTGAATGTTATTTTTTGTGGGGTTGTATAGAGGGGGTCAAATAGTTCAAAGGCAGGTAAAAATTCTCCCCTCCCTTTGCCCCCAGACCCCCCTTTTGAAGTTGCTACCGGAAATAGTCGTTATAGAAAAATTTGGATTGCGGAGTCGTATAGAGGGTTTCTTCTAGAGTTGAAAAATAAAAAAAATCACCCCCGCTCCACCCACATTTTCACCCCCCCTTTTTGTATGTCCCAAACGGATCGACCTAGAAGAAAAATTTTTTCACAATCATGTAGAGGAGAAGAAATCATTTTGAACGCCAAAAAAAATTTGAACCCTATGATCCCCCCAGGCCAATTTTCGGTTTTTTATAAAAAAAGATTTTATAAAAAACCGAAAATTGGCCAAATTTTGACCTTTTTTTTCGGGTGGAGCATTGTGGCGAGCGAAGCCAGCTGCAATGCGACTAAGGAGAATAGCACGGCGAGCGAAGCGAGACGTGCTGTGACCCCCACGACCCCCCGCTCCCAGCAAGCGGGTGAAGCACTGCGGCGAGCGAAGCGAGCTGCAATGCGACAAAGAGGAACAGCACGGCGAGCGAAGCGAGCTGTGCTGTGTGACCTACTTACCTACCCACTTATATGGGTATCGTTTTCGACTAAATCAAACACGTAGATTACGAAAAAGATGTCCATTTTCAAATCCAAGATAACTGAAAGTTTACTATCGCAGATTTTACACATGGATATCGATTACCATCAAATCAAAGACGTTTAAGGTTATGAAAAGTAAAAACTCCAATGCGATAAGGCCGCCTAAGGCAAGGCACTCCCCCCGAGCTGCTAACCTCTAGTTTTTAATCTATAATTTTATTACATGTTAATAGGTTTCTTTTATCTATACTAATATTATAAAGAGGAAAGATTTGATTGTTTGTTTGTTTGAATTGTTCCGAAACTACTGGACCGATTTGAATTTTTTTTTATCATTAAAATGCAAAATTTTCCGTGATGACCATAGTTAGGGACCCAGATGAAAAATTCAATAATTAAACCGTGCGCTATACCTATATTCTTTTTCTATTATGGCTCCGCTGCTTGTTTTCAGATTTTTTTAAATATTATATAGTAAAAAACTGCAATTAAAACATGAATAAGAGGGTTTTCTACTTTACGTAAAATAAGTTTTATCTTTTTTTCCCGAATAAAACCGCAATCACATCTTACAATAAAAAGCGAGATATCGAGGAGTGAGTATTAACCTGTTGCGATGTTGTTCGGATCAAAGAGTTGTTTTTATTTTTCGTTTAATAAAAAATTAAAACCCATTACAAAAAGCCTATCTCAAGAACTACTCGTAGGATTTGCCTGAAAAAAATTCACAAGGTGTAATCGCACCTCAGAAACAATTATTTCAAATAAAAACACTTCTATAGTAATAGTCGGTTACCATATTATTCGGTGGGGGCGGCGAATTATGAAAATAAATGAAAAATCAAAATAAAGATTTTCAGTAGGTACAAATTTTGAAATTGAATCAAGAATGATCATTGAAGAGTCGAATGGGGTATCAAATGAAAGGTTTCAATTTGCACATTCCAAAACAGATTTTGAAATTTTGATGAATTTTATACTTTTTGAAATATTTAGAAAAAGGTCGAATAAATGACCATTCCCCCCCTTATCTCCAAAGATTGCAGAGCGATCGATGTGAAATGTAATAAATGGTCAAAAAATTAACCATTCCCCCACCAACCCCCTATCTCCGAAGATTGCAGAGTGATCGATGTAAAATGTACTATGCGTTTGTAGATATAGATTTATAATTTACAGAAAAAATATAGAGAAGTCTGTAAAAACTAAACTTTTTGAAATATGGTCATAAAACAAATTTTCATACAATGAGACTTTTTCATTGAGAGCAATTCAAATCAAAGGTATGGAATTCGACAATTCAAAACAGGTTTTGAAAATCGCCTAAGTTTCATACTAAGTAAAATACGTTGAAAAAGGTCGAAAAAAGAATTGTAGGTTCGAACCCATCGATCCGAATATCGTTGTGATTTCAAGATGAAAATGTAAATTATAGACTTCCTAGCCTTACCACAAATGGAAAAGTTAATTATGTGGAGTCCATAGCCTTATCATCTCCTGAGCCACTAACCGGGTACAAGCACGCTAGAATTGAATATTGGAGAATTTTGAGAAAATAATAATATTTTATTATAATTGTTTTATTTGATACCCTTTATTCTTTGTATTTATTTCAAACAAAATTTTAAATCATAGAAGCGAATGTTCTCTATTTGCTTCTTTGTCTTCTTTATTTGAGTATTTATTTCAAATTTTGTAGGTACTTAAAAAACGAAGTTCGGAAATTAACTATGCCTTTTGTTGGTCTGGTCCGGACGTTTTTCAGCGTTCTTGGTTTGGTTGGTTATCTTGGGATCAATTACTTTATTATTAATTCATTATCTATATTAAGAAACATAAATAGAGATGAAGTTGTAACAACTTCATTTATTTACGAAACTCTAACTGAAAACTATAAACAAAGTTTGATCATAGCAACAGCGTTTCTAAAGTGAAATAATATTATGCTACTGCTTATTTCTATACTATGTCGTTGGCGCTGCATCTGCGCTACATAAGTATTTCGCGCGCAACTTTAGACAGGACAAAATGCCTACAGCTGCAGGAATACCTAGCCTTACAATAATCTTTTGTAGAAACGGAATTTTCTAAAAAGGTTCGTACGGAAGCTGTATACAAAACTCGCTACTGTGATTGGAATCTTTGTATCTTTGTTTCTTTAGTAGATGTTCGTACTTGTCAAAGTAAATAAAGAAAATGTCTAAAGATATTCATTTTATTAAAGAGATTGTACGAGCACTTATGAGAAAATAGTTGGAATATCACTCTTTCCACAATCTGAGGTCGATTTGCGACAAGCTTTGGCAATCCACCAAAGGGTTCCTGTAACAAAAAGTTCAATTAGATGCTTTCTTCGATATCGTATTAGTCATTTTAATTTAGAACCTAGTACGGTAGACATAAAGGCGTCCTTTGTTATGGTGAAATCAAGACAAGGAGCCTAAGTGTACATGACACTTAGGGAGGGTCCGAGACTAACGTAGCATAATAGATATGCTACGTATTTATATAACTCTAATTGAGATTGACAAGAAAAAAAAATATAACAATATACGAGTATATCAAAGATTCCAATCAGGTAAAGACCATCAATTTGTGTAAAAAAGCTTGTTAAAAAACATGAAAAAAATCTTAGTTCGATAAGGTACCTATGTTCCATCGAAGTTTGTTTAGTTTTTATAACAAATATGACATACATATATTTTTAAATAAATAATGCTATCTAATAGTTATCATACACTAAAAAGCTAACGGAAACCGCAACAGATCTTGTAAAAATAGTATCATATTTCATAGTAGGTATCATAAAAGCAGGAACGAACATTGAACTATGTATAATGACCAGAAAATATTGATGTAGTAGTATTCTTTTGTATATTTTATTTAAAATTCTAGATATTGTTTAACTTACTTCTTAGAAACCTTTTGGAACGCGTCTCTCTGAATCCAATTAACACACTTGACGGTGTCGCAAATGAGTCGAGACATCGTGACTTCCCGAATGGAGTTCAGTTGATCTGTGAACAGGAATAAATAAATAAATAATGCTGGACAATTCACACAGCAGTATCTAGCCCCAAGCTAAGCTGAGCTTGTGTTATAGGTACTAGAAAACTAATATACAAAATAATATACGAGTACATAGATAAATATTTTTTATTGTACATAGAAAAAGACCAGATAAATTAAGAGAATCATCATCATCATCCCATGTCAGTCCACAGCTGGATATAGGCTTCTCCTAATGAGCGAAGAGGATCGCAAGTGTTCAATTTGCCTACTAAATAAGAAAAGAGTTACTAACCAAGAGTAAAAGCACCATCTCTCTCCCCATTCTCAAAGAAGTACCGATCTCCAACCCTGGTCTTGTAGAACTGCCTCTTGATGATGCACAGGAACGTGGGGGGTGTTATGGTACCATTCACAGGTGTCTCTAGAGCAGCTCCGACCGCTAGCTCCACGTCGTGCATCGACTTGTAAACACGCCGTAGAAGTTTGACACGCTGGAATTAAATTGTATGAAACGCTGTACCTACTACATATTTGCTTGGCTTAGTGGGTAAAACCTTTACCCACTAAGCCAAGCAACAACACGTAAGATATTGTTGTTTTTAATAAGAAACAGATAGGGAGAAAACTTGTAAATTTTGGCATAAAAATATGCAAAACGCGATTGGCTTTCATTTAATTTTAGGTAAGTATTTTGAAAAAAAAACTATCTAGGAACCTAGATAAACACTAATCGAATACAAATAATACAATAATAAAGTGGTAATATGCTTGAATTAGAAATAATTTTGGTATTACGTTTGTATGGGCAATTCGTCCTCCGCTGGCCTCTTAAGCTTACTGACTAGTGCAAATCTAAAGGTAGCTAAATCGATCCATATCAAAACCAGTTGGCGTCCCCAAGTAGTTGTCGCATTGCCTCGCTGTAGAGCAATGGTGATACATGTAGATACATAGATTTTTTTTATTGCACTCTTAAAAAACTTTAGAAACTAAATTCAACTTACATAAATATGTGAAAATCGGCGAATCGCTAAGAGCGATCTCCACTAGATAACCGCGATGTCACGTTGCAGTGACATTTTTTTCGGATAACAACGTGTACCAACCCTCACTTAGTCATACAAGTCGCACCATCTTTAAGAATAAAGAACTAAGGTTCTATCAGCCTGAGTCACTACGGAAGCTACTTTCTCAAGGACGTCGTCGTTTTAATCGGATTAAATTTAAACCTGGCAAGGATAACGCGAGAAAACCCACCATTAATTCTAATAGAGGCAGCCTCCATAGCCCTTTGAATACAAAGTAGTTAATTGTACCTTCAACTTACATCTCGTGTTATGTACTTCTCCAAGTCCGCAAAGCATTTGGGCGTGGACAGACCGCAAGCTGCCAAAGCATCCCTGTAAGTGCCCACACCGTGGTCGCGAGCTCTTTGGATGTCGATGGCTCGAAGATCTTCTCCACCAGTACACGAATTCGCTGGCCTGGACATAATAAGGTGTGACTTTTGTGTGAACTAGACAGAGCTCAGCGCTGATACAATTCAAGTTGCAACTTATACTGTTCACTGCGAGGGGTGACCCTATTGTGCAGTTTTAAACTAGGACGGGAGCCACGAAGCCAAGAAGTCACGAGCAAGCTAAGCTATGCATTACCTATTGACTCGCACTTGATATTTCAATATTTATTTATCAATTCGAAGCAAATTATCTGCTGACAATAAAACTAAATTCAAGCTCAAGTAGTATCAAAATTAAAACCAAATGAGGGTCAAAAACCAAAACTGAAACATGGCTCGTTTACAAACAGAACATTAAAAAGTCTTATAATTAAAGTAATTGAGATGCCCGAGTTCTAATTAATACCAGCACTTAAGAAAATTCTCTCATTATATGAAAACAATTTCGCTTCGCCGTATAACTTTTATAAACATGCTAATACGAGTACGTAAGTTATAATATAATACATACTTTAGTTAGATTCAGCTTGCTTTTACATAGAATTAAAAAAAACGTAACAAAATAATTTATACACGTTGAATAACATTGAAGTACGGTACCCTAACTCTTTTGAAAATATGCTCATCAGGGATAATGTAGGATTCCAATGGTGAAAGAATTGAATTCGAACTAAGGAACAATCAAATATTTCCACTTATTAAAAATTAGTATAGATAAATCGTTTTGGAACTTTTTCAGAGATTGATTTTAAGAGCCTTGGCGGTGGCGTAAATATAGGCTCCTTCAACTCAGCTCGTCGATATCGTTAGAGGAGACTGCCGGAATTGCAGCCACTAACTGGTATTTTTAACACCTCTACCTACGATCATTTATCCGCTTACCAAGCCTGCGAGGTGGCAAATGGCAACACCTCTGCTTGTTTGGGATAGGCAAGTCTAGCAGTGAACATAAATATCTGCTGACAAGGAATTTTTTCCACCAGCAGTGTATCCTACTGAATTCTTAAAACCAAAAGTATACCTTGCCTCTCATTCAAATGGGCAATCTCTCATACTATTAGGCAATTGCGTTTATTTCGATACGTTTTTTACCCATAAATTAAAGGAATACTCAAAATCTTTCTAGAAAATTATATCTGCATTTAGGTAGGCAATGGGGCAAGTAACTGTACCTTGTTATTATCACATTGATAGAAATCATGATAAAAATTCAATCAACGAGGGTGCCCTTGGAGGCAGGTAATTACCCCATACTGCATACATACATATCATTTTCAGGCATGCGATGCACATTCTGTTTGTGTAATTTGTAATAAATTTTATATATCAAGTTTGTTCTGCGATCCAACTTTGCTCAATTTATACGTTTTGTTTTGATTGGTTGGGAAAAGTTTAGAAATTTTTATCATCCTACTGCACTATAAAATATTTTTAGAGGAATTTTCCACAGATGCTGTTATTAACTCAATTTCACAGTTGTTAGAAGCTATAATTATTAGTAAATTAGGTAGGTATGGATAAAAAGCTTGACTTATCCAAGTATTCTAAAACTAAGACCTGTTTTATTAGGATATAAAGTTTATACCGAAACTTGGTCATACCTGAAAAAGAACTGCGTGATTTCTGGATCAAAGTACCGATCAGCTGCGTTTTGATGCTGGGTAGTTAAACCAATTATCAGTTCACAGAAGTTGTTATCATCTTCTATAATGGAAGGCCTGTTGAACCAGTCGCTGAGTCTTAATTGACCGGTACTGCGACGAGCTGGTGAAAATTTCCTGAAAAGTAGGTCGTACACGTAGACGTAGATATAGAAGCTTTGAAAGATTGAAAATTATGGTGTTAAACCCCAAACTTTCAATCCAAATGTGTCAATAGAAACGGGGGAATTGAGTTTAAGAATCAATTTATTTCTGTAGAATCTGTTGTAAAGGATCGTATGAAAGGAATCGTCTGGTTTAAATTCAATTCCCCGGCTTACTGCACGTTGTACCAACAAGTTGTTGCATTTGAGGAAATTGGAATAGAAAGACGACACTCTAGAACCCTTGAAAAGTAACGATGATATTATTATACTCGAGATCACTTAGGTACTCCTCTTTTGGATAAGAAAAACTGGCCCGTTCTTTTGATTTGAGTGTGTACAATATGCTAGCATTATGTTCACCTATGTACCTACAACTCTTGTGAAATAAAGTATATTCTAAATGCTTTTTAGAAAAAGGACCACCCTTATACAGGCAAGTTATTTCGTGGGTGATCTGTCCCCAATTAAGCCAACCAAAATTAAAAAAAAATATGTATGAGGTGTGATGTACGATGGTAGATATTATTTGTTATACAATGTTGTTGCCAGAGTACACTTTAGATTCATTCCAATTAGCTAAATGCTAAAACATTAAGACAAATAGCAGACAATTATCTGCAGACAGTAAAATCTGGCAAGCAAAAAGCACTCAAAATTAAAACTTAATGCAAAAAGTGAGAGTCAAAAAACAGAACTGAAACATGGTTTATTTACTAACAGAACATTAAAAAAAGACATTTAATTAAATTAATTAAGATGACCGAGGTCTAATTAATACTAGCACTTAAGAAAATTCTCTCATTATGGCTAGACAATTTGGCTTCGCCGCATAACTTTTTCTGGAGAAGAAAATACTTCGGGAATCTTATTTTCTTCCAAAATGAATTTTTCGCCCACGATAGTTTTATAAAACAAAAACGGAGAGTTTCTTATGAGTTTCCTATAAAAAGGATGTGGTTTTATTAAGACTTCGCTTTTCTGTCCATCCCATCCGTCCGTCTATCAATAAGTAGAAACTTATTATATACTATTATATATACTCATTCTTACTTACTTCTACTATTCTTCAATTTAATTTTGTTGAAATATTTATTTCGGAAAAAAGGAGTCTTTACCATCTTATTCCTTAAAAATATTGAAGAGATGGTAGATTATTAATAAATTGGTTGCTTTTTACTTTATGACAGAATTAGATTTAAATTTAAAATAAAACCTTTAGAAACAAAGAACATTAGGCTACAGCTAAATAACAGAACCAAATGAGAACTAGTATTTTCAATTGAAACAATTGAGATTACTACAGACTGTTGCAAACAATCTTCAGGTGGCTCAACTGATTCCCAAGATGCTATCTGCATTGCCTGGTCTAAAAAATAAAAAACAAACAAACCCAAACGCGCGTTAGTTGTAGCGCGCGTATCGATGAGTACGGAACATCTCTTCTCTCTGGTGTACATAACACAGTGTTTACTCTCTAACGTGAAGTATATCATTTAATATTATCCACATTTTTAAAAAACGCGCTACCTACCTAAGCGTGCGTTTTACAACCCTTAATTTATACATACATATTTAACGTTATGATAAGCTATGTTAACATCGCATGAGCTTGTCACGAGATTTACTCTAATTGCTACTCTAATTCTTTGTGCGAAGAGCATAAAATGAATAAATACGTACTGCAGTGATCCAGCAATCAGCGTGTGAAAGAACCTCCACGCAGCCGTACCGTGTTCATTCAGAACTTGAGGATTGATGTTCGGATTGTAGTCTTTAACATATCCTTTGGCATTTGGGTAGTTTAAACCTAATTTGACCATGTTCTCTGACCCTGTACAAAAAAAAAAACAATCACAGTACAACTAAATATGTTTAGATACGCGATCTCAACAATTATGTTATTGATATTTATCGCATTTATTTCCCTATTTTCTCGGCATCTACAGGTTTACATACTGTCGTGGTCAGGACAGTGTGTAAAGCGATAAGTGCCCGTGAGAAGAGTACCTACTAATAATTACAGTAAAACTAAAAACATAACAAAAGATACTGTTAGTTTTGTTTTTTAAATCCTCAGTACTAAAGTCTTCTAATAAGGCTAAAAGAAAATGAGGAACTTTTTTGTTATCTAGATCAAATATCAACGTATTTTGTGTTGGATAATCACCCACGATCTCAAGGAATGAACGTTGGTGTTCTTTCAACACAAAATAGGTTATCTTTATATATAATGAATCCGTCAAAGTACGATAGTTTTTTCATTAAAATTTCAGTATATAGGTTTCAGAATATATTACCTGCTAAACTAACCACGTAACTAATTCTGACAGCAGCACAGTATAAGTTTATTAGTTCTAGTTCTCGAGAACTTACATGAAGTTAGATACAGTCTCCCCTTTTCATCGTTTGTATGCAATAGCTCTCGTGCGCGACTTTGCGCTACACAGAAGTTGAAACAAAGATCCGACCTGCGGCCTTATTCTCTATCAAATTTGAGATTCCTTGCCCAAACCGTGTAGCGTCACCAAGTGTTCTAAATACCTAGGTTTTGTTAGATTCCACGCCGGTGTCTTGTTGTAGCTGTGAATCGTATTTGGAATGGGAATAGTGAATACAGCCCCAGTGCGTGTTTTTCGCGCGCGCCGAGGATTTCGCTCATTTGTCAATTACGTATACGTAGAAAATACTTCAGAGATTAGGGAGTAGATAACTGACCTTTAAAATGTATGAAACTTAGACACTTTTCAAGATCTGTTTTGAAACCTACAAAACGAAATCTTAAATTTAAATTCTGATAAAAAGCCCATTGGGTGTGGTAGCTCGCTCTTTTAAAAAATATCTCCCATCTTTTTGACCAAGTGACGTGTCAAAAGTGGTCTTATTACTTTTCTATATTATTCCTGTTGTCACTTACTAGATTTTGAAGGTCTCTTTTAAAATATTGACAATTTATACAGATAATATGAATTCGAATTTCTTATTAATATATTATTTTTGTTTTAATTTATACAGGCGCATGAAAAAACAGTATTCAGTCAAGAAGGAAAAAAGAACAGACAATGCGAGACCATAAGGGTTTCCAAAAAGATCTCGAAACCCTAAAAACTAATATCACTGTGGTTTTCCGTATCCAGGAAGGTAACACGTTTTTTAAACAAACAATTTAATCGAAAAACAAACACTGGCTAAGGTAATAGAGTCAAGCAGAAAATGGCACAAACTCACCGATGAATATAGGCAGAAAGTCATTGTAAGTTATCTTCTGAGATATCGCAATAAGGATTCTTCTTGTTTCTTGGAAGCAGCGCTCGTCGCTCCACTGTGGGTTGATGACGTCACACAATTGTGACGCTATCAGGTTATGGTACCGCAATAGAAGGATGTGGAGCATAGCTAACTCGGGGTTCTGGTTTACTCGAATGTCACCTGAAAATGGATTTTACTCGTATAACTGAATGAATAGAGTTGGTAATGGAAGGTATAAATGACGCTGGACAATCTACACAGCATCGTTTAACCCCAAGCTAAACAGAACTTGTGGTACAAGAAAGTAAACTTATAAGCCAACGCTAAATTTCTACTATAGTAGGTGTATCTAGAAATAGATCGGTTTAGGGTTCTGGAACAACTTCTGAATGAGCAAGCTGCCTAGAATATTTCGGATCGATAAAGGCCACGTTTTTCGGATACCAGTATAAGCAAATCCACAGACTGCAGCTAGTATCAGACGTTTCAAAAGGTGTACACTGACTCGTCACGTCGGTTAAGTCATACCGTGACCATAGAAATGACATGACATAATGACCGTCGATAAATATGTAAAGGTCACGACACCCTGACTATCACTATATAGTATAAAACAAAGTAGCCTTCCGTTGTCTGTCTGTTTCTATGATTAATAGATTTTTGAAAGTACGCAACGGATTTTGATACGGTTTATTTGAAATTGATAGAGTGATTCAAGAGGACGGTTTATATGTATGACTAGCGGTCCGCTCCGGCTTCGCACGGGTATTTAATAATTTTGATGCATTACCTGCATAATAACAAGGCTCCTGAGCATTCCTTGTGTTGTCGCAGGCAAATGTGGAGTTCGGGTTCTGAGGTAGCCATGACTGGCCGTTTCGGTGAACAGCTATTAGTCTTCCTCCGACAAAAGTTCGAATCTGATTCGAACGATGAACGTCGTTCCCGTAAACAATTGAGAGGTCGAGGAAAGCAGTCACTTCTGAAAGCTGTTTAAAAGAATTTTATACAGGGCGTCCCACGGATATGATGAGTGAAAGTACCTTAAATATTGTAGGATGGAACATTTTACTGGATAAAGACATTATTTGAATTTAAAAAACAATTTAAGCTTTATTCATAGATCTTTAAACAGTTACATGGTATGTTATTTACCAAAAAATATCCTTATGATGAAGCCGATAACGGTGTGATAAAGCTACAGGCAGGGTTATTATTTTTCTCGTGTAGCGGGTTCGATTCCCGGTTTAATCATGTAACTATTTAAAATCTATAAAGCAGTTTTATTGTTTTTTAAATTTAAATAATGTCTCCTTTCAGTAAAATGTCATCAACAATATATAAGGTACTTTCCGTCCATGTGGTATAGCCGTGGGACGCCCTGTTAACTGTAGTAGTGATTGATGTGTCAGGTAGAAGTAACATTAGTAACAGAAAAATTAAGCAACAGAAATAGCATCAACTTAGCATATCATAATCATCATGTGGCCAGTGGCACTTATTCGAGAACCTTTTGTTAGATTTTACGATTTATGCCATATTCGTCCCTAGAAATTTGGCCCACTTCAAAAAATCTCCTTTCGTCTCACTTTGTATGCCATATTCGGCCCTTTATATATTTTATTTCAAAAAATCTTCTTTCCTCCTAATTTTCAGCTCCACGTACGGCGTAAGTTTTTTATGTAGGCAAATTATAATTACTTTAGTACAGTTAAAGTAATAAGTTTTTATGACTTTTATATTTTATTATATTACAAATTTATCCTAGCTTTGTAAAAAACAATGCTCAGGCTTTCGATTTATACCTGTGTTTGACGAACACTGACATTCCAATTTAACTGGTGGCATGCCATCTACAGAAATAAGTTGTCTAATTTGGTTTACCACAGTGACCTTAGTTATACAGTGCCACGGAGAGGGTGTACTAAGTCTAAAGGGGCCCTTTATAAAACGACCTTATACCAAAACCTCTGCACACTGGCGCACCTTAAGGACCCTTGATCGCGGGACAAAACATTGAACGCGACCCGAGGCCGCGACGATTATGCATATGAATGGGAACCATACTAATGGTTTATGGATTGTTCGCACCCAACGAATAATTTAAAATTTTCTATGACAGTAATGATCATCATCACCATTATCAGCCTATAATAGTCCACAGCGGGACATAGACCTCTCCTAATGTTGCCAATAATCCCCACGCTGAGCATGCGGGCTAGGGATCGCAGTTCGGTGAAGTTGTTCTGCAGATGGCGATGCTGCCCGCCCGCCAGTGTGTATCACAGTATTACTATGAATAGATATAGCTTTCCAGAAATACTTCATTGTTGCTAGATCATACCGTAATAGAAGGATCCAAAATGAAATAAGCGCTCTTCCAGGTATTTTCTTAAAAAGCTCACTCATATAAATCCCAGAATAAAAAACTAACAACTTCAATTGTTAAATTACATGAATCTTTTTGATAGGACACAATTTTTTTTTTAAATATTGTACATACAGCTCAAATCCAGGTTGAAAATGCAGGACAAAGACATAAATTTTGTAATAAATAATTTCCACTCCCTGATTAACAAAATGGCGCCAGCCGTGATTGGTATCGGGGGCTCAAACAAGGATCAATGGGATCTACACGCTTTTATGGATCAATTCACGAATATTAATATTCCATTGGGAAACAAATGTTTTATTAATTGTTTACAATCACAAAGGTTTCTATATTTGATTTGCAACCTTCGGGCAAACTTCTGTAAAAGGGTTTATTAATTAAAGATTCGATTCTGAAATTTTATATGAAAGTGAGCACAATATCCTGAAAATAAAGTATGCACACTCTTAACGTTTAGGAAATGTAATAATAATAAATAAATTAAGCTGGGAAATCTACAGCATCATAAACATCCATAAACAGACCTTGTGTTATGGGTACCATATGATTTTTATACTTAACTTATAATACACTCGAGAGCAATGAATCCGGGTCACTCAAAGAATCCAAAAAATCTCGGAAAGTAAGAATGCTAGGTTAATGCAATAAATTGTTCGCCGACGAATCAAAATTTATGCTCTACAAGCACGATGGAAGACACAGAGTGTATAGAAGACCAGGGGAAAGATTCAAGCAAGCATGCATCGAAGAAAAAGTAGCCTACGGTGGTGGGTCTGTACTTGTGTGGGCCGGAATTTCCTCTGAAAGTCGCACAGAGCTGGTGATCATAGAAAACGGCTCTTTAACTAGCGTAAGATATGTGGAAGAAATCCTCAACGAACACGTTGGTCCATTTATGGTCAATTTGGGTGAGGATGCTATATTTATGCATGACAATGCCCGACCTCATACAGGTAGGATTGTGAATGACTACCTTCAAGAGATGAACATTACTTGTATGGAGTGGCCAGCGCGCAGCCCGGATATCAACCCGATCGAGCATGCTTGGGACGAGCTAGGGAGATGCGTAAAACAACGAAACCCTCCCCCAATCACGCTTCCTGAGCTCAAAATTGCTCTCACAGAGGAATGGGAGAATATTCCCCAAAATCGTATAAGGAACTTGGTGTACAGCATGCCAAACCGCGTAAACGCAGTAATGGAAGCACGAGGAGGTAATACGAAGTATTGAAATTCAAGAAAATCGTCATAAAGTTCAAAAATTTCATGTTTCCTATTTTTGTTTTAAGGAGAGATCAGCAGTTTTTTTTTCTTTATGTAATTTTGTGTAAATAAAATGTATGGGTCAAAATCACCAAGGTGGAGAATTAGCTTCGCCAGCAATTTATTGCCAAAATTTTGTTTATTTTACCAAATCGTTATTGTAAATATTACTTAACTCTGTTTGTATTAGCTGTACATAATATTTTATAGTGCCAAAGTAAAGCACATTGGTAATTATTTGAAGAAATAACTACGAAAATCATTTCGAGAACGCGTCCTATGTAGCAATCTTCAGAAACGAGCTTTGGATATATTCATAAAATAAAATATAGTGATAAGTTTTTCTGGCTTAATGGTCTACAATTTTATCTAAGGTCTATTAATTATTGTTACTTTTAAACATAGAAAATAAATTTATGAAAATCGACTCAAAATAATGTGTCCGGCAATGTAAGCGTCATTTTAGTGTACGCAATTTGGATTCTCAGTAAAAATTGAGTTTTTAAACGCAACCTTTAGTTGTCTATGTTACAGTAACGTGAACGATTTAAGCAAACGATTGTGGTAAGAATTTACGCCAAAACAATTGAAAATGAAGTGTTAAGTATCTTTCAATTCATTATACAAAGAGCGTACATCAATACGTCATCATACCGGGAATGCATATCTCAACTTAGAATAATGAAAAATACGTTTTGTAGTGTTTTATAGCAAATAGTAACCTTATATATTTTACATTAACAAAACCGAACTTGATGTCAAATATGACTGCCGGCTAAAAAGGGCGCGTTTATTTAAAAAAGTCATTCCGAGAACGGTCATTTCGGGACCGTTCCCGGACTTGATGGAGCGTTCTCGAAATGATGATGACGTTCCCGAAATGACTTTTCCAAATAAACGCCTCCTGTTATTATAACTATTGGTTAATTAATTTAATGTATATTGTGCTAACACATTTTTTTATATATGTTTAATATTTTTTAGCCATATGGAGTCTGAATAAAATAAATAACGACCGATAAGGGCGATAAAGCAAGTTAAAAATTTTTTTCGGCTTAGAGAAAATCAATGCCAGGCAAAGATTTTTTTAGATAAGATGACGCAGGAAGCTTGTAAATTAAAAAGAGCTTAGGATTGAGCATACTATCACACAAAAAAGCTGAATAGAAAGTTAAAAACATTGATGATATGACTGAGAGAATAATTTTGAAAAAAACATCAAAATGAATCATAAAGGAAAAGGCAATATCAAGAAAACAATACTCCTTCCCATTATTATTATGAATAAGCTGCAGCACCTTTAGTTAGAAGAACTGTGGGACGAAAAATTGTTCGGAAGTATAAAGCCAAAGCTTACTGTTAAAAAAAACTTCAAAGAAAATAACTTATAACATAAAACGTAAATATGAAACTTTAAAGAAAAAAATACGAATAAATGATAAAAGAAAACCAATAATGAGGTAACAATAATGCATAAACACCCCCTTTTATTAAATAATTGACTTCAAAATTCGTTGAATAAACTGGAATAAGTTTACCTTATGCAACATTATTAGAAGCAAAACTGTTTTGGGAGGTTTGATCCAAAAAACTACAAAACCATACATATAATGTAATAAAAGTTAGATAATGATTATTTAGAATTTCTAATCGACTGTGTATAGGAATTAAAATACTGTAAAGTGATTTCAGTTACGTTTTTGTTAAGAACCTTACGCTAAAATGTATAAATAAGTCAGATTCAGAGTCAATAACTTTATTTCTTTAGGCTTACAAAATAAGCACTTAGACAAGTCAAATTTCATACAGATAATTATTATAGAAAGAAATAATTTGTTATTGATTTCTCTTCACTTAAACTTTTTGTCCACTAGTGGAAGAAGTGAAAATGAAGTAAGTACACATACGTCGAATAAAAAAAAACATTGCTTATGAATTTTATAAACCTAAATTGTATCTTTATCGTCATATAGGGTATATGCGTATCATTCCGGGAACACCTAATCATTTCCGGGAACATCACTAAAATCACAGATAACACATTATTATTTTAGATATTTAAGAAAAGTTCCAGGTAATATAAAAATAAAGCAAACTTTCTATACCTATAGCATAATAATTTGAATATAAGACAGCGATATTTCTCATATTCAGAAAATTTAGACAAAGAAAATAGTCAAAGTGCTCCATTTGCACTATGTTTTGCTATTTAACTTCTTTGTTGGCAATTTCTCTGCATTTTTTTAACTTCTATTTATAAATAAGCTGTTGAATAAGGTAAAAAATAAATATTTATGTTCTATATTAGTTTTATTATAAACCTCACAAAAACGTTCCCGGAATGATGTTAGTAAACGATACCTCTCTTTAAAACTAAAATTACAGGATAAGTTATTAATTCTATGCTCTGCCAGCGTAAATATTGTTTAAATATAAGTTAAATGATCATTTAGGCTAATCATTAAAGTAATAGCTGCTAGGTAAATTTATCACAAAACCAAATCTGGAATTTGCCACCTTGGTGATTTTGACCCGTATGGTGAAATACATATTTTTTTAACTTTCATTTAAGGAGTATTAAATTGTCTATTAAATACAATTTATTGCATTAACCTAGCATTCTTACTTTCCGAGATTTTTTGGATTCTTTGAGTGACCCGGATTCATTGCTCTCGAGTGTATAATACCATGATAGATATTTTTATCATGCACAGAAAACGATAAGAACACCCAGAACCAATATTTGCAGATAGAAATATTTGTCCTAAGGCGGGAATTGCACCTGCAAGCTCAGGCAGAAACTCGCCCACCGCACCGCTCAGGTTGTTAGAATGTCACTTGCAGCATGCTACTATCACATTACACACGTCCATTATCCCTAAATTTGTCGAAATAGTATTCCATGCATGTTGAGGTTAGATAGATCAATGTAGAGGTTAGGGTGTGGACTTGATCAATACGTTTCTTTGACCACTATAATACCATCGTCATATTAGTTTAAGTTCATGAATCATGCAACTAGAACATCATTTATTTATTTATTTAGGACTCCCAACAAAAAAATCACAAAACATAAAAAATACAATTTTAGAAAGGACTTAAGTCAAGTGTTTTTTTAATTTAAGGGTGCCATAGCATATGCAATTTATTTTTTACTAGCGGTCCGCCCCGGCTTCGCACGGGTATCAAACAAAAATTTCAGAAATTATACACACTAAAGGTAGCATTCCGTTCTAAGCGACCGCGACGCGCGACCGCGACACGCGACCGTGACTGGGTCGCGCGACCTACTGCTTAGTATGAATTTATATGGAACACTAAACAAATGCCGCGACCGCGTCGCGCGACCGTTGGGCGTGGCCAGAGAACCGCGTGTCGCAGCGACTCGGTCGCGTCGGAGGCAGTGCCGTCACGCGACGCAGGTGAGAAGCACATCAAATGGCGTCGTTTTCATCATACGAGGACGAGATTTTGATAGAATTAGTAAATAAAAACCCTCCTTTATGTAAGGCTCCAATATTATAAAGACAACATTATGAGGGACAATATTTCCAATAGCTATATATATATATATCTCCAATAGCTGCTGAATAACTCTCTTTCTAGCTGCGGATATTATTGTTCGACATAACGTACTGCAATAGAACACAACCGTGACCTATAAAAACTGCGGGAAGAGTTGCGGGAGTGGCGGGTGACGTCGCGGTCGCTGACATCGGAAGCTAGTGGTCGCCCCGCGACAGGCGACCATGGTCGCGTGGTCGTCTGGTCGCCTGTCGCGGGTCGCGGTCGCTAAGAACGGAATGCTACCTTAACACGATGGGTTTCACAGTTTTCATACGGATCCCTTACTTTTTTTAACAGCATTGGGATTTTTGACATTGACTCGACACTCCATAACTGACACTGGCCGTAGAGAAAAAGCAAGCACCGTGCGTATAATATTCAACCTCCTTTTCTATTCTGACGCGCCATAATAGAAAAAGAGGTTGAATATACAGCGCACGGTTCAATTATTGAATTTTTCATGCGGATCCTTAACTTTTTTGAAAATATTATATAGCCTATGTTCATCACGGAAAATTCAGGATTCTAATGGTGAAAGAATTTTTCAAATCGGTCCAGTAGTTTCGGAGCCTATTCAATTCAAACAAACAAACAAACAAACAATCAAATCTTTCCTCTTTATAATATTAGTATAGATATAGATATAGATTTTTACTTAATATAAACTAAAATAATAACAAAGTTACATTTTACAACTCAACATACATAATGTAAGACAATTCGTTATAATTATTGGAGTTATACATACCGGGTCTATCGTGTTCCCAGGCACTGAACAGTTTTTATCCGCGTTCGACGCCGTCCTGTAGAAATTGATGCAAGTATACCCTTCAGGGGCATTGTATGGGTCGTCTTTAGGGAAAGGTATAGGGGCACATCGAGGGTGTTGCTTTGGAGGAATGGGTTCTCCGTTAGTACAGCATACAATTGGGTCTTCACCTAGAATTTTCAAAAGGTTATTATTTGGAAATTGTTTTTTATTAGTTATTTAAAATTTGACTTGTCTTACAGCTCATTTTATAAGGTAAGAAAAATATTGAAAAATGATTTTTTGGTAATTATAGGAGGGTAGCGCTGGTTCGCGCCACAGGTTCTCACCACAGATTCATTTTTGCCGTTTCATACAGACATCTAAAATAATCTGATATTATATTAATCTAAATTATGTGCCTACGTTTTCAATAGGCACCTGTATTTGCACCTACACTGTATTTTATATACTTACAGTGTATATTTAATGTAATTGCCTACACTGTTATATCATTTTAGGTTTAATTAATTGAAAAAATTGAGACCTATTATGAACTCTTAATTCCAGGCAATATACGCCGTAAACTGAACTGCCCGGCATTTTTGTACTATGAACTTGTAATGCCAGCCAGTCAGCAGTCACGTGACACTTGGCCGCCTTCTGAACGAAAACTGGATGGAAATACCGTATTACGAGTGATCATTTGACATTCCTATCCATGTTTTATCTGCCAAATCAAACAATTTTGTTTACGCTACGACAATTGAGCTTTTTGTGAATTGTTTTGTATGTTTAGTTGAAAAAATATTGTTTTCGGTCATCAATTACATATACTCCATAAAATCAGAACTTAATACCAACTACGCCTCCATAAAAATGAATGAAGAGTTAAAAAAAATTGAATTCTTGGAGTGATTCTACGCAGGAGACTACATTATATGAAATTACAGAGAAAACGGCTCCGACATGAGAGTTTTCTTTGAGCGACGCTCAATTTATCAATCGGTATCGGAAAGAATTGTTTATTGAAGTTTTGGAAGAAGTACTCCCAATTAAGAAGCTTTGCAGGAAAAATTACAACAGAATGAAGATGCAGTGTCAATGAACCATCAACTAGCAACAACAGAGAGTTAAATGAAGGCCTAGCTATCAGGCGCACCGTCATCTCTCGGATGTGGGCCTCCCGTAATCCTTTAAACTAAATATATAATGTTTGTACATTGTTGTTTTTTATTCTTGATTATGTGTATTTGATTTGGTTATGAAAAGTTAGGTAAGTACCTACCTACGTACATATCTGTCAAGTGTATTTGCAATTCTTTCCAAAGTAAGTATTAAGAAGTTGCTCAAACTTATCACCAATTCGAGTCTCGGAGTCTTTCTCTAACGAGCACAACAAAGGTAGGAATTAATAAAATATACCTACATACGCAGAACCATCCCTTCCAATTTTTCACGGCACCTTCTCCTTGCACTCAGATTTACAATAGAACAAAATTTAAAAACGAGGAACTTTCCCGCCATCGTACATAGATGGCGCTATGCATCAACAACATCGACGACATCGTTCTGTTCGGAAACCTAGTACGTTCACTTTGAAATACTAAAAAAGAACCTTATTTAAGTACTTTGTTACATAATGAAGATAATGGAAATCCTAAATCAACGTTCATTGACACAGATTGTACCAACTTTTTATTAAAATGAATTATTTTTCTCACTAAAATTGATATAAAATAAAACCGTAACATTCCGAAAAATATTCAGCTGCATTTCTGAACGATGCGGACGAAACTTAAAAACCGGCCAAGAACAACGTATCCGTAGCCAGCCAGCTTAAATCCGGCCAGATTGAGGTACCTCATAATACGAAATAGAACAAGGCAGTATTAGGCCGTAAACTGAACTGCCTGGAACTTGGGTGGTTAGTAAAAAGTTCGTATTAGACCTCGTAGAACAGAAAAAAGGGTGAGTTAAAAAATACTTGCTTGTTTGAGGTACATCCTTAGTTAAAGACATATCGTGAGTTACAATCTGCCCCCACTGCATAGTGAGTAGGCTCCACTCATTGTCTATGCAGGGTGTACCAGGAAACACCTTCAAGCTCACGTCTCGAGGGTTCATCAGAGGTTGGCCCGTTATTGAACGAGGAAATGCATGAATTCCTGTAATAAGCAGATTTTATCTATACGTATTTTAAAAAGAGGTAAGAAAAATTTGCTTGCTATTGGATCCTATATTACCCCAAATTAACATAGGCTATAGATAATTGAAAAAAGTTAAGGATCCGCATCGTACTATATGTGCGTAAAAAAGTTATGTTAAACACGAGCCCCGGCGCGAATCCGGGGCGGACAGCTAGTAAATTAAAATATTAATTTTAGAGAATTTCAGATGAAGAAATATTGAAAAAGTTAGAACTAGTATTTCAAATTGAAACAGTTGAGCTAACAAAAGAAGTAAGTACAAGTTCATAAATAATTTGAACTCTCAACGAGATTAGAAATGTTATAGAGCTGATAAATATAACGAAATTTTTAAATATCCATGCGAAGCCGAGCAACTAGCGCACCGCTAGTTTGATATAAAACAGTAAAAAAATCTTCGGGCAAGATTTGATCCTACATCTGACAGTACTCTAGCAAGCTGCCACACAAAAGAAAATTTTGTTCAGCAATATTATCTATATCTATAGGTACTAATATTATAAAGAGGTAAGATTTGATTGTTTGTTTGTTTGGATCGAATAGGCTCCGAATCCAAAATTTTCCGTCATAAACATACAAAAAAGTAAAAAAAATTTTTTTATTAAATACCGCTACCGCTAGTCTTAAGTAAACATACCATCAGCATAAGATGCAGGAATGAATCTATCGTACTCCTTGTTCGCTGATCCCCAGCTCGGATGGAGTAGGTTGTTGCAGGATCCATCATAACTCCGGTACTTGGACCTCTGGCATGAAGTCGGGTTACTTCCACACATTTTATTTTTTTTCTCTGGGCATTGTCCACGAATGGACACTACCGTGATAGCAGCAAGTATTATAAAATAATTCTTCATTTTCACTGTAACATAATGTTCGTTTGAATGCAAAAACAAAATTATGTAGATATAATGTTTGCTGTTGAGTAAATATATTTTTAAGCACAGAAAATTTGTTTTTAATGTACGTGGGTTTATTTATGGATTGTTATTTCTGCGTGTTAAATAAACCTACCTATATGACGTTATTAAGAACAATTAGAAAATTTTTCGCTTTTTTATACCTTTATGCATGACTTATAAGGCCTATTTCACACGAAGCAAAAAAAAAACAAGCATGCATTTTTATTATTTCAATAGTCCAATATAACAAAAATTTTAAACCAGCTATCTAATATAAACAGATCTCGGCTCTCAGAGTAATTTTTAGTTAGTTTTCTTACAAATATTAGAACACTTGAAAATAAAACTGCTTCTTCATTGGTTATCAACAACGATTTTTTATATTAAATGGTTCTTTCTGCAGAGGATAAATTTCTACCGAGACAGCTAGTTACGAAACTGCTATTTTGGTGGCAATTAAATTCCATCCAGGTAACGACTACCCACACTGAATTCCTTCCCACGCAAAATTCTTTCCGCATAGACAACCACTTGAATAGTTTGGTTTAAACCACTCATTTTTTAAGTCTTTGATTATAAAAAAAAATTGAAATAAAAGAAGATAATCTGTTTTATTTTCAAAGCAAAAAAAATGAATAAAAAATATTTATTTCGTTATTAATATTATAACCGTGTTTGAGATTGAGTTTAGGTTTAAATTAAAATTGAATTGGGATCATTTCTTATATTGTAGAGATGCGCATGGTATTTTTAAGTATTAACCGTAATATTTATAACTTTTTGATAGTTTTGAGTAAAATTATTGAGTTGGGTCTACAATATAACACTTTAAATAAAGATCTTTGCGTAAATAAAGATTTTTGTGGCTCCACGCCATACTGTAATTCAAAAGCTTAGACTAATTCTACTATGGCATTATGGGAGCTGAATATCGTAAGCCTTTGAAAAATATATATAGATTTCTCATTAAAACATGCCTTTTGCAAATAGTATTTGGACAGTTGTGCAGTAAATTATAAATAATTTTGTATAGAAATGTGATTTATCAGTATTATGTTTATCAGAACAGTCTTATAAATAGGCATTGCATAGTGTTTGAATGATATAATATATTATGGTAAATTGTGGATGTCATTTTAGAAAATCGCGCCTAGATCTGGTTACATGATGACTAATCATAGTGTTTGAATCGCGCTGAACACCGAAATAATAATAGAATAGTATCATAACTCAACCTTAACTCAACTGGTAATCGTAATCGTCTTCAGTTTGGCATTTCAAACCTAGCCTGGACTTCGATTGTCACTTTCGTATTGTGTAAATAGCTGACACCGAAGACCAGTTGAATACCTTAGACAGTACCATCAACATACAACTGGTAATCGGTTTGAAGTTCACTGGTAATGGATTTCAAGTTAGAAAATACGGCTGCAGTTATGCCACGATGATCAGCGTGAAACTATAACCAGTCATATATGCTTACAATGTAGACTTATTATGTATGGACATAGTTATACTTACAGTTGAAGACATTAACGACTCTTTTTGACGAATTATTTAGATCATAAAATTAAATTATCTTAAAAAAAGTTTTTTTTTTATTGACGTACTAATAACACAGAGCTGTCTGTGTTGCAATAAAAAAGATACTATTATATAAGGCTAACTTATCACTAATATTAAACAACTTATAAATTATTGTATTTTACTATTGAAAACTCTTCACGGCTATTATGTGCGTGTTTATGTCGAAAATATACATACAGCCTTTATTAGCACGTTCCTAGTAAGTTAACGTATTATAGAAGGTTGTATGAACAAAACAAGCAATTAATAAATAATCTATTAACATTTTAAATAAAATTTAAGGATAAGAAAAAGAAACTGGTTTCGTTTGTTGAAATAACTCAAGTGTTTGTAGTCATTGCCTCTACATAAAGTCATAGATATGGTAATGTTACTTCATTAAGTCATTAAATTATAATATGTTAATGTAAGGTATTCCTACAGCCCCAGGCCTTTAGCTACATATTTGTGGATCTTAGAAAAATAACATGTTCACATTTTTACGTAAAATTCATCATTAGAGTTGATGGTACCCTTGCACTTATACAATCCTTTCATCACAATAAAGGGACATTGATTTTAAATGAAATCTAAGATTGACAAGACCATTTTTACCGACTTAAACACAAGGAGGAGGTTCTACAGTCGGCTGAGTGTATCCATTTTCGCCGATTTTTCTTAAATTGTGGACAAAACGGTCCAAAATTGAATCAAAAATCGCGATAATGATAATTATTTTGCTATTCTGTTTATCTAAGAAGAGAGCCCCATATAATGGTTCGTTAAAGATAGACAAATTTTTCG
This sequence comes from Eupithecia pulchellata, assembly GCA_963931895.1. NCBI lineage: Eukaryota > Metazoa > Arthropoda > Insecta > Lepidoptera > Geometridae > Eupithecia > Eupithecia pulchellata. The sequence goes on from OZ007523.1 coordinate 8,112,765, forward strand.
CAATGTGTATTTCTTTGGCCGTTTTAACAATAAATAGTATTAATAAATATTCATAAAAAGGGAAATAAACAAAAATATATTTTTATTGACCGTTTTTTGCTCGTTCTTAACAATTGATGTAGGTATTTGTTGAACTGCAAAAAGGTAGACGGTGGAAATTTGCACAGAATGTGTATTTCTATTGCCACTATAATAAATAATAATAATAAATGGATAACGTTAATTTCGATCAAAAGTTAATCAACGTCGTGTACGGTCCAGGAGGGTACCACCTGTCGTGGTAATGTATCAAGCACTTTGCTTTTATGATGCATCAAAAAAAATGTATAAAGAACGTCATAAGAGAAGAGCTCTTATGACGTTCAATGATGTTTTTTTTTCTATATGGTTCGGGAATCTACTTGAAGAATAGGGGTCTTCTATAAATATTGAGAAATCTGTTGATGAAACAAAATTTTTCTTGTTTACTTTGCGAAAGTAGAAAAGTAAGAAAATTATATTTTTACGATGTTGCGGGACCTTTCGTTTGCCAGTTGGTTCATACTTATCAGGTTTTATTAATTTTGTAGGATGGTTTCTGTTTTCTGCTGCGAAAATTTCATAATTTTAGGTAAACTGGAAATACTTTAGATTTTGATACATTTTTTTCAGGTTCGTCTAACTAAATGGTCATAAATAAACTTTATCGTAATCAGTTGGATATACTATTAATTACTATTGTTACAGGTTTTTATTTTCATCTAAAAAAATACTACCTAACTGCAATTTTACAGTAAGTTCCGATTCTCAGCCAAATTGAATGATGGCAACTACATCTTTTGTAGATGCCAACAGACCAATGATGATGATGGTTACTAGTTTACATAATTCACCGATTAATTCAACATGCAAAATAGATACAAAAACTATGAGTTGTTTCGCATTTTTTGATTGCGTTTACGTAGAACTTAACAGATAACGATGAGCAAGAAATTTCCAAATTTCAGAGTGCCAGTTGCAAAATTACTAAAATATTGAGGAATGGTAAATAAACGGAGTCAATCGTAAATTTCTACAAAAAAATACGGCGAGCGGAGCAAGCTACGATGAAAGACTGAATGAAGGAGTTTTACTGAAATATTTACATGTAGCAAAGATCACATAGTATGTGGCGATTTAAATATAGATATTTTAGAGCGAATCCTCTAGCTGATAGATTTCTTAATTTTTTCAAATCAAGTTGCAATATTTTTTAATGATCCTACTAGGGTATTCCTTCCATTTCTTTAGATAATACCTTAATTATATATTGCAATCAATCTCCAATCAACAAAGCAGTAATCAATCACTTAAAATAGTTCACTTTGGTCAGGGTGTTAATTTAAGTTATAATTTGAATGATAGTTACTTAAGTAAGTTGAGGAATATACCTACAGGCCTATAACAGAGAGCCGTATTAAGAATTTTCAAAGTAAATTTGAACTAGCCATTGCTAATAGGTCTTTACCTATGAAATTACCGTTTTGTATAAAAAAATTAAATGATTTTTTTTTCTTGTATTTTTTATTTGTATAAATCAAAGTTATCACCCATGCAATCAATGCATTTTTGCCAACGCAGTGGCAGTTTATTGATGCCCTTCTTAAAGAAATCAGTAGGACGGGAGGCAACAAATTCTTCAATAGCATTTTGTACTGCCTCTCGGGTATTGAATTTTTTTCCCGCCAAGAAGTTATCCAAATTCTGGAAAAAGTAGTAGTCTGTAGGCGCAAGGTCTGGTGAGTAGGGTGGATGACGGAGAGCTTCCAACCCCAGTTCTTGCAACTTGGATACCGTCTGCTGTGCAGTATGAGGTCGCGCGTTGTCGTGCAGGAGCAGCGGAGAGGAGCGATTGACCAATGCTGGTTGGAGATATGCCAGCTTCTCCATCATTGTGTTCAGTTCTTCACAGTACACATCTGCAGTAATGCTCATCCCGTTTGGTAAGAAGCTGTGATGAATCACACCGGCGCTAGACCACCAAACAGTGACCATCACTTTTCTAGGGGTGTGTTTTCGTTTAGGGCATTGTTTAGGTGCTGAACCAGGATCCAACCAACTTGCTGAGCACTTGCGGTTATTAAACAGAATCCATTTTTCATCGCAGGTAACAATGCGGTTCAAAATTCCTTCATTTGTGTGTCTGTTGAGCAGTGCAAGGCACGTCTCGACGCGTACTTCGCGCTGGCGATCATTGAGTTCGTGGGGCACCCAATTGTCAAGCTTTTTTACCTTGCCAATTTGACGCAAATGGACCAATATTGCTGCTGCTAATGCAGCCGTAGATTGTATAGCATCAGTTTCCACAATCGCATTTAATTCGTCATTGTCAGAACGGCAATTTCATAGGTAAAAACCTATTATAATATCTTGCTTTGCTCATAATCTATTTGCCAAGGTTTTTAATGTTATAAATAAAGAATACAATGAAATATTCACACTTGAAACTTGTTCAGTGAGAAGTTCAGGGTCGGATTAACTGACTTATAAAAGTAGAGATAGACAGTATATTCTATAAAGTGATGGGATGTTACATGATCGTGCGGAAGTAACAAAATACTCGAAAACATTTTATGAAAGTTTGTAACACAGCATGCTTGAGGAAAAAATTAAAACTCATCAAACTTTATAAAAGCAACGTGAAGACTAAAAAATAACGAAACTTTACCAGTTGTTTTATTATTTTATTTTTAGTTGCGTTATTATTATTTATTTTCCGTTATAATATAGCGAAGCTATATAATAGAGAAACAAGGTTAAAAATCAATAATTCTTAGACATGAAAAAGGTATCGCCGATGCTTTTAGAAAGAAGAAATAGAAATATATATTTTTATAATCCATCTTAAAAAACATGTATACTTAAAAGTATAATAAGCTATCCTACAATAAACTAAACATTTTACGATTCTTGATTTTAAACATTCCAACAATTAGTTGTTTACGCAAATTTGCGGTTGGTAACTTTTTCTAAGCATACAAGTCAGAGTCTTTACCACCCGCGCTAGTGTAACTGTGTTACGGCGTGGTAGCGATTCTCGTCCCATGCATTAAGACTTATTTTAGGATGCCTTTTCTGCAGCTCACTCGTTGTCGTTTTGATTTTGATGCATTCTTTTCTGTTATTCCTGAAATTGTTACCCCGTCTCTAAGCTCTACTTTCAATAGATGTTGAATTGTTAGAATCATCTGTTGAAAAGTGTAATGTATCTTAATTCATATAAATGCTAATTATATACAAAGTGAAAACTTTTAAATTAATCAATATAAAAAATACTAGGGATATCTGGGGTATTTCAACCTAAGTACATCATTAATGAAGTGGCTCCATGTTTGGCCTTATTGTCAATAGTTGTGTTGACGCCAAAAACAACTGTTTTTTCTGAATTCATGAAATATAATAAACTTGTTTATCTTTATAAATCTGGTAGCCACTCTGATCCGGCCAATTGCAGGCCAATTTCAATAATTCCTGCACTTTAGCTAAATTTTTCAACAATAATTCTATCTCTGTTAGGTATCGAATTAAGCCATAGATGCTGCTTATATTTTAATTGTTTTTTTTAGTTAAAAAAAAACTTACAGCTATGTAGATAAATATATAAACAAAAACGATGTGTAACTTATGGCTTATAGAAGTTTCCAAGTTTTATCGACATTATTAAGTGTTTTCTTATACGAGGTACCTGCTATTCATGAGTGAGTAAAGTGATCAAGTCAAGGTATAATGTGAACAGTGAATAATGCTGAATAATGTCAATTTTCAAAGACTTTCAGCACCAAGCACATTTGAGATTGCAGTTATGGGTTCACAGGCAAAATTACCTCGTTATGTGCGTTATGGGCACTTTATCTGAAATCTAACAGGGCCTAACCGAATTGCCTAATCATCAATTAACCAATTTTAACTAATACCAAGTTAAATTGATTTATTAAATACTGGGAAATCATAGAATATAAAACAGCTGGTTTTAAGGGTGTAAAGTGAATTTATTAAAAAATAAGACGTTTATTAAAACTTAAATCAAACACATTGATTTTAACACCTTTTCCATTTAAGAATCGTTTGGTTTAATACCTTATAAAACTTATAAAATGATATTTTCTTTTATTAATTCGAAATTAGTTAATAAAGTGGCGAAAGCGGCGATTCGCAGCCAACCAAGGACCCAATTCTGCTAACCAATTGCATCACTATACTTAATAACTATGGTATCGTCGCAAAATTGTCAAAATTGTCACATAAAATTCTAAGATGTAAGAAAGTCCAGTTAGTGTGTTATCTAGTGTCACGGTGCTTTTTCCACAGAGATTGATATAAATTTTGACGTGCATTCCATCTGTAGCTTCCTTCTCTAAATCGTGACTATGGTGGCGATGATTGGCTCAGCATAATAGGGCCCTAGATTTGACGATTACGTACCTACTCACCGTCTTATTACTCTTAGCTCACTGGTAAATTTAATTATGTTGACTCTTATAATATTAAAAATTATAGTATACATTTGTAGATTTAAGAGCCCCTAAATGACTTGTTAAAACGATTGAATTCTCACGGTTATTTGATAGATTTTCTCTTCTTATACTTTGTCTTAAGTCTTGCTCAAAATACTTATTTAACTATTTATCGCCACAACATTGAAAAAGTGAATAATCCAATGTATCCAGCTCGCAGCAGTCCACCAGAGGGTTACTGAAACAAATGGAATTTAATAAAAACTTAAGCCAGTCGAATTTTAACTTTACATTAATAATAATAATATTATAATAAATTCTTTATTTCAGACACTAGATCCATAAAATGTAGGTACAAAAAATTAACATTGAGGTGGAATAATGAGTAATGATAATAATAATCATCATCATCATCAGCCCACATCAGTCCACAGATTATGGGCAATAACTCCCAAATGTTAAATAATGCCATCTATGGCGCTTATTAGGTCCTATGTCCAGCTGTGGACCAATAGGCTGATGATGATGATGATTGAGGTGGAATTATGACTGAATCTGTGGCATTTGTAGAATATTAGCTGGTTTGCACTAGGTATAAAAGTTTCAAAACCCACCTAAGGTCGAATGAGTTTAGAAAATCTTCGAATGATTATAACATGTTAACTTTTTAAAATGGAAGAGTATGGCCAAATCTAAAATTATGATGATATTCCAGAATATTCGTGAAAGGTGTCGAGCTTAATTTATTACAAAACCACTACGAGAAACACGTGTGAAGCCGAAGGCAGACGAAGTAGCTATTTAGCTGTATTTATGCTATCGTAGCTTAAGCTATATCTATATTATCGTAACTATTAGCTATATCTATATTATTGTAGCTATTAGCTATATCTCTAATATTTTAGCAGAATATCTATAGTACTAATATTATAAAGAGGAAATATTTGATTGTTTGTTTGTTTGTTTGTCATATCATGAATAGCATACACGGTAGTTTATATATATAGGTATCGGAGCCTATTCAATTCAAACAAACAAACAAACAAAATTTCCTCTGTAAAATATTAGTATAGAATATCTAGAGGTATACTGGACCAATTTGAAAAATTCTTTCACATTAGAATCCTAAATTTTCCGTACTGGACCAATTTGACAAATTCTTTCACCATTAGTCAGTGTCGAGTGATAGGAGTGTCGAGTCAATGTCAAAAACCCCAATGCTGTTAAAAAAAGTAAGGGATCCGTATGAAAACTGTGAAACCCATCGTGTTAGTGTGTATAATTTCTGATTTTTGTTTAATACCCGTGCGAAGCCGGGGTGGACCGCTAGTAATAATATAAAAAACTTAATAAGTACCTAGGTATTGAAACGTAATCAGTTTCAATACCTACTTATCTCTAAGATCAAGTAATTATGTAACTTATCAGAACGAGATGTGTAAAAATTCTCACTCTTTTGAAATTTTCCTGAATGCATCTTTTTGGACCTTATCGATGCCGTCGCCATACTTGCATAAAAGAAGAGCTATTGTGATATGACGTATATTTTCCAGTTGCTCTGTAAAAAATAAATTTTAACATTATAGGTTTTTGCAGATCCTCGCAACACAGCAGAATAATGCATGCACATTATTCTGCTGTGTTGCGAGGATCATTCAAACAGAATAAACAGGTCAAACATTCAATTTAGCATAATATTTAGTTTGTTACTTTATAGACGGCATCAGTTAAATACATCACATCACTCGGTTGAAGGTAGCGGTATGCCATCCACATAAAAATATAAAAGTACTGCACAGACTGCACTGAAAAAATATCTGAATTTCATTCAGCGTAGATTTAATTCAAGGAATTGAACAACATTAAAAGCTATTTTTTAACCTGAAAATTTGTTTGTTCTTTAATCTATTTTTTTTTGTATTGACGCAACAGTGCCGTGCCATCTTTTAAAAAATTATATAGGTTAGAGAGGACGAGGAGAAGTAGGTACTGACTAAAGACGGCACTGAAGAGAAGTATGTAACGACTTACCAGGAGTCAATGGGCATGGCTGATTTCCATTCTCAAACCAGTATCTGTCCCCACGTCTGGTATTCAGGAACTGTTTAGCCATAATGCACCTGAAGAGGGGCCCGGCTAGCGTGCCGCATACGTTCTCTTCCAACATCCCACCGGCCATAAGCTCCACCTTACTTACATCTCCACAGTATAATTCTTCTAGACGATCAACATTCTGAAAAATTATTGTTCTAAATTTTAGAGCGATCTATGTAAATTAAGTTTATATTTATTGGCAACCCATACAAATATTATATGTATTAAGTTAGTTAGTTATCATGGAGGTCGGCAAATTGCGTTAAACAGATAGGTATAACATCTATGCTAAAATTTTATAGAAACCTAATCTTAAAATAATTGTATTTGCCGAGTAAGTTCTTGAGGCAATTTTCGTCGGCTTTCTGACTAGACTGAGACTGTATCGGGGAGACAAGAGACCAGTAGGCCAAGCACGGGGATTGTTCTCTAGGGTAGAATAGGTAATAATGGCATCGCATCGCCATACATTGCGTACATTATTGAAATTGAAGAAATTAATTTCAAATAATTTACGCATTCGATGACAAAGTGACGTAATTTTTCTCTATTCTACCTCTACCTTAGACAAGGAAGCCCGTGCTTGCCCTATAGGTGTGGTTGATATTTATCTGAATTCTACAAGAAAAAGTTGAAAATCAAGACCGTTGTACGTTTTCTTATCATAACCAGTATCGATATCGAAACTGTTTCATGGATTTATAATGATATTTCTGAAAATAAACACGCTCACATGAATATAGACGTCACAAGATTTGTTCAAGAGATCTCTGTCATACAGAGAATATGGCCGTCAGGCGGCGCGACCGACGCGACAGCGCGGCGCTTCGGGTTGTACTGCCTAGACCAGGCAATGAATACGTGAAACAATAATTTCAGGTTTCAATACAAAATAAAGTATAATATATACCTACCTTATCTGATATATGCTCTCTGATATCATCAAAGCAGTCACACTTAGATAATGTGCCACATTCTAACGAGGCGACACAATAAGTAGGGACGCCATGGTCACGCGCGCGTTCAAAGTCACGGGCACATAGATCTTCACCATACGACAAACCAAACCTGTAATATATACCTGTAATGTATATTTGAAAATATTTTTAAATCGTGAGCAGAAAGTACTGAGTTTTTACTAATTTAAACCTCAAAGGAATAATAGAATCTTAAAATTCATTAATCTTTTTAACGGAATGCCATTTTAGTATGAAAACACGTGCAAGCTAAGCAGAACTTGTGTTATAGGTTCTAGATAAGTGATATAATTAATACAAAAAATTACATACATACATAAATTTTTTCTATGCGTAGAAAGCGACCAGAACACCCGAACAAATATCTGAAGATCGTACAAATATTTTTCCCGAGGCGGGAATCATACCACAACTTCTTGCGCCGCAGGCGGACCTTGGTCCTCCGCGCCACAGAAGTCATATACTTTTACCTACGAAAAAAGTTCAAAACCCTCGACGCGCGAGTTACACTCGCACTTGATGATTCCAGTTTATCGTTAGTGATAGTTGTCTCGCATACCTACATTTTCATTGTTCTGTTTTTTTTATTCGCGTATCTGTAGCTTTTCTTTTTTCAAATGCCTCCATCAAATAAGTGCGCCCTCTTACTTCCACTTTCCTGTCTAATACCTAATAAAAATGCAAAACACATGGAAAAAAACACCACTTATTATACAACCTTGGGTACTGTTCAATATACCGAGCACAAAATTCTGAAAATTCGAAATACCCGAAATAATCTGTATTTTGTACCACTGGATTTAGGCACAGGAATCCAGTTTTATTGTACTTTCGTAGTTTTAGGCAGGAACTTTTATTTTTGTTTATATAGCAGGTTAACCCTCGTTCTCGCTCTAAGAAATTAATAATACCCCAATAAAAATAGATTTTGGATTTCGGTAGCCATTTTGTTCATACAAAAATGGGGCTTTCCGTAAAAAAACTAATGAGCAATGATTATTGCTTTTTGGTTTGAATTAGTAAAATACACTAATGGTGAATGTTTATTCTACACTTTCTGCTCACGACTTAACCAAATATTTTGAAATAAAACAACGAAATAGCTTAGAAACTCAAAACAGAAAATTCAATTTCGATAAATAAAAAAAATTTAACAAATATTTCGCGTGGACTCTTCGGATACATAAAGCACTTGTTGTTTTTTTTGTAGTTTATAAAAAGAAATGAGTTCTTTAATATTTTTAAAATAGCAAGTGTTCTCGCATTTTTCAGGGACTTGCCTCTTAAACAGCTCGTGTCTTACTCCATCAACGAAACATCTATCTACGCGTTCTTGAGGCTGCGCGAACAGGCCCCGGAAGAGGCCATCCGAATTATCTTCTTTTTCTATAACCGAAGGTCTGTTCATCCAATCACTCATTATAATGGAACCGGTCACACCGAAGTAATCATCATCGCATCTCTTTTTGTCTTTGCAACTATCCTCTCCTTCGAAATACAGCCTGAATAAAAAAAATTATAAAAATATAACTTATGCTGGAGCGTACGGTGGACCGCTTTAGAATTATGCAATTTTAAACATTTCATTATCCTATCAATATACATATTTACCTACATTTAACATCATTAGTTCAATCAGTTCAATTAATCAAAGAATCGCTTATTCCAGTTAATCTGCTGGAATTTTAAAATATGTTCCAGTTTTTCTCCTTAAAGATTCCATTAAGCGCAAAACTTATGAGAAAAAAAATGTTATTTCTAAAAACTCACTTTAAAATGCCAGGAATGGCCGAATGTTGTCCTCTAAAAGCAGCCGAGGCACATTCAACCGTCATGGCTGGGTTGCAGTCGCAACTATAATCGTCTATATATCCATCCTCATCTCTATTACATTTCTTATGGATAACCCCAACTTCATACAAGTAGTCTTCACCTGAAAAATAAATACTTAATGATATTCAATAGAAGGTAAGAAGCGAGTCACTTCCAAAAACTATTTTGAAATCTACGAATCTATATACAGGGTTAATGTGTATATTTTTTTTTATTTTATTTCAATCCATTTAAGTCCTTGTAGGTAATTTTCAATGATATTACCGCTAATTAATCAACCAAAATCTTCTTTTCATTTTTTTATCTAAATGTGTCCAAGCGGACCAACTTTATTATTATTTCTTATTTCAAGTTTTTCAGTATTCGCTGAGATATTAAAGATAAAAAAGGACAGACAAAACGAGACTATAAGGGTTTTAAAACCTATCTCAAAACCTTGAAAAGGGTATATACAGGGTGTCCCGTAACTCAACGTCAACCCGAAAACGCCAGACAGGTGGGTTCATGACGACCCAGAACAATTATAAAAGTTTGACGCCGGGCAGAGAATTTACGATTTTCAGTAAAAAGCCTATAACTCTGAAACCATTGAAGATAGACCCATGATTTTATAGTTGTTCTGGGTCGTCATGAACCCACCTGTCCGGCGTTTTCGGGTTGACGTTGAGTTACGGGACACCCTGTATACATGTTCCGGTACTTTAAATCGCTATACTAAAATTTTATCATCACTATTACATCTATTTTACATGAAATACATAAATGTCACTTTTACAATAAACATAACAAATTATAGTTTAAATGAGGAGATTCTTTTTGAATAACCTACCAAGAAGAAGAGTTAAATAATCGTAAGCAAAGATCTTCTGGGCAGTTGCTATACATATTTGTCGTGCTTTTTGGTAGCATTCCTCATCGGAGCAGGAAGAATCCTTTCCGCATATATTATCAGCAACATCATTGTGGTACCGCACGAACATTATATGCATTAGAGTCAGAAATGCGTTTTGGTTCACTCTTGGATCACCTGAAAATTATTGTTTTATTATTTATTTATTTTCATTATTAGTTTTACTCGCGAGGTACCATGCTATATATATTGCATTCAATTCATTGTATTGAGTGCCTCACACAGTTTCTTCGCTAATCATTGCTGCATTTTGATTATGAATAAAAAACCCAAAATTAACCAATAGTTGGTATTAGTAATGTATGAATCAGTGCACACTCAAAAATACATCTGAACTGATCAGCAGGATATAATTAAAGCCCACAGAATAAAAACTACCTAAACGAATATTATATAGTAAAAGTAATATTTTTATTTGTATCTCGTTTCTATTGAAATAGTTGCCTTATAATAATAATAATAACCTTATTATAATTATTACTTGATTATCTTATTATAACTAGGTAGAATACAACCGCCATCGGTCTACGGTCAACGGGGCTACGTGGTCGACTCTATACTCTATATAGTCTATACCGAGTGGTTTATCGGTACATGGTAGAAAAATCCGCAATCTCTTATAAAGATTTGATTGTTTGTTTGAATTGAATAGGCCAAAACTACTGGACCGATTTGAAATATTCTTTCACTATTAGAATCCAATAATTTCCATAATGAACATAGATTATTTTTTACTATACTATAGAATATGTAATAAAAAAGTTAGGGATTCGCAAGAAAAAATATATTTTTGTTTAATATCCGTGCGAAGCCGAGGCGATTAGATTATTGTGGATTTAAATGGGTTTAATATGAAATAATACCTGCTCGATAGCAGGGTTCATCGGGATAAAAGAGGTTGCGGACCGGATTTCACTTCACCAGCCTTTAACAGTCCACTGCTGGCTCTCCCCTGACGAGCGCCATAGATGGCATTATTCATCATTTGGGGGTTATTGCCCATAATCCCCACGCTGGGCATGCGGGTTGGGGATCGCAGTTCGGTGGAGTTGTTCTGCAGAGGGCGCTGCTGCCCGCCCCCCGGTGTGTGTCCCTTAGTCGCCTCTTACGACACCCACGGGAAGAGTTGGGGTGGTGAAATTCTATGCCGGCACCACACGGCAGACCGGATTTAAATGGGATTAAAATCAAATAATACCTGCTCGATAGCAGGGTTCATCGGGAGAAGAGAGGTTGAAGCAGGCCTCCATGGGGTTCATGTTCTGCGGCAGCCAATATTTGCCATCTCTCTCTGGTGAGATCATCTTTCCTCCACAGCCTGTGCGTAAACTCATCGCTGTCACGTTATTATTACCGTAAACTTGGGATAAGTCGAGGTAGGCTGTTGTTGTGGAAATCTGGATATTAACAAAAAAAAATATTTGCCTATTTCAAGCGGAAAAACCATAAAACAAAGACGTCTGTGGCGCGGTGGGCGATGGTCAGCCTGCGACGTAGGAGATTGCGGGTTCTTTTCTCGCCTACGGACAAATATTTATTCAGGTTGTTATGATCGTTTTTTATGTATAATAAAAAATATCTATGTATTTACTCGTATATTATTATTATGTATGTATATCAGTTATCTAGTACGCATAACATAAGCTCTACTTAGCTTGGGGCTAGATAATGTTGTGTGTATTGTCCAGCATTATTTATTTAGTAATATTTTTAAAGAAAAATATTTGCGTACTTCAAGCAGAAAATACATACAGAAAAGAAAAACGATAAAAAAACACTTTGTAGCTAGTCCACCATTTTTGTTAGTATGAAAAGTGATGTATAAGAAATCCCATTAACTTCTACACAGCACAGCTGTGTATTTAATCATTATTTACTTGTATTTTTTTATTTATTTTATTTTTCTTTTGGTTACCAAAACTCAAGTTTCCATTTTCAATGGTATGCGCAAGTTAAATTAATTATAGCTGATCTACGAACCTACCTAGTTTTTGCTGAAAGAAATACATAGCTTTATTTTACACAAAGCACACATAAAAAAATCGTACAATACTATTCCACCAGTATTAACTTAGAATCGTAAAAGTCATTTCTTTTATTATTGTTTAACGTTAAGTTTATTTAATATTTTGTAGGCTAAGTAAAAGGTATTCTAGTATTTATTTATTCTAAGTGTTTTTAGTTTATTTTTAAATTTAAGCGCCACCGTCTATAATGTTGAAGACCTGTGGCGCGGTGGACGAAGGTCCGCTTGCGACACAGGAGGTTGCGGGTATGATTCCCGCTTCGGGACAAATATTTGTTCAGGAGCTGTACGTTTTCTTTGTATAATAAAAAAATATCTATGTTTGTACTCGTATATTATTATGGATATCAGTTATCTAATACCCATAGCACAAGCTCTGCTTGGGGAGAGCTCTGCTGGAAGAGATCGCCCATAGTGATAAGGCTGCTCTTTATACTTCCTGTACTTTAAGCATGTTTATTTATAATATTCTCTTTCTTTATGTGGCAACCTTGGGATGGACCTACATAAAGGAACACTACAGACGTTAGCACTTAAATAATAAAAATTAATAATAAAGGATACTAAGAATAAATACTAGAGTACCTATAGGTACTTATAATGACCCTATATACTATAAAAACTTACATAAATAATAAAAAAAAACTCCTTTTACGATTCTAAGTCTAAGGTATACTGATGAAGCAGTTTTGTCAAACGATCAACAGGGTGAGTCAGGTTGTTAACCCGCCCCACATTCAAATTGCATGCAAAGCTCTTAGAAATATTTCAAGATTTATTTCAAAGATACTTTATCTAAAAACTGTTGTTATTTGGTAATACTATCACTTAATTACGGGTAATAAGGGTTGCAAAACCGATTTCGAAACCCTAAACTAACTGTCATGGTTTGATGACTGAGCAAGCTTTTATAATACGCGTCAGTGTGATAGTAAAGATATAAAAAGTTCCCAAAGAGAAGTTTGTTATAGTTTGTACAACGGGGAATGTTCTGGAAGAAATTGTTGCTGGTGCCGAATCAAAAATAAATTCTCGGCGAAAAACATTAAGTTCAAATTCGCTTGTTATGGTTATTTTATTGTTATTCAATTAACAGCTTACAGCTACAGCAATGCCCTCGTGCTCCAGAACAAAAGAGTCACGCCCCATTGCTTTTTATTATAACTAAGCCACTGACGAAAGAAACACAATTTTACAAAAGTAGTAACATATAATGATTTATGACCTTTGTATATTTGCGGCCATAATCTACAGCAAAAATTACAGACAGGGATAGAAATACAATGTACAATACGATGCATTATCTATACTAATCTATACTAATATTATAAAGAGGAAAGATTTGATTGTTTGTTTGTTTGTATGTTTGTTTGTTTGAATTGAATAGGGACCGAAACTACCTACTGGACCGATTTGAAAAATTCTTTCACCATTAGAATCCAAATATTTCCGTGATGAACATAGGCTATATAATATTTTCAAAAAAGTTAGGGATCCGCATGAAAAATTCAATAATTGAACCGTGCGCTGTATATTCAACCTCTTTTTCTATTATGGCGCGTCATAATAGAAAAAGAGGTTGAATATAATTATACAGCGCACGAAGAGCGCACGGTGCTTGCTTTTTCTCTACGGCCAGTGTCAGTTATGGAGTGTCGAGTCAATGTCAAAAACCCCAATGCTGTTAAAAAAAGTAAGCAATCCGTATGAAAACTGTGAAACCCATCGTGTTAGTGTGTATAATTTCTGAAATTTTTGTTTAATACCCGCGCGAAGCCGGGGCGGACCGCTAGTAATCTATACTAATATTATAAAGAGGAATAATATTATAAAGAGGAAAGATTTGATTGTTTGTTTGTTTGTATGTTTGTTTGTTTGTTTGTTTGTTTGTTTGAATTGAATAGGCTCCGAAACTACTGGACCGATTTGAAAAATTCTTTCACGATTAGAATCCTGAATTTTCCGTGATGAACATAGGCTATATAATATTTTCAAAAAAGTTAGGGATCCGCATGAAAAATTCAATAATTGAACCGTGCGCTGTATATTCAACCTCTTTTTCAATTATGTCGCGTCAGAATAGAAAAGGAGGTTGAATATATACGCACGGTGCTTGCTTTTTCTCTACGGCCAGTGTCAGTTATGGAGTGTCGAGTCAATGTCAAAAATCCCAATGCTGTTAAAAAAAGTAAGGGATCCGTATGAAAACTGTGAAACCCATCGTGTTAGTGTGTATAATTTCTGAAATTTTTGTTTAATACCCGTGCGAAGCCGGGGCGGACCGCTAGTAATATTATAAAGAGGAAAGATTTGATTGTCTGTTTGTTTGTTTGAATTGAATAGGCTCTGAAACTACTGGACCGATTTGAAAAATTCTTTCACCATTAGAAGCCTAATTTTTCCGTGATGAACATAGGCTATATAATATTTTCAAAAAAGTTAGGGATCCGCATGGAAAACTCAATAATTAAACCGTGCGCTATATATTCAACCTCTTTCTATTATGGCGCGGAGCCATAATAGAAAAAGAGGTTGAATATAGTATAGCGAACGGTGCTTGCTTTTTCTCTACTTTGAGCTGAGGGCTTAGAATGAGTTGCTGAGGGCTCTAAGAATGAGTTATGCAATATTTATGTAAACTATAAATGCCTTCGTTTTGTTCCATACATTTAGCTCTTTGGGCACCAACGCGGATACTTGAAGGACTTTTTTGACATTGATACAATAGTTTCGGAACTCAATTATAGTTTTCGCATGATTTTAAGTGATTTATTGCAATTATGAACTTACTTTTAACAAGTCAGGGGTAAATGATTTCTTTTAATTTGTAATTTATAGGTACGAGTGTGTGCATCTGCGGAGTGGCTAGTATGCAAAGTCATACAAATACAGGCAACTCTGGTAGTGGCTAGATTTTATACGAGTGCGAGTATGAATCTGCGGACTGGCTGGTATGCAAAGTCATACAAATACAGGCAACTCTGGTAGTGGCTGGATTTTATACGAGAAATGAAATGAAATGAAATATTATTTATTTGCTTAAATATAGGTTAACAGTAGGTCTTAAAATAAGTAAGTATCACTATATTTGACTTAATAGTCGTGCAAATATTTGATATTAACTTAGACATTTAGTTATAGCAATTTTCAGTACTCTTATATTTAATTAAAATATTATAGTCAAATTATTATTATGTATACAATATGTCAAAATTTAAATTGAAAATATTCATCAATCGTATAAAAACAATTTTGACAGAGCCAATTATATATTTTACGATTAAATTCGTTATTTGTCAAATTTCTCATGTCATATGGAAGTTTATTATATAGTCGTATGGCCATTGCGTAGCAGTTCCTTTTACATAATTCTAGTCTCAATTGGGGCACTTTAAGTGGTTTTTGTACAATCTTTCTTTTATTTTGAGAATTTTCATCCTTCTCAAATAAAGGCATGTTGTTTCTTACAAATTTCAACATCTCAAAAATATAAAGTGATGGAAATGTTAACAGCTTATTCGTTATAAATAAAGGTCTACATGAATCTCTCCGCTTAATACCAAATATGGCCCGAATACACTTCTTTTGGGCTACGAAAGTTCTATGAGCATCCGTTGAGTTACCCCAGATTATGACGCCATATCTTAAAATAGAGCAAACATGACTGTGGTAAACTGTCAATGCCGTTTTAATATTCGAAAGATCCTTTATTCGCCTGAGAGCAAATATAAATTTATTTATTTTCTTACATACAATGTCAATTTGTTTCTTCCAATTTAGATGTCTGTCGATAGTTATTCCTAGAAATTTTATGTCATATACTTCCTCAATGTTATTGTTATTGTAATTTATGTCAATTTTATTCCTAATCTTATTTTTATATGTCACTGGTCTCATGAATTTGGTTTTAGTTGTGTTTATTTTTAAATTATTTCGATTAAGCCAGTAAACTATGTCATTTAAGGATTTGTTTACCATACCCACAGCATTGTCAATAGATTCTTCTTTAGTTAAAATTGTCGTATCATCCGCAAACATGATGGTGTATTGGTCCGTGGCTTTTGGCAAGTCATTAATGTAAATAACAAATAATATAGGACCAAGAACACTACCCTGTGGCACACCGTAATTAATTAATGAGTAATTTGATCTGAACGTATCTTGTGTATTTGTTTCAGATGTCATTTTTGATATTTCAGTGCACTGTTTGCGTCCCTTCAGATAGGTTTCAAACCAAGAGTATGCAGGACCCCTTACGCCATAGCACTCTAGTTTATGTAGCAGACGGTCATGGCAGACAGTGTCGAAAGCTTTACTCATATCAAGAAAGACGGCGACTGGAATTTCTTTCCGATTTAAGGAGTCTAACATTTCTTTAACTAATTTAAAACAAGCTAAAGTTGTCGATTTCTTAAGGCAACTCTGGTAGTGGCTAGATTTTATACGAGTGCGAGTATGAATCTGCGGACTGGCTGGTATGCAAAGTCATACAAATACAGGCAACTCTGGTAGTGGCTGGATTTTATACGAGTGCGAGTATGAATCTGAGGACTGGCTGGTATGCAAATTCATACAAATACAGGCAACTCTGGTAGTGGCTAGATTTTATACGAGTGCGAGTATGAATCTGCGGACTGGCTGGTATGCAAAGTCATACAAATACAGGCAACTCTGGTAGTGGCTGGATTTTATACGAGTGCGAGTATGAATCTGCGGACTGGCTGGTATGCAAAGTCATACAAATACAGGCAACTCTGGTAGTGGCTGGATTTTATACGAGTGCGAGTATGAATCTGCGGACTGGCTGGTGTGCAAAGTCATACAAATACAGGCAACTCTGGTAGTGGCTGGATTTTATACGAGTGCGAGTATGAATCTGCGGACTGGCTGGTATGCAAAGTCATACAAATACAGGCAACTCTGGTAGTGGCTGGATTTTATACGAGTGCGAGTATGAATCTGCGGACTGGCTAGTATGCAAAGTCATACAAATACAGGCAATTCTTTTAGTGGCTAGATTTTATACGAGTGCGAGTATGAATCTGCGGACTGGCTGGTGTGCAAAGTCATACAAATACAGGCAACTCTGGTAGTGGCTGGATTTTATACGAGTGCGAGTATGAATCTGCGGACTGGCTGGTATGCAAAGTCATACAAATACAGGCAACTCTGGTAGTGGCTGGATTTTATACGAGTGCGAGTATGAATCTGCGGACTGGCTGGTATGCAAAGTCATACAAATACAGGCAACTCTGGTAGTGGCTGGATTTTATACGAGTGCGAGTATGAATCTGCGGACTGGCTAGTATGCAAAGTCATACAAATACAGGCAATTTTTTTAGTGGCTAGATTTTATACGAGTGCGAGTATGAATCTGCGGACTGGCTTGTATGCAAAGTCATATTGGTAACACTGGAAGCTTACGTCATGGGGACTGAAAGAGTTAAAAAACTTACCGGAGATACTGGTTTACAGCCGTCTGTATCTGTTCTGACGAAGTTTAGGCAATGTAATCCAGCTGGTCCGTACACAGGGTCACAGTCCGGTACACCAATGGCATCACATTTAGGATGCGTTTTCTGATTAGATGTGTACTTCCCGTTGTCGCAACATGTGACTGTAATTATTGACAGATTAAATATTTTAAGCGGTTTTCGTGAATAATAAATTTAACAATTGTTACTAAAGGCCTTTTTTATATAATTATTTTATGTCATTTTATATACCTAATTATTTTACCATGATTTTGGATATGTATGATTAAATACACAATTTTGACAGGATTCCATACTCTTGAAAAGCCCATTCGATTATGTACATGGTTAAAATCATCGGTAGGGAGTGACGACCGGTGTGATGCAGAGTGCGAAGGTCCGCCTGCGACGTAGGAGGCTGCGGGTTCGATTCCCTGTACAAATGTTTGTAGGATCTGCATTTTTTTCTAGATCTTCTAAGTGTGATATATTGTAATATGTTTAACAGTCATCTAGTACCATATCTAAACCTCTCAGCTAGGGCTAGATGATGATGCTGTGTGGATGATCCAGCATTAAATAATAATAATAAATAATAACTAATAATGATCGACAATTCACACAGCATTATCTAACCCCAAGCTAAGCAGAGCTTGTGCTATGAGTACCAGATAAATGATTTACATAATATTATACATACTTAGATAGATATTTTTTTATTATACATAAAAAACGACCAGAACACTTTTAACAAATATTTACCCCAAGGCAGCAATCGAACCCGCAACCTCCTGTGTCACAGGCAGACCTTCGCCCACCGCGCCGCAGAAGTCGTCATTATTTATTTATTTGAAAGATTTAGGTGCCTAATTATACATAAGTCATTAGTCACTAGGGGCAGTTATTTCCATCAATTGGAAAAACAAAAAAAAAACAAACAAAAAAAAACATACTACCAAACTTACCTTGAGCTCCGATCTGTCCAAGGACAAGATCGTGAACACAGAACTGTCCAAACGATATTGCCATGGCCGTATTATTATGATCATGCTTTTTACAATCACTGTATAGTTCCAAACTAAGCTCACGAGCACTTCTATAGCAATCATCTGAACAAGAAAAAGGCAGTTTTTCTATTCCTGAAATCAAATAAATAAATTTAGGAAGTAAATAAGACTTAATACCCAAAAACTGGTCAGTATCTGGCGCAGCATTGTCATACAGCGAGGCGATGCAGTCAGCGTCTTGGGTACGCTTCTCCGACTGGTACGGATCAGTTGAGCAACTATAGAAGAATCTACAGGTAGTTCAACAGTCTGCAGTTTGCTCAATTGTTTCAATTGTACCTGCACTCATAAAGAAAAAGGGCACGGGTTCAGTTAAAAATAAAAATATTAAAGGTTGTTGTTTTAATTTTACGCAGTCTATGGCGAAAAGAATATCACAATTCAATATCCGTATCACAATTTAAAATCTACAAAATAAAATAGTAGGTAGCAGTTTACTAGATAAAATATAGTGCCAATTACTATGATTGTTGTAAGTTAATTTTATTTTCTTTGTTTCAGAGTTTTATTGTTTTTTCAGTAGAAATGGTTATGATGAATACAAATAAATAATTTGTAGTAATTTGAGCCTAAAGCCGAGTTGACACGATCAGAGTATGCTCGGACCGAGTGGACTCGGATACCTACTCGGAGGCAACTCGTACTGTGGCAACCCTTATTCGTCGTCCGAGTGCGCTCGGATTATGGGTTGCCACAATCCGAGTTGCGTCCGAGTAGGTATCCGAATCCACTCGGTCCGAGCTGACTCTGATCGTGTCAACGCGGCTAGTTTGAAGTTATGATGATCTGTGATTTCAATACATACGCAAATACGCGTTTAGGATATTAAGGTATTTTTAAATTATAATAAATAACGCCTAATCAGTAAAGGTTGTCGGGGTATTTTTCTCAATTGAACATAAAAAAAGAAAAATAAAGTTGTCTCTGATTTTATACATTACTAAAATAATAACTTTTTAAATACGTTAGGAAAGATGGTAATGTTTTAAGATCTAAAGAAGAAATTTTTCAATCTTTAGTTTTTTTATTTCGTTTCGAATTGACTCTATTACCTACACCAAAAAGAGTGTGGAGAGGTAGGAGGACTTCATTGTTACTTTTTTTTATTATTTATATTGAGTAAGAACGGGCTATAGGCTATAGGCTTTTATCCTATACAGGGTTATTAATAATCATTATTGTTTTTAATATAATATAAAACTTTGTCGTTCAACGACCCTTCTATCATTGCCCTTAATCATTGTAAACTCACTATAATCATTCGGTTTATATGATACCTAACCAATATTCAACCTGTCTTCGAAAGTTCCTGTGTTCTGCTTAGTTTTTTTTTTAACTCATAGACCTCCGTGTGTCCACCATCTCACATAATGAAGATAAAGATATTTATTTGCCAGAATATATGTTACAGTGGAGTTCTTTAATTTATCATTATGTGCACTTATATTCTACCTAACATAGGCATGCTAATGTTTATTTTACAATTTACAATATAAAAAATTCTATTTTTAAGTTTCAAATTAAAAATAAAAATAATGGCTTAATTTAATAATAAAATTCAGAATAGTCTTTAATAAATTAAATTGATAAATTCGAAAATAAATTTGAAGATGTGCCGACGGTGGTCCACGTAGGTCTGAACACCTTATTCACTCTACTTACCATCACTATAAGAATTTTCCCAAAATCTTCCATATGGGGTGTCCGCTGCTCCCCAAGAACCATGGTCCTTATTATTGCAAGTCCCGTCGTATGATCGGTAACAATCATCATCATCACAGAAAATTTCTTTAAAACTATATTCCAATTTAGTAGACTCCTTTTGAATGGCTTCTCTTTTGTCAGTGTAAGTGGTTTGAGCAGTTTTTACAACTGGGTCGAACATAGAACCAGCTGCATAGTGCTTCGATGTTATAAATATAAACGCCAAAAATATATTCAATATCGACATTTCAATTGATCAAATACGCACGCTTAAAATTACAAATGCCTACTAAAATGATGAATTAAAACAAACTGAGCGATATATCAGTTTAAATTAGCTTTTATACGTTCCAAGAGACATAATTTTTGTTCTTTCATACAATGTAATATTGCTATAAGGTCTTATGAGTCAAATAATGCACCTGTTTACGCTGTTTTATTATGTAGCTATTTACCTGCCTTTAAGAAATATGCACAGGCTTGTTTATATTAATAGCAACCTGAATGTTATCAGGTTATTTACCTTCTACCCTGCTTTTTCAGGTGTTCAGGTGATCAGTTCAATGCGTGAAACCAAAACAAGCACTTTGAATAGGTTTTTCTATATCATCAAGTACATAAAGCTATAAAAATTTAATTTTATGCTAAACCTATAAAAGATAATTATTTATAGAAATTATTTTATTTAAATAGTTTGTCAAAAATAGTTTTATAAATTATATGTACATATGTACATATTATAGTAATACAGACCGTCTTTCAGGTATTACCAAAAAAAAATTATAAATTTTTACATACCTTGGGTTACATACGTAGGAAAGATTTTATTATTTGTCTGTTTGTATTGAATGGGCGCCCAAACTATAAGACCGATTTTTAAAATTATTTCACTATTGGTATTCTTTATTATCATGTTTGAGACAAGTTTTCATCATTGGATTATATTTATTATTATTATATTGGAATATTTTCGAATAAAGTTACGGATTTGTATGAAAACTTCAATAATGTAAAGTAACGAGTACAAACATACTCGTGGGTAAACATTTATAACTTTTGTTAAATACCCGTGCAAAACCGGGGCAGACGGCTAGCCTTATATAAATAGGTAAACCTAACATATAAAAGATTACATCAAATGTACAAAAAAGTTAACAGCGAAGCAATGCAGTGTCTTGGGGACGCTTGCGAATGGTATTGATATGGATCGGTTGTTCACAAGTTCTAATTTCGTTACTTAATTGTTAGTTTCTTCTATGCTAATATTATATAGAGGAAAGATTTGTTTGTTTGTTTGAATAAGTTCCGAAAGTACAGGACCGATTTGAAAAATAAGGGTTCAGCATGAAAAATTAAATTTTTGTAAAACACCCGTGCGAAGAAGGGGCGGACCGCTCGTTGTTTATATTTGTATTTATCGCGTACCTTTTGTTTTATTTTCCTCAATAAAACAAAAGGTACGCGATATCTATACTAATATTATAAAGAGGAAAGATTTGATTGTTTGTTTGTTTGTTTGTTTGTTTGAATTGAATAGGCTCCGAAACTACTGGACCGAGTTAAAAAATTCTTTCACCATTAGAATCCTTAATTTTCCGTGATGAACATAGGCTATATAATATTTTCAAAAAAGTTAGGGATCCGCATGAAAAATTCAATAATTGAACCGTGGGCTGTATAATTCAACCTCTTTTTCTATTATGGCGCGTCAGAATACAAAAAGAGGTTGTATAGCGCACGGTGCTTGCTTTTTCTCTACGGCCAGTGTCAGTTTTGGAATGTCGAGTCAATGTCAAAAACCCCAATGCTGTTAAAAAAAGTAAAGATCCGTATGAAAACTGTGAAACCCATCGTTTTAGTGTGTATAATTTCTGAAATTTTTGTTTAATACCCGTGCGAAGCCGGGGCGGGCCGCTAGTACATAATAAACCCCATAAATATTCTTTAATGTCTACAAATCGCGAATGTTTAAGAAATGTAGTCTGTAAATAAAATAATCAATTAATTTATCCTTTGGTAACTATAACTAAGAGTAGTCTACGAACTTAACTTCAATTTTTAGAAAAATTAAAATAAAATTTGCTGTCTAACATACTATTAAGAATAATTTTAGAGCAGGAATGAGAAAGTGCTTATCTTAATAGATATGCTAAATGTATTCACAATTAAGGGCATTGACATTATGATAGCACCAATACATTAATTCGTTTTTATCGGCTGTCAAAGCAGTTTTCAGGGTTCCGTATATGAAAATTGTGTCAAAGGAACAGAAGAATTATACCTACATTTCATATCGCATTAGCGTGGGCACATAATTTACTGCCACCTACGATGGGATAGGTATATGTAAGTCACTGGCTAATTAAGTTCTGAGTGCCTGTGGCCATTAGGTATTCAATCATCTTTCGACTTTCGTAAGTGCGCTCCATATTCATCCAGTCACTTAGATTACAATATAGTTTCTACCTATGGGATAGGTACCTACTGTTTATGGTGTAAAATAATATTAATTTCCTGTTAAGTAAACATACTTATTCAATTGTTCTCAGGTAAGTGAGCTCCATATTCATCCAGTCACTTGGTGTGTCAGTAAGGGTACCTCACTAACCTACTATTATCGTACTTTTTGCCTGTGAAATATTACCATAATCAGTAGATTATGGTGTAAAATAATAGTCGTTCCCAGATAAGTAAACATACTTATTCATCTGTTGGCAGTGCGCTCCATATTCACCCATGAAATTGCCGTATTTTATGAAAAAATTTAAACGAATGTTTTTCATGTAATTTTTATTTGTATGAATCGAAGTAATCACCCATGCAATCAATGCATCTTTGCCAACGCAGTGGCAGTTTATTGATGCCCTTCTTAAAGAAATCAGCAGGACGGCAGGCAACAAATTCTTCAAAGGCGTTTTGTACTGCCTCTCGGGTATTGAATTTTTTTCCCGCCAAGAAGTTATCCAAATTCTGGAAAAAGTCTGTAAGCGCAAGGTCTGGTGAGTAGGGCGGATGACGGAAAGCTTCCAACCCCAGTTCTTGCAACTTGGATACCGTCTGCTGTGCAGTATGAGGTCGCGCGTTGTCGTGCAGGAGCAGCGGAGAGGAGCGATTGACCAATGCTGGTTGGAGATGTGCCAGCTTCTCCATCATTGTGTTCAGTTCTTCACAGTACACATCTGCAGTAATGCTCGTCCCGTTTAGTAAGAAGCTGTGATGAATCACACCGGCGCTAGACCACCAAACAGTGACCATCACTTTTCTAGGGGTGAGTTTTCGTTTAGGGCATTGTTTAGGTGCTGAACCAGGATCCAACCAACTTGCTGAGCACTTGCGGTTATCAAACAGAATCCATTTTTCATCGCAGGTAACACAATGCGGTTCAAAATTCCTTCATTTGTGTGTCTGTTGAGCAGTGCAAGGCACGTCTCGACGCGTACTTCGCGCTGGCGATCATTGAGTTCGTGGGGCACCCATTTGTCAAGCTTTTTTACCTTGCCAATTTGACGCAAATGGACCAATATTGTTTTGACGCTAACGTCGAAAGCTGCTGCTAATTCAGCCGTAGATTGTGTAGCATCAGCTTCCACAATCGCCTTTAATTCGTCATTGTCAGAGCGGCAATTTCATAGGTAAAGACCTATTAACACAGTCGATTACCGCTCGCAGCACATAACACGTCACACAAGTCGCCAACATTACGTGTTAGTAATTAGATTTATTTTATGTATGTTAGTTTACGGTATATATTTTATATGGGACGTAGTTTTTATAATTTCAGTATATTCCATCCTGTACTAGACTAATGTTGCCTGAAAAAATGAATTATTATTATTATTATTATTATTATAAATGTACATATCTTACTAATCTACTTACAATGTACTTTCTGCCTATGAGACAGGTACTTTTGGTTCGATTCTTACCTCCGAACAAATGTTTCTACGATCAGAGAGTACCGACTGGTCGTTTTCTATTTAAAATAAAACATATCTATCTATGTATTATTTATATCAGTCATCTAGGATAGACGATGCTATGTGGATTGTCCAGCATTGCTTACCTATTTATTTACTTTCGGTAATATTAGTTACTAAGTCGTTATTTATAGAAAAGTCAACATACATGCGAGGAATATTTACTTTGACATTGATCAATAAATAGAAATTCATACAAATTGCCTGCTGTGTACTTTAATATACGTATATAATATCAGGTACGTACAGGGAATTTTAATTATATTTCATTTTATAGGTGCGTTAGTTAGATTTCCATAGGGCGAAAAGATGAAGCTATGACTGGTTAATTACCGAGAAAGGTTATATTTTCAATTAATTCCTGTATTGTTATGACCTACAGTAATAAAAAAAATAATTTAACTTACGCTTGGAAAGGATGAAACAAAATTCGTAAAATCATCGGTGGTAGCTCATGAAGTCATGAGTTTTACATGAAAATTTTCCAGTCGCAGCTACATATAGTTGCTGTATTTTTTTTATAAATAGAAATAAAATAATAATCTTAATGTCGTGCAAATATTACCGCAACCTCCTGCAACTCAGGCAAACCCTTACCCGGTGCGCCACAAATGTCGTCGTTGTTCTTCGGTTGGTATCTTTTGGACTACATATCTACACTCGAGAGCAATGAATCCGGGTCACTCAAAGAATCCAAAAAATCTCGGAAAGTAAGAATGCTAGGTTAATGCAATAAATTGTTCTCCGACGAATCAAAATTTATGCTCTACAAGCACGATGGAAGACACAGAGTGTATAGAAGACCAGGGGAAAGATTCAAGCAAGCATGCATCGAAGAAAAAGTAGCCTACGGTGGTGGGTCTGTACTTGTGTGGGCCGGAATTTCCTCTGAAAGTCGCACAGAGCTGGTGATCATAGAAAACGGCTCTTTAACTAGCGTAAGATATGTGGAAGAAATCCTCAACGAACACGTTGGTCCATTTATGGTCAATTTGGGTGAGGATGCTATATTTATGCATGACAATGCCCGACCTCATACAGGTAGGATTGTGACCTTCAAGAGATGAACATTACTTGTATGGAGTGGCCAGCGCGCAGCCCGGATATCAACCCGATCGAGCATGCTTGGGACGAGCTAGGGAGATGCGTAAAACAACGAAACCCTCCCCCAATCACGCTTCCTGAGCTCAAAATTGCTCTCACAGAGGAATGGGAGAATATTCCCCAAAATCGTATAAGGAACTTGGTGTACAGCATGCCAAACCGCGTAAACGCAGTAATGGAAGCACGAGGAGGTAATACGAAGTATTGAAATTCAAGAAAATCGTCATAAAGTTCAAAAATTTCATGTTTCCTATTTTTGTTTTAAGGAGAGATCAGCAGTTTTTTTTCTTTATGTAATTTTGTGTAAATAAAATGTATGGTGACTCATATTTTTTTAACTTTCATTTAAGGAGTATTAAATTGTCTATTAAATACAATTTATTGCATTAACCTAGCTTCTTACTTTCCGAGATTTTGGATTCTTTGAGTGACCCGGATTCATTGCTCTCGAGTGTATATAATAAATAATAATGCTGGACAATCCACGACGAAACGACCAGAACACCCTGAACAAATATAATGCAGATCGTACTAATATTTGTCCCGAGGAGGGGATCGAACCCGCAACCTTCTGCGTCGCAGGCGGACCTTAGCCCACCGCGCCACAGAGGTCGTCAATATGCGCAAGTAGTCTGTAAGCCTAGATCTCTGATACAGAGTTTGCTGGTTTGATTCCCTTTATAAAATCATTACTGGCATACTCCACAAATATTTTATTTCAAGCTGTTTAAACATTTGGCGTATCTTCACGTTTTTTGTAGGCACAATAAAAAAGAAATAAACGCTAAGGCATCTACAAAAACGACATGATAAACGAAGCCATTTATATGATTAAGGTTAACGGTGTGGTTCGATGAAAAGAAAAAGAAACATCAAAGAAAAGAATCGGAAATTATTTATTTACATTATAAATTATGGTCTACTTATATTTCTAGACGAAGTAAGCAGGTAAAGTACCAATGATATTCATTAGTAAAAGCATTATGAAGTTAAAACCATACATTTTTGAATATTATTTATACACATACCTAAGACGGAGTTTATCAAAGCTTAGCTTAGAAAAGATACAAATACAAAATTAATGGCGTCACGAGAAAATCTCAAGAAAAAATACAGACTAATACTATATTTACAATATTAATTAGGATTGGTAACATTAAACACATTTTGCTTTGTACCCAATTATTTTAAAGGTTAGAGTACGTGCTGCCCGAGACATGTCAAAAAAAAGACTAATTCTGCTAACAGCATTGTTTCAATATGACAATGGTATCGTCGCAAAATCGTCACGAAGAATCTGTAGATAAAGGAACTCGAGATATTGAAAGCGGTACTAATTTAATTACACATTTGTCAAATATGACATCAAAACTATTAGTTTTTGTCACACTTTTGATGTAAGTCTTCCCGTAGTAGTAGTGAGTGTTTTCTTTAATGTAAGATAGAATACAGAAATGTGATATGATGGCGATTTTGTGACGAAACTATTGTCATAGCAAAGTGATTCATTTCTGAAGGTCTCAAATCTACTATAACAGAGGACCTGAGCGATGACTAGGCCAGCATATAGAGGAACTAGTACGTATAAACTTGTCTGAAATCCAGCTACTAGTTTCTGCTTGAAACTGCATAATACTGAGACCTTTATGAGGCCTGAGGCCCCAGTAACACTATGTTTGGTGTTTCGATTTTGTGTACTTCCTTTTTATGTAACTTATGAGTACCCCTCTCTGTTCTTTATTCGGTTTTTTCATAATTTATTTTATTGCATGTAACTTATTGCAAGCTAGGGATAAACCCTTTTAATAATCTTCTTTATATTCATTATTCGCAATTGCAATTTGCAATTCCATACCCAGTTAATCATTCATCACAATATTTTCTATTTTCCATGATCATTATTATTTATACCTCCTGACGTCTTGCCATAATCTCAAGTCTATGAAAGGTAACTGATCGCAAGGCACGACTTGGTTCCTGTGAAAAAAAAAAACAAGGATAAGAACCTATTAAAAAAAAAATGGTGATAAAGACGATGCTCCATGCATAGAGGGTGCGTTTTTTTACAGGTTCTAAATGGAAGTTTGTAACTGTAAGAGTTATCAAAAAGTCATGTCTCGTTTTTGAAAAAAAGTTACTTCGCATTTAAAAGAAACAAAATAATGAATGTAAGCCGGATTAATAATAAACCTAGTTTGTATTGGAAGAGCACAAACTAAGATCGTAAATAACCAGCTTATAAATTGATAATGAATTCGACAAACTTCGAAAGCTTTTAAGATAAAAACAATAATGTCATACACACACACACAAAAATAACTCGGAAAAGTATAATTACTGCCTCAACTTGAACCGCACATTATACTCGAGATCATTATATAAATGAACGGTTCTTTATTACCCAACACGCACGACCCTTCTCGGAGACCCATAAGCAACTAATATATTTGTTTTGATTGCCAGCACAGTCAACAGTGAACGCTTGAATATATAATATACATGCTTTATACAATTTCATAGAATTATTATTATATCCATTGAAGTCGGTGTAGTTCATTCCCACCTTACGACCTTCAGACGAACCTATGCGGAGCAGATGCGGGTTGGGTTTTGATATGGGAGTGGATTTCGAAATCCGAAACCACGCGAATTGGAGAAAAAGGATTTATGACCTCGATTTAAGAAAACAATAACTGCCTTTTTTAACCTTATTTTCAAACCGATTGATTTCTAAATTATAGTAGAAATACAGGTTGTCTGTATTTCTGGACAAACTGATTCCGTTGGTGTTAAGGATTAATCTTTGTAAAAAAGTATTACTGCATTACCGATGAAACAAAATGGCAATTATTTACAATTTTGTTTAATTACTCCCAATACTTAAGCATCAATATGAACATTTTAAATAATCTCTTCAGTCGAAGAGATTATAGCGGCAAGACCTCACTCGTAGTCACGAGTGAGGTCTTGCCGCTAGCCAGAGTACTGAGCCTGTATTACAAGGAGTTTCCTCGTTACAACATCTATTAATTTCATATTGTGTATTTTATGAAAATTACGAAAAAAGTGTACCTATGCAGCTTTTTAAATGTAACATATGTCTTTTTTCGCGAGTTTTCTCTAGCTCTCGTAGTTACAAACTTAGCTATATACTCCCACCACAAAAAAACTGACACTGTATACTATACACAATGACCTTCCCACAATGTTAGCTGAATACCACCAGGCTCAAAAATGCTTACCCTGTCGAGATCTGTTGGAAGCCCTTTGGCTGCATGGAGTGAACACCCTCAGAGTTATCGCATAGTATCCGTGACATTGACGCTCCGTGCCGAATAGCTTCTAGTTGATCTGTAATAAATATACCATATAAAAATCATTTTTCACCAGAAAAAGACACCTAAAAAGGCTGACATTTTTCGCTCATAACTTTGTCTACGAACAGCTAAGCTTTTTATAACTTTCAGAGACTGAAAGCATCAAGCTAATTTCAAAAAATCTAAAACCAAGGGTTAATTTAATGTATTTTTATGACAACCATCAGATTAAGAACGGCTGGACAGTCTACTTCAATTACATTGTTATCGATTTTTTTTTAGACTAATTTAAATCTAAAGCGACCTATGCGGTTTTAACTTAGATGCTTCAGATATGCGCTATGTATATCGGCTAACTTACACTTGGCCGGTGTCTAAAAAACTTACTTGGAGTAAAAGCAATGTCCCGATCAGCTCCGTTCTCATAAAAGAACCGATCTCCTGCTCTTGTCCTGTAGAACTGCTCAGTGAGGATGCAGAGGAAAGTTGGCCCTGCCTGCGCGCCTGGTACGTTCTTCTCAAGGGATCCGGCCACCACCAGCTCGACGTCCGCTGGACTTTCGTATAGAGCTTCGAGGATTGGAATGTTCTAGAATGATGATCAACAATTGCTGAAATTTTCCTTTTAACTTTCCACATCTGGCGGAAACCGTAATTTGCAATGTCACCAGGTTCCTAAATGTGTTAGACACAGCAACCGCAAAAGCAATCAGCGCACTTCCGTAACGGATATGAGTTTTTGTCTAGACTGTGCACTTGTTCCTTATCTACAGATCTCGCAGATTCAATTATTGTTTTAATAATTATGTGGATCTTAGTTACACGTTCTTGGGCCTTATTTTGACTGTGTCTTTGTTTCGTCTTCTTGTTATGTAATTTTGCGAAGATAGCAGAGTAGAGATTACATCTAAAGTAGAGGGGTAAACTTGGCGGATAACATCCTTGAATGTATAAGGTATGTTGAAGACTATGAATTTTTTGTAGCCAAACTATGCCATTCTATTCTTATCGTCTTTCAAGACTGCTATGACATAGGATGTGACAAGCTGAAGACATGATGCTATGGCGCTCATTAGGGGAGGATGGCCAGCAGTGGACTAATATGGGATGATGATGATGTTGATGAAGACTGATAAATACCTCAGGCAGTATGAAGTCCTGCATGTCTTGGAAGGTCTTTGGCACAGGCAGACCACATGCGGCTCTGGTAGCGGCGTACGTCGCCAGTCCGTGGTCGCGGCCTCGTTGGATGTCAGTGGCTCGGAGATCTCCACCAAATGTGTTGTTCCGTCTATGTACGTAGAAACAGTGGAAAAATGGGTATGTGGATGTTTTTATTAAAAATATGCGGTTATTAAAGTACTCGTACAATAAAAAAAGACAATGTACATATGCATAATATACCAATAATATTATATTCTAACGGACCCTAGTAAATAAACATATTACTTCTAGCTCTACGATTCGGAAACTTAAATTAAGATAACCAAAAAATTGGATTTTTGTGGAGATTGCTAGAAACAGAAGTAAATAAGCTTAATAATGGCGACTACTGAGGGTTGTCGTGGAATCATAATACATCTTCATCAGAAGCTCAGATCTCTTTCCTGCTTCATTGTAGCAAAGAGATGGTGTATTTTTGTTGGTTCGGATTGGAATCATTAGCCGTCAGGGGGTTAAGTTAAAGGGATTAAAAGTGTTTGAATTGCTCGGTCGCTCAATTAGTGCAAAAGGTTTACGAATTTCCAGCGATATGATCTGAGTAATGATGGGTTCATAGCACCTAAATCATGAATGTAATTCATTTTGTAAACATAGTAATTCCTAAATAGTCCAGTCATTTAAGCTTAAATTAGGTAAGAATCTCGGAATTCGAGATACCCAGCTGTAAGTCTGTAAATACTTGTATATTGACTCCCTAAACGTTGTCTCAAAACCTACTTATGGTAGGGTGTACGCAACTATTAAATTTCAAGGTCAAAAGTCACAAAAATCGTTTTTTTGCGCTTTTTTTTGTAAATATCTCATTTCCTATGAGTTTTTTGCTATTTGTATTTTTATCAATATTGTAGAACACAAAAAAAAAATTTAAATAAAATTTTTTTCATATGGTGAACCGTTTTCGAGATAGAGAATAAGAATAAGAAAAACTTTATTTGTAGCTATTACTAAAACTATGACATAATACTACATAACTTAATTAGTTAAAAAACCAACATCATAAAAATAACCATACAATACTATATAATGCTATAAAGTTATAAAGTAAATAAAGAGGGCGGAGAACGCGCGGTCACAGCATCACTTCAGGTCAACTGGTGCCTCTGGTCGAAAACGCGCCATACGAGTATATAGTTGATGAACCATCGATAAATCAATCAATTATAAATATTTGTAAATTTTTATTAACTATTATATTATATTTTATCATTTTCTTCATGCATTAAATAATAAAAAAAACAAGTATTTACAGACTTACAGCTGGGTATCTCGAATTCCGAGGTGAACTTACTATAATGACTGGACTAAAAATACTCATACAGAAAGTAAATGAATGCCAGCATCAGGTGGCTTTCATTTACAGTCCATATAAGACCACTAAACATGTCACCATTTGCCAACTGTGACTAGGTTTCTAACCTCACAAAGAAAATGCGATGTTACGTCCCCAAATGTCTACAATTTATAGACTCTTTTTGTTGTCCTGAGTAACAAGAAAAAGTTGTAATAGTTTTAGTTTCCAAATTGAACTCGATACGACTTATTCATGAGGCTTTCATTAATTCAGGGGTTGATATAAAATGCTGTGTACAAAAGTTACACAAACTCCACGTTATATTATAGTTTTCGGTTTGAAATCTTTTGAATTTAGAGGTAAACTGCTACAAATCTGGGTCATCTCGGCATGACCAGAATTTGTTGCGGTTTGTCTCTAAATTTTAAATGTAGAACGCGCTGGACTTACGAAAAGATTTCCCGGAAGTTGTTGAGTATATTTTCAGTTTCATTGCGGTTTACCGAGCCGAACGATGCTGAAATCGTTAAAAGATACCAATAAAAAATACCAATTCACCGAAGATCTTTTACAAAACCGTTCTTCCTTAGTACCTTTTAGCTGAAACCGTGATAGGAACCAACTTTATTACATATTCTTCCGAATTTGTCCACAAGACTGTACTTTAAAAGTAAAAACTACTATTGCTAGTGCAAACTCTTCACGGTGTTTTCTAAACATCAGACCTAAGGATTATATTGAAAAGTTTAAATAAGAAAATGTCATCGCAGGCATCCAACTCACACACAACGTTTAGTGACTCACACAGGTATTCGCTCGCTAAGCCAGAAATGTAGCCCAACTATATATAAACTCAAAATATTGCAACCCCTATACTTCCGCGACTAAAGATCATCTATCGTTTATCGAGTATTAACTGCATACTTTGTTTTTGAAGAAATCATCCGGCTATCTTAGCTATGGACTTTTGAATCAGTCTTTAAAGCCTTACTTGAAGAGGAACTGCGTCATCTCGGAATCCCAGCTCTGATCGCTGAAGTCCTGCTGCTGTGTGGTGAGACCTCGGACCAGGTTGTTAAAGGAATCATCCAGCTCGAGGAGGAGTGGTCGGTTGAACCAATCGCTCATGCGGACCGCTCCCACCAATCGACGGTTCTCAGCAATCAGTCTGTAGAAATAAAATAAGCAATAACGTTAAACCTCTAGATTGTCTGTGGAGTCTGCAGATACCTACCTACTGTTTTATGTGAATTTTATAAACAAAATATATTAGTAGTAATTTCCTTCGTAATCAGTCAAAAATAAATTATTGTACATTAAGTAATAGATACAGTTAAAGATACTTTTATTCAGCTCTACAAGAATAGCACAGATATAAATTAATATAGACATAGGTATACAATACAATGTACAATAAGAAATTATGGATTATTCCCCCTGCGTCGACGTAACTCTTCTTCGACGATAAAAATCTATTGCCATGCAAATAAGATATTATGCTAATTAGTGCCTCTGAGTACAGTAAGTTACTTACCTATGATGCAGGTAAGGCAAGAGTAGGTATGAGAATAAAATACTTTACACTTAAAATTATAATTAACTTTGTAGGGAAATAAATTATCATTCCGTGGTTATATTTTGCAGTTGTAACGGTATCATATAATGACAAGTTTCGATTTGTTCTTGTGCCATCTGGGTTCACTCACTGAACCATAAAAAATATTTCAAAACATCGTTTGTTCGTTTGTTCAATTCCTCTTAATATAATAACTTAACATAAATGGACCGAATGGTCTGTTGCGTGACGATTGTAAGAGGCCCGACGATATGACACTAAGGGTGGGGAGGTCTATTATCTGGGACGCTACAACATGCGTCGACATATTTGCGCCTTCTCATCTTTCGACTACATCTAATATAATAATAATAATACTGCGAGTGTGCTCCCCTTGGAGTCAAGACATGTGCCCACAGGCAAGGTCTGTGGTTCGAGGTTGTAGCAATACAGCCAGCGTCTTAGGAAAGCTTCCGACTGATATTAATATGGATACAGTTGAGTTGTTTGCTGCATCAGCAGTTAGCTCGATTGTTTCAATTGTAAGTACAACTAGTATTTGATGTTTTAATTTAATTTTTCTTTGTTAGTTTAATCTTAAAAATATATACGTAGATTCAGTCCCTGAAGGCCATCAAAAAACCTGAATAGATATGAGAAATCTTTAACTGTGCAACACGCCCAAATATTTCATTTTTAGAGAAAAATTATAGCTTCACAATTTTGGAACCATAGAATACATTGACCAACCATTAAAATCGCCCTCTACGAGTCTTAAAAGCTCTTTCACAATTATTGCTCGCTCACCCATAAATCCCTTAAAAGGTGTGGGTTTACCTTCCCCGTAGATTAGAGTACGAAAATAATTGTTTACTGTTGTTTCTCAAGCGTCTATCCCCAAAGAAAACAGAGCTTGGTATGGGTACTAACTAAATAACTGATACGAGTACGTTACATAGACATTTTCTATTGTAAATAGAAAATAGCCGGAACAAGTATTTATGTTATCTGCAAATCACAAGATCTGCTTCTTGGGTCTTGAAAATGCTCTGTGAATTATCCAAAAGTATTTATTATTTTCCCCTGAGAATTTTTTATCTTTGCTCAGCAGAAATAAAATATTACCACCCACCAAATTGAATATTAACGATAGTGCTTTGTTTTTTCTAACCAGTGAAACAGATAATCTTGAAAATATTAAGGAAAAAGAAAACTTACTTCAAGTAACCACGGATTAGAGTGTGGAAGTGCCTGAAAGCCGCAGTTGCATGTTCGTCCAAAACGGCAGGGTCCACGTTAGGGTTGTAGTCATTGATGTATCCATGGGCCCCAGGGTATATAAGGCGGTTCTTAACCATGTTTTCATAACCTGTAAGATTTTTTAAAATTAGAGCATCTTATTGAATTTTAATGTTACAGCTCACACTCAGGGTATATATAGGTACTCTCTAAGTTATGAAGAAATCACTTAAGTATCTATACTAATATTATAAAGAGGAAAGATTTGATTGTTTGTTTGTTTGTATGTTTGTTTGTTTGTTTGAATTGAATAGGCTCCGAAACTACTGGACCGATTTGAAAAATTCTTTCACCATTAGAATCCTAAATGTTCCGTGATGAACATAGGCTATATAATATTTTTAAAAAAAGTTAGGGATCCGCATGAAAAATTCAATAATTGAACCGTGCGCTGTATATTCAACCTCTTTTTCTATTATGGCGCGTCAGAATAGAAAAGAAGGTTGAATAGGTGCTTGCTTTTTCTCTACGGCCAGTGTCAGTTATGGAGTGTCAAGTCAATGTCAAAAACCCCAATGCTGTTAAAAAAAGTAAGGGATCCGTATGAAAACTTTGAAACCCATCGTTTTAGTGTGTATAATTTCTGAAATTTTTGTTTAATACCCGTGCGAAGCCGGGGCGGACCGCTAGTTGCATATAAGTTTCTTAGCTAGACTAAAAAAATATTACAATAAATAGGCAAAGAGAGTAGATTCAGCATTGTAGTGCATGCAAAAAAGCATGCATTGCTGATTTTAAATCTACTAGGGAAGGTGATCACCGAAATGTTGGCTTAAAGTAGGTTTACATACTATCAATCTTCATTTTTCATACATAATTCTTTATTATGCTTGCATAATTGATTTGTAAATTAATATCAAAAAAGTTTAGACTTCAACGGGAACTGAATCAGCAACCTTTGAATTTATTTAATGCTTTTGTGTTCAGCCTGCTGTTATTTTCAAATATATTTATAAGCGTGTAGTAATACCAAACGCTTTCTTTCTCTTTAGCCCGTCCACTGCTAAACATACCCCCAAAAACGCAAGCAGCAAAACACTTAATTATAATCCAAAAAAGTATAAATTACACCTTACAACAACAGAAGAATAAAATTGTTTAATATTATTTAATAAATCTCAATTTATCCGTAGCAGACATAATAACAAAACTAGTGTATAATGTTCGCTTTCCTCCCGTGGGCGACGAGACAGTACACCTACAACTTGTGCATTTACCGGCGGCGTCGCCCACGCGATGGAAAGCGAATATGCAATGTTGGGGAAAACAAAACAAAAGGTACGCGATAAGACCCCGATAAATAGTCTAAAATTAGACTGACTGTTTAAGAGTGCAATAGTTTTAATAAAAGGTTAAAATACAACAGCTTGGTACTTAGTTGATAAATTTAGACTCTTGTAGTCTCACACGTATTTTTCGGGAAGAAAAACCCGACGTTATCCAAGCATAAAATGTGTTTGATTATTTAAGCTTGATATTTTAAATACTTTTGGCATTGCACACAATCTGCATAATTCGCAAACTATCACGATTCTAAGAGGCACCTATTAGTATTATAATAGTGAATGTGATATTGGGTGTCAGTTTGTCTGTTGAAATTTCACGCCTGAACGGATCATAATGACATCAGACGGAAAGGTTAATGGTATCCCGGGGACTTGCTACTTAAAAGCTACTAAAAGCTATTAATAAAATATGCTAGTTGTACTTATGGTAGAAGTACCTAGAAGTATCGGCAGGTATTCATAATAGTTGATATGCTGTATCTCCGCGATGTGGATACGCCTGGCTTCCTGGTACAGGGTCTCGTCGCTCCAGTGAGGGTTGATGGTACTCAGGGCATCAGCGATGCGGTTGTGTTCCCTCATCAGGACGACTTGAAGGGCCGTGAGCTGGGGGTTCTGGTTGACTCTAATATCACCTGCGTAATACAAA
This sequence comes from Eupithecia pulchellata, assembly GCA_963931895.1. NCBI lineage: Eukaryota > Metazoa > Arthropoda > Insecta > Lepidoptera > Geometridae > Eupithecia > Eupithecia pulchellata. The sequence goes on from OZ007523.1 coordinate 8,149,024, forward strand.
AGAATAGATTATTCAGCATTATCATCTTTCATGAATGGTACATTCATATGTTATTCACGTACGTTCAGGTACATTCTGATGATAATTTTAGAAACAACATTCAAAGTAACAGGAGAGCAGAAGTTGTTTAGAGATACAGAGATGATTGGAGATTCACTGGTAAAATCAATGTTAATCCTTCACACGTATGCTACCCTAGTAGTAGTTCAGTAAATCTTGTGTTCGATACAGATAATAAGGTGGCAGCAATAAGGTGGCAGGATTAGTCCTACCTGCTGGGTGGTAAGCCAGGTACATAGTACCACCAAAATAGTACTGTCCTGGGTGCTTATTTTACTTCACCAAACCAAATTTTGTGTTTCTTTTCGTTCATTTTGTGTACGGGTGTGCAATTGTGTATAATACCGATTATAGTATCATAATGCACAAAAAAAGAAACAAAACATCTATTGCGTGATTTTCAGAATTTAAATAGGGCCTTGGGTACCATTTTACCCTACCAATGCCCATAGATCGCCATTATTGGTACTATGATTTCCCGCATTCCCGCAGTAGTTTCCTACAAGTTTCACCGGTCAGGTCACAGAATTATTACTTAAAGTTATAAACAATAAAAAAAACTCTGTTCATATACATAAATATTAAGATAAGTGGCACTTTGATAAATATGGAGAATATCAATAATGAATGTAGGTAAGCTATTATAAAAAGCATTGTTGCTACGGGCCCTACAATGAGAGATAAATAAAATTCAACCAAAAACATTTAGGTACCTATGTGGAAACAACGCCAAGAAAGTCCAATAACACATTTATTGGACTTTTTCCAAGAGAGGATTTTGGAAATACCCCAATGCATCAGAACTTTTTATTATTTGCGCTTTTCATCGCCATTATCACATAAAACTATTATAATCGGTAAAAATAATTAAGTATTCCTATCATTTTTGCACTACAAAAACTGTTCATACTATGATTATTTACAGAGTTCCCGTAATAGGCTCTAACCTAACCTTGCTTCCGGTTATCACCATGAAAAGTTATGATAATGGTGCTATTCTGGAAATATACGACACAGAAAGTATTCAAAGGTGCGGCGAATAGTCTAGCGACTACCTTTTTATGGAAACAATAAAGATCTAGCAACAGGATATTATAAAAATAATATAAAAGAATTGAAAAATATAGTGTAAAATAGTTACAGGTTCCTCTTATATCCGAGTGAATGCGGGCAACCGAATTTTCAATTATATTGGATTTAGTCTTGAAGTCAAGAATCATGAAGGTGGTTATAAAATCACATGATTATTATGGTTATTGGTGGAAAATAATTTGCGAAACCATCTATTTATAGGATTACTCTAAACTTTAAGGTCAGACCAATTTTCAAAAGTTCTAAAAAGGTTTGCTTCAAGTTTGCAGTTATGTAATAAATTTTTATTATTTTTATTTTAGTAGTTATTACCTTGTTGATGTAAAAAACATAATATAATAAATAGCAATTGTTATGTTTCCGTACAGGATCTACGCATATACGCCAAGACAGGTAAACAAAGACTATAAAAAGGGATCCTAGAAGAATCCAAGATATTTTCCACTATCCAGACTAGTAATTTCCTTCTTACCTATCACGAAGTTCAAAAAAAGACCGTACCAGTCAAATAACAGGGTTCATTTGGCGACTGGGCACTCTCGCAAGTCAGCGTCATATTGGGATCCTGCGGAGGCCATTCGCGGCCTCCCCTCAGCACGGTCAGCAGACGGCCCCCGACAAAGGCCCGTATGGGGTCCGCCTGCCCTTGACTGCTTCCGTACACAAGAGACAAATCCATGAACGCTGTTACTGTTGATATCTGTAAAAAACGATCGCATGATAGGGACTGTGAAACTAATTATTAATTAGTATCTAAATATTTACATAATGTCAATAATCAAATAAGTCAAAATCACATTAAACTTAGATTTAGATAGGCAAAACAAAAATTGTATTAGACACGTAAATTATACATGAATGTAGGTACTAGTGGTTTCTTTTTCAGTTCTTCCACGAGTGGACAAAAAATTTAAGTGAAGAGAAATCAATAACAAATTATTTCTTATTTTATAATAATTATCTATTTGAAATTTTACTTGTCTAAGTGCTTATTTTGTAAGCCTAAAGAAACAAAGTTATTGAATCTGAATCTGAATCTATAATGCCGGACTACATCCACTCAGCATCATCTAGCCCTAAGCTAAGCAGAGCTTGTGTTATGGGTACTAGATGACTGATATACATAATACAATATTATTATAACCTACATTGATATTTTTTTATTATACATAGAAAACGGAACTGGAACGGAACCTGAATAAATATTTGCAAATCGTATAAATATTTGTCCTGAGGCGGGAATCGACCACGCAATCTCCTGCGTCGCAGGCGGACCTTCGCCCGTGCCACAGAGGTCGTCAAATTATCTCAATTAATTCAGTACACAAATAAGTCATTACTTCTAGAGTATGCAACGAATGCATAACAGATTAGATATTCAGAAACAAATTCAATCAGACTTGCTTATGCTTAGCACAATATGCGAGGGAAACGAGATGTTCAATTGAACTGAATTGTTAAGTAAGCTGAAATTCAGTTTGTTTCAATTTACATGCTCGGAATACATAGTGCTAAATTTAAACCTACTAACACATGACTTTTCTTATTAGTACTATTTTAACGGCATATAGCGTTTATTTAAAAAAAAAAAAAAAAAATTTTTTCCACGTTTCAGATTCAGATTCAATAACTTTATTTCTTTAGGCCTACAAAATAAGCACTTAGACAAGTCAAATTTCATACAGTTAATTATTATTACAAAGAAATAAGTTGTTATTGATTTCTCTTCACTTCAATTTTTTGTCCACTAGTGGAAGAAGAAGTTTGACAGGTTTGCACTCTGTTGTGGTCACGAGATGACTGGAGTAGTGGATAGTACTAATAATAATGTGTTCAGATCGCGTAAGTTTAAAAATAATCATGGCTTTTCTGTAGTAAAATTCGAAATTTAAGAAGGTAGAAGACATATGAACAAAGCCTATTTTAATTCTACAACACGAAATTTCGTGTTTGTATCGACCAATTCATTATCATCATCATCACCAGCCTATAATAGTCCACTGCTGGACATAGGCTTCCCCTAATGAGTGCCATAGATGGCATCATTATGTGGGGGTTATTGCCCATAATCCCCACGCTGGGCATGCGGGTTGGGGATCGCAGTTCGGTGTAGTTGTTCTGCAGAAGGCGCTGCTGCCCGCCCCCCGCTGTGTTTCCCTTAGTCGCCTCTTACGACACCCACGGTAAGAGTTGGGGTGGTGAAATTCTATGCCGGCACCACACGGCACATCGACCAATTGGTGCACTCTAATACATAGAAATAAAACACCAATATGCACATAAAATTCAAAGAAATAATCGAATGCGTATTTTGGAGAATCAGAATTAGCCTCAGGTCATGTTCGATCCGTGATACGATAAACGAGTTAGTTCCAGTTCGGACCGAAATATCTTGAATATCTTGGGCCAAAGTATGATGAAATCTCATGTTATTATAGTTCTTTTGTGTACGGAATTGAGGTTGACAAGAGAGATAATTTATTTTTGTTTATATAATCATCGTATATATGAACCACTGGTTGTAACCTAGCTACAATGTAGAACTGACCTTTTTCTTCTGAACATAAATCATTTTGTAGAAAAGTAAACTTTGTGTAAGTAACAAATAATATTCTTGAAAACAATGTGTTATGTGGTATTTTATATGTCCAGCGCGAAAGACTTTCAAAGAGAGACCAAAACAAAAGAAAGAGACCAACACAAAACTAGGTTAAAACTGTTCTTTGAAGATATCCCAAGAATGTTAAAATGTTCTAGGGGACCCAGGCTTTCCCGCTCGTGTTGATTCGATTGTCTCCACTTCTCAATTATTCTTGTTTGCTGTATATATTCCTTTGTATTGTTTTCTGCTGCAGTAGATTTTTACTTTGTAACTAATGGTACGTTAGTTTCAGTTTTGTATAAAAAGATGATATTTCATTTAAATATTCAGGGTAGGCATAGTTGCCTCAATGAAATATTGATAAAATTTGGAAACTCTAGAGTGTGAGTTCAATCGGCGGAGATCTATAACTTGTTATAAATAATTTATTTTGTTTTTTTGCAATTTTTTTGTCTTTCAACGTCAGGCTTATATGCAGCGTTTGTCGCAAGGACGGCAATCGAAATTCAGATCTACATACCCATTAAAACGCTGTAGATTTCTTCTTGATGATGTCTCTGTGTAGTACCTAGCTATCAACATAGCTCAGAGAATTAGCAAACTGAAGTGGCAGTGGGCCGGCCATATTTCGCGAAGACCCGATAACCGCTGGGTAAACGTGTTCTTGAGTGGAAACCGAGCCTCGGTAAACGTAGAGTAGGACGCCCTCCTGCCAGGTAGGATAACGATCTACGAAAGACTGCTGGCAGATGCTGGATGCGACAAGCTGAAGACGGCGCTATAGCGCTCATTAGGGGAGGCCTATGACCAGCAGTGGACTAACATAGGCTGATGGTGATGAATGATGTAATATTACCAATAATAATCAGCATAAAAGTACTCACCGGCTCAGCAGGCTCACTGAAGGTAGTACACCCTCGATCCCTGGTGGTCGCAGTCCTTACGAAGTTCATACACTGGGTGCCCTGGGGCGAGTGTACGGGGTCGTTGGGAGGGATCAGAATGGGGGCACATACGGGGTTAACGGCCACGTCGGGGGCCAGTCGGCCGGAATCGTCGCAACATACCACTAGATCCTTATCTGAAGAATATAAAAATAATAAAAAATAACATACAAAATTGAATTGGTCTGTACGATCGTTATCATAAAACTATTTAAACTTTTGCGTTTTTTTAACATAATGATTATTTAACGGGTATATTTATGGCGTAATTTAGCAATAGTATTTATAACTAAGCTAACTGCAGACAGTTGCAAACATTCCATAGGTAACGCAATTGATTCATATCAATAGTCAAACAAGCGCGATTAAAACTTCATAAAAACCAATAAATAATTAAATGTAGTCATATAGAGGTACTATATGACTACATTTAATTTATTTATTTCGTTCTGCTAAAACGCACTGCTAGGCTAATGCCACGTGAATGCTGTAAAGCCATTCGTCGCGGTATAAAAATAGAAAATAGACAATGAAAACATCGGTATTCATTGTCAGCAAGTATACGTAAACATACTTTTTCAGCTTGAAAGAGCGCGAGGCAAAGACCTCATGAAGGTAGTAACTATGGGTTTTAAATAGCCTAACGACCGCAAATAAAACTGCTGCCAATCAAGTAAAAAAGTTTTAATTCGTCTACCAACGCTTGAGTTTAAGCAGCAATAGGTTTTAATGCCTGTGTGGTGCCGGCATAGAATTTCACCACCCCAACTCTTCCCGTGGGTGTCGTAAGAGGCGACTAAGGGAAACACAGCGGGGGGCGGGCAGCAGCGCCTTCTGCAGAACAACTACACCGAACTGCGATCCCCAACCCGCATGCCCAGCGTGGGGATTATGGGCAATAACCCCCAAATAATGATGCCATCTATGGCGTCTATGGTGATGTTGATGTTGTTGATGTTGAAATAATTTACAAGAAAGGTCCGGGAAACCTTACATGTGACGATTTATTCTGATGACCGTCTTATATCGGATAACTATTTAAGGGTCAGAAACCTTCAAGAGGTCAATGCTCTTCCCTCAAGTGATATTGGGAAAATGGGATGCCATAGCATAAAAGATATTAATGGTGTCTTATTAAGAAACAGATTCGTTTAAATAGCTTCTCTGGCATAGTTTTGAAGACAAGATTTACTTTAGACGCCTGAAAATATGCCTCTAGTTTCAGGCGTCTAAAGTAAATCTTAGCGTGCTTAAGTAAACTTTTTAATTTCACTTTGCACAACAACTATTATCCTCTTAATGATAGTTCTTAAAACTTTAAGGCGGATTTAAGACAGCAGAAGAACATAGAATGAAGTTCTTCTTTGAAACAGTGAATTATATTCCTTCGTTAAATTATCTGAGCATCTGTTCGACGCGAGAGTTGTGACCCGAGAGTCAGTATTTGGCGCAGCGCATCATCATTGACATAGAACTAGGCAATGCAGCATTTTGGGGACACTTTCGACTGGTATTGGTATGGATCTGTTGAGCTACCTGTAGCTTGTTTGCATCAGACTACAGTTAGCTCAATGGTTTCAATTGTAAATACTAGTTCTAATTTGGTTGTTTGATTGTAAGTTACATTGTTTAAAAAGGTTTTACACTTAAAAAAATTGTTCTTCAGAAATATCTTTCATATTTACTGCCTAGTTTGATAAAGTGATTTCAATATGAATGGTGAATTACTCCATGTCTTATTCACCTGTGCCAAATCGCTATAATAAGGTTTATCCAGTCATTTTCTTCGGTTCAACGAAGCGTTTGCAGACTTTCAGGTTATTGAACTCTGTCTTGGCGTTATGATTGCATCCGTTCCGATTAGTTCTTGCCCATTTTCCGACAGTCTTGCCTTCCTTATCAATTTCTATTTACATATTCATGAAAATATTATTTCAAAGCTTATATTTTTAATGGTAATAAGCACTGAAGGGATTCGTCTAGAACGGAGTTCAAGTCATGCATCGACGGATAAAATCGTTTTATAATCAAGATCTTCGTATAAATATTCGTATTCTCTCTTAAAATTAAGGGTATCATACCCTTAATTTTAATGCAAACAATGTTTTGTGAGTATTAACTACATAGACACTTCCCGCTGTTTGTCTGTTTATCCATATGTAGTATAGATCTTTAAAGTTTATCCATTGTAGATCTTTCAAATTAAGGAACGGATTTTGATGCAGTTTTTTTATTATATTCAAGAGGAAGGTTTTTGTATATCATTGTACCAGAGCGAAGCCGGAGCGGGTCGCTAGTTATTACATAAAACGCTCCTAAAGGTCATCGCCCATTTGTCCAGCAGACAAATAATGAGCCTGAGAAAATTGTCTTACCAAATAGACATCATGGGCACTTAAAACTAACATTGTAATGACCACCATAATGACGACTTCTGTGGCGCGTTGGGCGAAGGTCTGCCTGCGACGCAGGAGGTTGCGGGTTCGATTCCTGCCTCGGGACCAGTCTTTCTACGATCTGCCGATATTTGTTTAGGGTATGCTGATCGTTTTCTACATATATTAAAAATATGTATCTATTAAAAATATTGTATCATTTATATCAGTCATCTAGTACCCATAACAAAAGCTCTGCTTACCTTGGTAGGTGAGCATAGATGCTTTGTGGATTGTCCAGCATTATTTATTTATTGTGATGTTTGCAACTGTCTGCAGTTAGCTCAATTGTTTCTATTGTAACTACCAGTTCAAATTTGGTTATTTGATTGTAATTTTCTATGTAAATAAAGGTTTTACTGTGTTATATCTTGAAAACTTACGCGTCTGAGCAACGCCGGCGGTCAGTGACATGTCATGTGTGATGATCTGACCCCACTGCTGGGTGTTCAGGTTCCAGATTGGGTCAATAAGTTGCTGGTCTGGGAATAAACGCAGACTTATCTCCCTAGGGTTGGGCAGTGGGAGACCTGACTTTGACCTCGGCATTGCGCTGACACCTGTAACAAATAACCGTTTATTATTAAGAATCCTTAACCATTAATCCTGTTTTTATTAATAACTAGAAAATTCATACAAAACTATCTAAGTTTTAAACCTACAGGCGTTAATCCGAGAGTGTCCAAGAGTCCTATAAGGTGTAAAGGAAATGAAGCACTTTGATTTTGATTTTGAATCAACCAAGATATCGGTAATATAGATGGTATAGGGTTATAGGTAGAGGAGTATAATAATAATATTTTTTCTACTTTGGAATAGGGACTATAGAACTATTGTGGGAAGCCAAGAAGAAAAACATTCATAGAAACAAAATGGACCATGGAACCAAAAGTTTAGCCTTTATTCATACCTTGATGTTGACGATAAAATATAAGATTTTGGTCCTACGTGACCAGGGGCTTGAGGGGAAGAAAATAAAATAGCTGTTCTACATGTTGGTCTGTGAGTTACGACCGGGCCGGTATTCCAAACGTGCCTCTTTTCATCAGATTAACAGATTTCTGGATGTTAAAAATATAAACTTCTATCTCGCTTACAAGTTCAAAACAGTATAAGATATCGTAAAAACGTATAAGTATTTCGTGCAGATAGCCTCAGTTAAATCTCTCAATACCATTAAAAGACTATAACCAAGATCGTATAAAACTATTCAATCGCTATCAAACTACGAAAAGTGATTTCTCTGTATCCGGAAGACGCTTAAGGCGCATGATAAGGAGGAGGAAACAAAAACTTTTCTGCCGTTGCAAACTAATGCTAAGTAACGACTCAGAACGCGTTGTTAAAACCAACTTTATAGATTCTTAAAACCAAAGAAAGTGATTCTAAACATCTTTCCTTTTGCAAAAGTGTCATTGAACTTTTTTAATTCAAAATGTTTTAATTTCCTAAGAGTTAAATGGCCGTGTTTAATGAAATGGTGCTGTGTTTGAACAATTAAAACAACTTGTCTAATTGAATTATATTGAATTCATTTATGAGTGGGGTGTTTTTTACTCGTTAGGAATAGAATTTAATGAGGACAACAAACAAATACCATTTGTTATTACTTTTTTGGTATTATAAAAGAGTAGATCGTTGTCTTCTAACTTAACAGTAGGCTAGCTAACAATAAACGCCGCTTTACCTACTGTTATTACTTCGAATTTTTCTCTAGGTGACAATTCTGTGGCAAGTTTTCATCATTCATTAAGGGTTTGTTCCTTTATTTGAACATGCCACCATGATGCCACCCTTAAGTCAATTAACTATGTCTTGTTCTGACTTAAAGGGTTTATAGCGCTTCCAACCAAATGTTGTTACTTTTACCTGAATAATTTATCTATCCTCAAAAATGTTAAACGCTGTGGACTAATCTGAAATCCTGGGTTCGGAGGTCAAATCATCGGAATAAGAAACGCAAATTGAAAACATCCAAACTGATGAACCGTAAATTCACGCATGATTTCACTCGACATTTTATTTCCGATCCCTTCTATCCTTAACAAACACAATGTAGGATTTGTTCTTGTTAATTAAAGGTCCTTTGACACATAAAATTTAAAAAGAGCTCATTCGCATCTGCTTTGCCAAAATTCAAGGATATTATCAGATTCAATAAATTGGAATTTCAGTTTATACAGTGACTGTTCTAGGAATACGTAGGAATACGTTAACTTTGGACAATGGTGGAATAGATTGACGCCCGGTATGTATAAACGAGCGAGGGAGGAAATCTTGTCAAAGTAAATATTAAACGTCACATATCAAAATCAATCCGTGCGTCGTCAAAACGGACGTAAGATAGTCCAGACCTGCGTAAGCTTCAGCTTCAGATGGAAATGGTTCCATTCCATTCTCTTCGCACGGTAATTATACATTTCTTTCTAACCACCTTTAGCTAAATAAACTTAATGGCACTATTGACCAAAAAGTTTGTAATCTTTCTGTCAATAAATAATGATCTGTCGATTTCTGTCCTTGAATACAGATTGAAGGTTACGGATCACATTTACATTTATGGGTAAGTTTGTGGTTGAATAAAATATGATGAGAAAAATAATAGTTTATATCATTCGAAAAGTTACGTGTAATTGAGTTATCTATTTCGATTGTATCAAGGCTATTTCCAGCTGTTATTTCTTTCAGATGGAAAATAAATGAATACCAAACAGAAAGGCACTGTAAATAAAACCATACAAATAAATGCTGAGTGCCTATTGTGTACGCTTGATCTAGCCTTTCAACAACCACCACAGAGGTTGCTCGTGAATTTATATCGTTCTGGATCGGTAAATGGTATGTAGTCTTCAATTTATTGTTTGCCTTATCATTTCCCCGATGATGTTGAGTATATATGTACTTATCTAGGCTTATGATTATATAAATAAATAGCCACGCAATAGTGCAAGAGGATCCTATTCTGCTAAACCAATCGCCTCCCTATGTATGTCAATGTACAAAGTAGGCAAAACTTATTTGTTATTCAAACAATATATTGATTAATTAGTACCTAAGTGGTATGCTCAAGTAGATTCTTTGTTTTAATATAATACAGGGTAAATTGCCTTAGGAAAACCTTTTTAAATGGAATGAAAAAAAGTTTTAAGTTTTGTATTATGAGGTTTTTTAATACCTCTGTATAATAGTTTATAAACAAAGAAAATTACAGTATATAAGAATATAAATATCAGAGTAAGTTTATACTCTTCTGGTATAAAAACTATCGTAGTTTGACGATTTCATTATGAATGTCTGTATCGATTCAATACGATCACTGATTGAGTGAGCGTATTGAGGCGATGTGGGCACGATGCCGACGACGTGAGCCGCATTCACTGATGAAGTTCAGGGATGAAACCTTGGTGTTCTTCCAACACAAAATAGGTTCGTAGTTAACCCACTTACATTCATAATGGAGTTTATACTCTTATTTATTTATTCCCTAAAAATCTAGGTCGCAATAGGGCAGAGTAGTTTTGTATGTGCCCAATAGTTTTATTGTGTATAGTTTAGGCGGAGATGGGAAATTGTTTGGTGGCCACCAAGGAAAACTTACCCTAAGGAATTTTTGAATTTCTCTTGTTCAAAATAATAAAATAGGTACCAGCGTTAGTTTGAGTGCGGGAGGCGCTGTTTTTGGTGACCATGGACCGTGGAGGCGCTAAATCGCTTAATTTTATGCTTGCATTATATTTTATAAACAAAGACTTGTCACTTCCGTTGAAAGTCCATTAACTTTGACAATTTCAACAAAATTTCCCCTCTTTGTGAGGATAATGTTTCGATTAGAAAGCATTGTTGTCTTATAACGGTCGAATTTACTAAGGGAAAGATGAAATTCAATTTAAAAATTCAATTTTTAGATTCATGTACTGGCTTTAATTAAATAATTTTGTGCAGCTGAGTCCACAAAAGTGTAAGACGTGGCAAATATTTCGATGGCAAATATCTCGAAACCTAGGTGATTCACAATTTATTATTAGGTATCTTGACGACCACTGTGGTGCGGTGGGCGAAGGTCCGCCTGCGACGCAGGAGGTTGCGGGTTCGATTCGCGCCTCGGGACAAATATTTGTACGATGCAGATATTTGTTCAGGGGTTCTGATCGTTTTCTATGTATAATAAAAAATATCTATCTATTTAATATTATTACATATAATGCAATATTATTACGTATATCAGTCATCTAGTACCCATAACACAGTACCCATAGCTTGGGGCTAGATGATGCTGTGTGGATTGTCCAGAATTATTTATATTTATTTATTTATTTATCTTCTAGTAATTTGCAATTGTTTCACTTAAAATAGACCTTTTGATTCACCTACTTCTAGGTTATACGTTCCGGTCAGGTTATATGTTTTTACAGAGTAGGCAGTTCAGAGTAGATAGCATTTTTAGTGCAATATGAGTAAAACGCATTTCAGCTCAACATCCGCACCCCGGATATCAGTCAAATAGTACAGACTTAGGACTTATAATGATGTAAATGTAATAGACATATTCCGTAGACCACTGTAGAGTCATCTACGGATGGTGAGATGTAGATAGTTATTTATGTAGATAAAGACATTTGAAATGAAATATTCACAGTTGGTGAATTTTTATAAAACTTGCCTATTTAAATTAATTTCATAGTAATTTACAACAAATTCTAAAATTTGGTTCTAGAGCGCGGCTTAAATCAAAAAATACTCGAACAAACTCATATTTTACTTGGAATTTTATTATTTCTCTAGCGAAGGCCGTGCTGGACATTTAGATAAAATATATGTTAGTGAAAATATTAAAACTCAACTCACCATCAGCATAGTTGTAGGGTGCCAGGCGTCCATACGGGGTCTGAGGCACCCCCCAGGTGGGCCTTACGAGGTTGTTGCAGGTACCATCGATGGTACGATACCGAGACTTGGTGCAGAAGGGAGGGGCCAGACCACAAGTCTGAGAGGCAGGGTCTACTCCCGACCCTAGAGGCGGAGGTGGATTGCTGAAACTGACGCGTAAAAAGTCTAGTCAGACACATTTTAATTAAATTAAATAATATTACAAAAATTTCGATTTCCGCGGGACTTGAACCCGCAACCTTCCCTTAAGCGCTAACAATCCACGTTATCACGTACCCGACAATTCGACAATCTCTCAATAACAAATGAAACACCACCAATAGAAGGCCTCGTTTGAGTATATTCAAATTTATTCGATTCTTAGTTACACCACCGTAATTTTACTTGCTAACTGATCCTCTCTATATTAAGATTGCCTGGAAGAGATCACTTTGAGCGATAAGGTAGCGCATTGTTCCTCATTCATTAGTAGTTGTACTGCTTGTTTAATTGTTTTATAGGTTTTATGTTGTAATTAAGTCATTATCTATGAGACTATCTCTTAAAAACGCGTTTCAGGCATTTTGAAGCACTTTTCTTTAGTAGTTTTACTACAGATATCGAAACGTAAAAGTATATATTTATATCCTTTGAAAAGGAATATCCATGATACATATAATTAAATTGAAGACGGTTGCCGAAATATCTAGCTTTGACGTCTTTGAAAAGAAGGCTCTTTCTTGATATTAAGAAAACAAATTATTCACGACGAAACTATCGGATAAATGAGGGTATCTTCGGAGTTTGCGCTATGTAATATACTTTCAAAGATAGGCTAAGTACTGAAAGTTTCCTTCTAGATTACTACTAAATAACTTTCAAAGATCGGCACTAAATCAAGGGAAAACAGGCCACTTGTAACTTTGTAGTGAATTTGGTTGAAAGTGTCCACGATAATATTGATTACGGAAAGTTAGGTTGTATCCTTAGGTCCTAAGTTTTCGTAATAACATCAATATTGCTACAGAATTTGCTAATAGCTGTCTATCCTATTAAGTTAATTCCTATGACTAATTATAAGGTACCTTAAGATTGGCGCATCTGAAACGAACGAAAAGCCCTGCATAAAAATGGTCAAACTAAAACGGGCTGCAATTCTACATTTCGGCTGCATTACGGCATAAAATACCTACTAGACAGCGCGGGGCCATTTGCTGGATGGCACAAATGTGAATGCTTATTGTTATGCCGGCAGAGGTACAAGAAGTATATAATGTGCTAAGTCCTTTGTTCTAAAGTCCGTGAAAATAATCAAAACCCATGCAAACTACAAAAAAAAACCTTTGTACAGATTGCAGGGCTACAATAAATGCAAATTGGATAACAGGAGACGTGCTAAGCTTTTATCATGGATTGAACGAGTTTCTTTTCACTGGTTTTACCTCTAAATAACACAGCCTGTCTTTTTTTAGAGAGCCTTCTTATTTATTTTTTCCTCGCCTAAATCATTTTGTATCCTTAGGGAAACCCTATACTAAAAGGTACTTTGAGTAATTTTTGATGTTGTGTAAGGATTTATGTTTCACCGTAGAGGGATACAGATCAGGCTGATATTACATAGCTTAAAGGTAGTTAAGGAAGAGATACGAAAATAGATTGGTGGCCACCAAGGGCAACTTCGTATCTCTTCCTAAACTAAATAGAATAAAACTATTACAGAGGCATTAAAAAAAGCTTATGATAGGTATCACAAACTGGACGATGGATTTTTGAAAATTCCTTTGTTAAACAGAATAATAACATAAAGTAGGTGGTGGCGCTAGTTTAGGTGCTGTATGCGCCTTAAATGAGAATTTCTGTTAAATTTTATTGTTATCACTTCTTTTCTACGTCTATTTTTTACGAATTTGACTTTTTCCAAGTTTATTGTACCTTCGCTGAACACACACATAAATAAATTAAAAAGGAATTGTTGTTTTACTGATAAAGATTTTACAGAAATTCTCATTAAATAAAGAATCATTAGCTAAGATGGAAAGTCTCGCAATATCTGTGCATTTACACGAACAGAACAATGTTATTCACATGTTAGTAACAAGGGTAAGCGTACTATTAAACTCATAAACAACAGTTAACCTTTTATCTCCTCCGTAGGATTGTGCTCCACCGCCTGAAGGGTTGCTGTGGACAGAATCAGTGCAGTTTACAACACATGCATTACACAGGTTAACTACAGGGTCAGGATCGTGCTAGGAGAGAAATACTACAGAGGCAACAGCAAATGTAGCAAGAATTCCCCAGGAATGTTTTTCATTAGCTCTTAGCCGAGGTGTTTGGAAAAAACCTTGATTTATTAGGGAAAGGTCAGCGCTACATTTGCTGCTCTACTCTGCGGTATTTACCAACACAATTATAGTTCGTTATAGTACAATTCACAGGTAATTTTCAGTTGTTTATAGGATATTTCAGTGCATTTTGCACAAGCATATATACGCTGTGCTAGGGGTTCTTGTTTTCTCTTTTAATTTATTAATAATTGTTTTACATATGTTATACAAATGTTTTGGTATCACCATGCAAATATATTTCAATGAAATCTAGGTATCATTTATTGTGTTGCGTGGGTTCCACGCAAGACTTAAATTATTTTAAATCCATGAAGAACTTAAACGCATTGTTTAAGTTCAAACAAAACGACCATGATTCTCTTTAGGGCTTTAAAAGGGTATTATTTGCAAAGGAATTACCAACTTCCCATTGGTAAATAGGGGATCATCAACATTTTATTTGCCTTTCGGGTGCTGGGGTAGATCAAAAACGGTCCTACAAATCAAATGGAATGATGAAGTTTTTGATGCCAGAGATATGTGTGAGTAAACATAAACAATCCCTTATATCCTGGTAATCTAAAATCATTCACAATGAATCTCGCAAGGGAGTGGAAAGGAAGTTACATTATTAATATCCATAATTCCATACACCAGTCGGTAAAACTCACCTTTAACAGCTTCTGGTTATTACATAGAATTGTGTAACGTATCAGTGTATTTCCCTACATTGAATTTATTAATCTAAGAAAATGGCTTTTAAACATTTAATTGTTTTTAACATTCATCCAGGCAATTTTTCAGTTAAGCCTCTCTAGTATTTAATTAGGTATGTCTTAAATGAAAAATGTATCTCGTCCCGATAAATCGTGTCGATAAATGTGCATTAGTAATTAATTCAAAACTATTTAAATATTTAATTCAAAACTCATACATTGAGGCACCACAATCGACCCTTGAAACATTATTCGTAATAATAATCACTTTCAACACTGCACGAGATTTGCAATAAGTTTAAGAAAAAAGCATCAAAAGTAAACTGTCAAGTAAAACTCACACTTATTTCAGACTTAGTTCAGTCCATATTAATAGTCACTAATGCACAGCCTACAGAAATTATTCACACGAGCATCTTATATAATTAGTTTCGGAACAATTATGTGTAAAACTTCAAAATCACATTATATCAAGAAACACTGCCTAGGTACAGTCTACAACTCCCTAGGTCGTCTCACCCAAATCCATTGACAGGCAATCTTTGTGCAGGAAGCGCATCTATGACGATATTAGCTAAAGTAGAGGCTGGTCCCGTGAACTGCAGACCCGAGATGGTGCTCTGAGGCGGTGTCAGGAGGAACACCTGGTTTGGAGTATTCTGGAAGTTGAGGTTTATACCCGACACTACACACAGCAAGGACATGAAACCCGCCGACTTCAACATTGTGCCTGAAACAATACAAAAGTAGGTTTATATTTTGCATCATGGTTTTTCACTCGACAATCAGACCTTAGAGACTTGAAAATAAAGAGATGGAGGAACTGAAGAAGCTCTTAGTAGTTAGGTATTAAAAGGAATTTTGGAAGTCTTCTGCATTCTATTTTATTATGATACGTAGATAGGTTAGTTACGAGTTAAATTTATTAATAAATAAAAAGTATAACCTTGAGGGATAAATATTAGTATGTTTTGTATTATAAATGTTATTAACCTAAAATAAATAAAAAAAATAAAAATGGAAATCTTTATCTATTTCATTAAATTGGCTGCAGTCAGTTTAATAAGGTGCATAATAAGCAAATTTAAAATTTATAATTAAATCTAGCACTGATTTGATTGATTGATACAGTATAAAAAAGTGTTAAGAACAAAATGCACTAGAATAAATGGAAAATTATTTATACTCGTATGTGACCAACAACCATAAAATGTTAGCTTTCCGCGGTTTGCTCGTTAGTCGAGGATGCTGCAGTTTACAATTAATATACAACTACAATTAATATAATTATTAAAATACAGATTGTATTTTTGTCTATACTAATATAGTAAAGAGGAAAGATTTGATTGTTTGAATTGAATAGGCTCAGAAACTACTGGACTGATTTGAAAATTTCTTTCGCCATATGAATTCTGTTTTCACAAAGAATAGAATACAAATGTATTCTATTCTTTGTGAAAAGCGCTATGGCAATTTTAAATATGTATTTAGATACTAAGGTATAGTTATTTTAAACATGCCACTCTACCGATGATAGAGTCGTTGTAATATAATTGAGATAAACAAAACTGAAGTAATAACTAGATTAAATAAATTACAAACCTATTGCTAGCAGAAACCGCAACAATAACTATGTAATTATTAGAAAGAACTACTAATTTATTTCAAATTCCGCTATTACCACGAAATTGAAATTTGAAGACGTGAGTTGCAACGTATAAACTACTAGGAAATGATAAAAATTAGGCAATAAAATAATTATATACAGTGCGTATAAGCGTCACACATGTTATGTGATAATGCGTTACAAAATTTTATCCATACAAACGATAATTAAGGATTTTTAGTTGGTTGCAGGTGCAGAATGAAGTCTTTTATTATTTACTAGCAGCCCGCCCCGGCTTCGCACGGGTATTAAACAAAAATTTCAGAAATTATACACACTAAAACGTTGGGTTTCACAGTTTTCATACGGATCATTACTTTTTTTAACAGCTTTGGGGTTTTTGACATTGACTCGACATTGACCGTACCAACTGACACTGGCCGTAGAGAAAAAGCAAGCACCGTGCGCTATACAACCTCTTTTTCTATTCTGACGCGCCATAATAGGAAAAGAGGTTGAATATACAGCCCACGGTTCAATTATTGAATTTTTCATGCGGATCCCTAACTTTTTTGAAAATATTATATAGCCTATGTTCATCACGGAAAATTAAGGATTCTAATGGTGAAAGAATTTTTTAACTCGGTCCAGTAGTTTCGGAGCCTATTCAATTCAAACAAACAAACAAACAAACAAACAAACAAACAAACAAACAAACAAACAAACATACAAACAAACAAACAAACAATCAAATCTTTCCTCTTTATAATATTAGTATAGATGAGTCAAGAAAATATCTAAATGTTATGATGTCAGCGCTTGGATAAGCTCATATAGCCTCTACTCAAAACCTAAAAAAATACAATTAGGGTAAACCCAGGACAGAAGTCCTACTTATTGAAATTACATTTTATCTCTTTTTGGTAATTTTATCAAGTAAAAATACTAATTATCATAATCAATACACCGTCAGTTTTAATACTGGTACGTTTCCTATCCATACAAAGGTTGCCTGGAAGTATTAAGATAGTGTATAATTGTAATATTTTTACTGTATTGATGTTGCATAAAGTATTATTCTATCCTCTTTGTACAAAAAGCAAAGTTCTGTATTTGTAAATCGAGTAAAAAAGGAATAAACCTTATCTTCGATATTTCCAAAGTATTGGAAATTATTGCGGACCTCTAAATTTTGGAACAACTATCCCATGTAAGGGATAGTCCATGTAAATTACGTGTGTCCATGTCCATGTGCCTATTCCATGTAAATTACGTTTAGGATAGATGCCCCGTCGAGAAAGAAGACGTTTATTAAAAACTTTGATCTCACTTAGCCATCCCATGCAATCGCACAGAGACATGCAATACGATCAAGTTAGTTGTACATAGTTACAGAGTCTCTCAATAGATAAATTAAATAACAAAATGTTTGAATCGCGAAACTAGAGTAATTAAATTACAATTAAGGCAACTATACCCACGGGGCGACTATTAGGGTTTTACCCTAATTCATAGGCAATAGGCCTGTACAGCGATGTCACATAAAATGTTTTTGATGTGATTAACGTTTAATTTTGACGGTAAGAAAATAGAGAAAAGTTTTAAATAAAATACAGATTTTTAGTCAGTAGTTTGCTGTAGGTAATTATTATAATTTAACAAGACACAGGTGCTTATCGAAAACGTGTTTTTCTGTGGATGTAATAATTTTATATTTTACTTCTGATATACCTAATAAAATAGTTAATAACGGTGAGGAACCTTTCCGGGTGTTCTTTGCATTTTCTATTTATAATTAAATATATTGAATTATGTTGGTATACCCACACATAGCACAAGTAACGCCTAGCTCGGGGATTGATGGTGCAGTGTGGTTTGTCCAGCATTATTATTTATTTATTTCTTTGTTAAATCTGTTTTTTCAGTTGGCTTAATATAAAATTAGTTACAAATTTGTTTGGTAATTGTGATCAACAAACAATGAATTTACGTGGAAGACAGGTAACAAGATATCTGCTCCGGTGTTCATTTCCGTTTATTGAGAATTCAAGTACCTAGTTAAAGTAAATTAGTTCCTCGTGGAACAAGACTTTTAGAATCGTGTTTCAAAGTTTGTCATGCTAATGATGAGTAGATAACACCGCACGTGGCAACCCAAAGGATTAGAGTTACTTCCTTCTTGCATTCCAAACGCGACACCTACGGGGTAAATACCCGTAGTATGGGCAGGAAGTCTGCCTACGCTTTTTAATCATATTAAATAAAATAAATAAATATAAATAATGCCGGACAATCCACACAGCATCATCTAGCCCCAAGCTAAGCAGAGCTTGTGTTATGGGTACTAGATGACTGATATATGTACATAATACAATATTATTACGTAGATAGATATTTTTTATTATACATAGAAAACAACCAGAAAACCCTGAACAAATATCTGCAGATCGTACAAATATTTGTCCTGAGGCGGGAATAGAACCCGCAACCTCCTGCGTTCCAGGCGGACCTTCGCCCACCGCGCCACAGAGGTCGTCAATTTAACGTTATTATAATAATAATAGTCATTTATTTTAGGTAATAACAAATCCATATAATAATTAGAAACTAAGTTAGTTTATCTTGGTGATGATTGAAAAATTTAATGACTAATTACAAATACAGCAATGCTGTGTTTGTATAGCGGCCCATCTAGCTTATCCGCTATCATCATCAGGATTCTGTTAGGGGACCGGCGAATTCTGCTCAACAGTGAAGGTGCTGAACATATTTATTGGTTAATATGTTATAATGCAGCTTGGTTACTGTACTGAGAGTTAGCTCGAAAATCTTTTGCTTTTTGTGCCGAGATTTTGTAGGCTGCGTCTAGTCTGGACATAGCCAATGTTGTTTAAATCTGTCTGAGATAATTAAACAGAGTATACTATGTTTATACATTGTAATTTCATATCTATACTTACTAAAATTTTGTTTGTTTCAATTGAATACACTAAAACCTACCTTTCCTAACTTTTCCCTGATGAACATTGGCTATAGAATATTTTCAAAAAAATTGGGATCCGCATAAAACGCCGGCGCTCATTAGGGGAGGCCTATGTCCAGAAGTGGATTATTATAGGCTGGTGATGATGATGATGATGATGATAAAACGCCGGGGAAGGCGGGGCTGACCGCTAGTGTAGATATAAATATGGCTCGATGTTGATGACGCATACTTTTCCGATGCTTAAAATATTAGATATTAATTCCTTTAACTTTATAATATACGCAATGATAATTTTCGGGGAAACTTTAAACTTGATCATTTCTTTGCAAGATCTTAGTATCAAATCGTAACGACGGAAATTATTAAAGTAAATTTTATCGTCTAGTAACAACGCGCATTGTCTCTAGAGTGAGAAATATTTTGCGAAAAAACCTACAAACACAATCTTAAGCCACTTTTAACATCATCGTCAGAAAGTTTATAATTAAGTTTTACCTGCTTACAATTGAGAAGTTCTTAGTTTCCTTTCGTAACAACGTAAAGGGAAAACTTATCAACCGAGTCTCTGTTAACAAACGCCTACGGTGCGATAACAAGACCGATTCCAAAAGTTGATGTTTATTCTACTGAAGGATTTATAAGTGTCTATTGTTACTTAAATGTATATCCTGTAAACTAAAATAACAGGAAAACGTAAAGCATACCTGTTTTAAAGCAACTGAAATACAGCTTGTCCAAGAGTCCTGTAAGGTCTAAATGAAATAAAGCACTTTGATTTTGATGTTACACGTTGTCATTCAATTCGATCAAATGAATATCAAATCAAATTACTTTGTAGCATAAAATATGTGTTAAAAGAATTGTTATATTTGACGACCTCTGTGGCGCGGTGAGCGAAGGTCCGCCTGCGACGCAGGAGGTTGCGGGTTCGATTTCCGCGTCGGGATAAATATTTGTGCGATCTTCAGATATTTGTTCCGGGTGTTCTGGTCGTTTTCTATGTATAGTAAAAAATATCTCACCACCACAGAGGACGAGGATAAATAAAGACAAAGGTTTAATGTAGCCGAGATATCGTTGATACGTGCATCCTATATTGAGGCTACCATAAAGTAGATCATTTTATAGCTCCAACCAGCCTACTCATAAAATCTATCCCTCGGACGTAAGTGTTTCCGCAAAATAGTTTGCTGTATTGGTTTAGCTTTCGCACCAAATTTTTCGCACCACAATGTAATCTTCTCCAATAAGATATTTACGGCGACCATTCTCGCGTTCGTTCGTCAACTTCCTTTTTGTTTGAAACTATGCAGTGTAGGATTCATTTATGGGATTTATTACGTTTTTAAAACATTTTATAGCAATTTTTTTGTGAATCAGGACTTTTGCATTAACTATCAATTCACGCCGCATTTGCATTTCGCAGCTTTCAGAATTTTAATGGGGCTGCTTCGAATCCATTACCCTCTGATTGTGCCTTCTACCCGGTAAATAAATGACCGCAAGAGGGAAAACTGGGCAATCATAACATCGTCTCGATAAAGGCTAGACCGTAATAGGCCCAACAAATTGCTTACGAGGCGCTTCCAGCCATTATACTCCACTAATTTAAGCAACTCTAGCAATATTTCAGACGCTTTAATTAATTTAGTGTAGATAAAGGAGGGCCTGGTGCTCTTTAGGGTTCCGTATCCAAGGGTGCCAACGGAACTTTATTACAAGCCAATGATTTTCGTTTGTCTGTCCGTCTATCAGCAGAATCTCAGAAATCGTAGGTGGATGAAGGATAGAAGAAATTTTGATGGATTGTGTATTTCTGTTGCCATGGCAGCAAATAATAAAAACTTAAATAAAATCTTAACTTAATTTGACTCAAGGATTAAACTTTAGAAAATCCCTTTAAGAATATTATCTTTAAATAAGCACTAAACCTAAGTACTGATAAAATAACAACATAAGGATGAAAATTTTAATTTAAGGGCTTCCATAACGGCTATAATTTTATATGTTTTATGACATACCAAAAAGCAAATTGTATAATTAAAGTACATGAAATGCTGGTTGCTGTTAACTAGATAAAGTGTTTTAAACAATATTTATAATAATTTTTCCTTAATTTTTTACCTTCGTGATGTCCGACTCGAACTTGGCCATTTATTTTCTATAGTACCTAATAATATAAAGAGGTAAGATTTGATTGTTTGTATGTTTTAATTGAATAGGCTCCGAAACTAGTAATTCAATAAAGACATAGAAGTCCATAAATAACTCCTGATTCTAAGAAACGTAATTTTGTATTGAGCGTACCATCCTTGTCCCAGGACACTTTCTCTATCAATGACGCCTCTATATCTTAACTGGTTAACCTTGACGTGCGGTAAAAAGTTCGGAAGCACAATAGTAGAGTGTGCAATATTTTACCACGCAAGATTGCTTGGTAAAATATTGCAGGCTTTCGCTTGACTTGCTTTGTTTTGTTTTGCACTTGACTAAAATAAAAAAGGCAATATGTGAATCGTGGTGACCGTTATAGAAAGACTTAGTGGTTTATGATAACTCTAAATGTTTAATTGATTACTTTTGATAATAAATAAGGTAACTCGTACTTAAATATAAAATTTCGTAGATATTTCTTTGTTTTCAAGTAAAAACCGTACGTGATATTAGCAATAAGACCAGAGCCTCGGATCGCTTTGTATATTCAATAGTAATAAATAAATAGTGCTGGATAATCCACACAGCATCATTTAGCCACAAGCTAAGCAGAGACTCAGTTATGGGTACTAGATGAGTGATATACATAAAACAATAGATTACATAGATAGATATTTTTTATTATACATAGAAAACGACCAGAACACTCTGAACAAATACCTGCAGAACCCGCAACCTCCTGCGTCGCAGGCGGACCTTCGCCCACCGCGCCACAGAGGTCGTCTAAGTTGAGCGACATAAAGACATACGAGTATTAGGTCATTTTAAGTACTTACAATGTATCTTTCAAAATATACACTATCCCGCTGCCTATCAATGACTTATGTGATAATAACCAAAAAAATATCGAATAACAATACCGTTCTAGATACCTCCCACAGATTCTCAAGAAGGTCCTTAATTCATGTTCAGAATTACTTTTGATAGGTTTTGGGCTCGTTATTCTTGGAAACCTAATTAGCTCAAAGAGGATAAACACCATGTTATCAGATATAGCCCAGACAATATATTCTGGCTTTCAAATAAGTATCACATTTCTGATATATCTGTTTGAGGTATGATACGCTGACCGAACAAAAGCAAAGTAAGTCTATAATTTGATAGACTAACAATATGGGCTTTGTTTGAAGTCACTAAAGATTCATGTCAAGGTCTTCGATTATTTCTGTCTATACAAAATAGAATTGATAACCAATTTATTGTACCTACTCAATTTGAATTAATTGATTGTCACGTATGTAAAACAAAAGTCTATTTGTAGATAAATAATGCTGTTGTGCATTCATCGAAAACAACCGGAAGAAATTTCTGCAGATCTTACAAATATTTGTCCTGAACCGGTAATCGAACCCGCAACCTTCACCTTAGCAGGCTGACCATTGCGCAAACAGTAAATAAAATAAAATGCGATAAGGCCGCCAATTCCATTGCCAATAAACACGTACCCATAGGACAGTTAAATTAGGTATCAAAAAATTTTTAGCATTTTCTTTTTGCCTGCCTCCTATTCAAGCAAAAAGCTTCAATAACTAAGATTTGAGAATAGTGAAAAGGAATGTTATTGATATACATATATCTATACTAATATAATAATGAGGAAAGGTTGATTAGTTGATTGTTTGTTTGAATTAAATATGCTCCGAAACTACTGGACCTATTCGAAAAATTCTTTCACCATTAGAATCTTACATTGTCCCTGACGAACATAGGCTATAAAATTGATTTATTTATTTATGAACAATATTACAATTGTATTTAAATGCATATAATAAATATATTAAACAAAAAATCTAATTAATGCTAAGAAAATTAGCGGCTGCTTACAGAGTCAAAAATTAAAATCGTCTAATATATACACTCGAGAGCAATGAATCCGGGTCACTCAAAGAATCCAAAAAATCTCGGAAAGTAAGAATGCTAGGTTAATGCAATAAATTGTTCTCCGACGAATCAAAATTTATGCTCTACAAGCACGATGGAAGACACAGAGTGTATAGAAGACCAGGGGAAAGATTCAAGCAAGCATGCATCGAAGAAAAAGTAGCCTACGGTGGTGGGTCTGTACTTGTGTGGGCCGGAATTTCCTCTGAAAGTCGCACAGAGCTGGTGATCATAGAAAACGGCTCTTTAACTAGCGTAAGATATGTGGAAGAAATCCTCAACGAACACGTTGGTCCATTTATGGTCAATTTGGGTGAGGATGCTATATTTATGCATGACAATGCCCGACCTCATACAGGTAGGATTGTGAATGACTACCTTCAAGAGATGAACATTACTTGTATGGAGTGGCCAGCACGCAGCCCGGATATCAACCCGATCGAGCATGCTTGGGACGAGCTAGGGAGATGCGTAAAACAACGAAACCCTCCCCCAATCACGCTTCCTGAGCTCAAAATTGCTCTCACAGAGGAATGGGAGAATATTCCCCAAAATCGTATAAGGAACTTGGTGTACAGCATGCCAAACCGCGTAAACGCAGTAATGAAAGCACGAGGAGGTAATACGAAGTATTGAAATTCAAGAAAATCGTCATAAAGTTCAAAAATTTCATGTTTCCTATTTTTGTTTTAAGGAGAGATCAGCAGTTTTTTTTCTTTATGTAATTTTGTGTAAATAAAATGTATGGTGACTCATATTTTTTTAACTTTCATTTAAGGAGTATTAAATTGTCTATTAAATACAATTTATTGCATTAACCTAGCATTCTTACTTTCCGAGATTTTTTGGATTCTTTGAGTGACCCGGATTCATTGCTCTACAAGCACTTTTCCAACAAAAACTTTTTCAATTTGGATTTAAAAATATTCGGACTATCAATGCTTTTTAAGTCAACTGATAGGGCGTTAAATAACTTAGCAGCTTGGTACCGAGAGCCATGCTTTACAACATTTAACCTAGGCTGAAAAGGGGTGACAAGATTTTTTCTTCTAGTACGTATCCGCAATGCCCTTTGTTCAGACGATTCATATTTACAAGGATGCTTGACAACATCCACAAGAACTACTAGTAGGTATACAGGGTGTAATCGTTAAGTGTGCACAGGCGATTATTCCGTAACTATTGCAGATATCAAAAAACTTTAAACTGATATCGAAAGTACTTAACCTAATGAGTAAAATGACATTAATAACTTTTTAAAAATAAAACGAGAAATATCCAAAAAAAAATACATTAATCACTCCCATACATTTACCTAGTATGAGATAGTAGAAAGGTTTTAGTTTCCTTATTTTAAGTGGAATAGTACCTACTCATTTTACCCTTTTCATTTTATAATTATGTACGATATGAAGGTATTAATGAATTTCAAGTAGATACACGTGTAGATTAATTATCTTACCACTTCAAATTTATAATAAACCTTGTTTCAATATTGTATTGATTTGAACTAGCTGAAAAGCAACATACTAAATAAAAACAAAAAGAAAGATACTCTTTGGTGTTCGTTCTAAATTCAAATTCTTTATCGCGGGTTCTCGTTCCCGCCAATTTATTGTATTTTTCAATTTGCGTTAATAATCGTGATTGTTGCATTTATTGATTGAAAAATGGCATATTCCAATACAGAAAAGAGGGACATGTTAAAAATGTACTACAAACATGATTGTAACAATAGGGCGGCCATTATCGCCTACAGAAGAGCAGATAGAGAAGTTCCTTCTGGTACGTATTTACGTAAGTTGGATAACAATTTGATAAATTATGGATCTTTTAACAGAAAAAAAGGTTCGAGAACAAGAGCTCCGGAATTTGATAATGACTTAGATAACAATATTATTAACTACGTAGTAGATAATCCACAAGAATCAACGCGTTCAGTGGCCCAATCATTTCCAGTGTCCCACAATTATGTACACAAGTTATTAAAAAAACACAACTTCAAAGCATTTAAGATAAAACCTACTCAAACGCTGCACAATGATGATCCTGGTCGTCGGCTGGTCTATTGCAATTGGCTAGTCAATAATTATGTCAATGTAAGGTCAATTTTATGGACCGATGAAAGTAATGTTTCAAACTGCGGCATTTACAATAGAAAAAACTCGCATTATTGGTCAATTGACAATCCTCGCTTAACTACTGAAGTTAGAGCTCAGGTGCGATTCTCAATTAATGTGTGGTGTGGTATTCTTGGAGATCGGATCATTGGGCCATATTTTTACAGTGGAACCTTAAATGGACAGAGATATTTCTCCTTTGTACAAAACGATATGCCAAGTCTCTTAGAACCAATTCCAGACGATGAAAGAAGGTCGATAATTTTTCAACAAGATGGAGCACCTGCACATAATACAAATGTTGTAATGAATTTCTTACGAAACAATTATAATGGCTTAATAGCCAATAATAGTGCAACCCCTTGGCCTGCCAGATCCCCGGATCTCACGCCTTGTGATTTCTTCCTATGGGGATTTGTCAAAGACCACGTGTACGCTGAGAGAGTACACAGCCTAGAAGAGTTACAGAATCGTGTACGTCGTGCAATTGCTTTAATTACTCCGCAAATGTTAAGGAAAGTTCATTTAGAAACTGTAAATAGAGCTCGTCATTGTATTGCACAAGGAGGACGTCACTTCGAACATATGCTTTGAACACAAAATTTTGTACTTACTAAGAAATAAAATGTATGGGAGTGATTAATGTAATTTTTTTGGATATTTCTCGTTTTATTTTTAAAAAGTTATTAATGTCATTTTACTCATTAGGTAAAGTACTTTCGATATCAGTTTAAAGTTTTTTGATATCTGCAATAGTTACGGAATAATCGCCTGTGCACACTTAACGATTACACCCTGTATACCTCTAGAGGCTTGGTATTGTCAAATTGTAGAATATTTTTTACAACGGTTAGGGTTTTAGAATTCCGTATAAAAACTTGAATAATGTACCTAACCAGATGTAACCCAGTGTTTAAGTGTGACTATTACACGTGTCATTGCCACACAATGTTCTTATCTATCTCCGAACATCCATGTTCAATGGTTCATAGTCTTTGAAGCTACACAAATCGACAAAAATTTAGCTGGAAGCAAATAGCGCATGACGATTTCTATTGACTGTAATCCTCTTTGAGATGCCTAAAATAATTTAGACCTCTTTATTTGAACAGAAAGGAAATTTTAATGAGCCTATTTATAAATTATCTTTTGAAGTTACGATTACTTCAAGCAATGGAACCTAGAAATGTTTTCAGTATGAACAATTATTTTTTTGCTTTTTTAAATCTAAGTTTTAAGTTTATTTTTCTGGATTAAACCGCAAGGAGTTTTTCACGTTTCCTGTGCCCTTAAGTCGTTAAAAAAAGTTTGAATATTATGATCCCAAGAGGCTTCCGCTGTAACATTTTCTAAAAACATAAATTATCTTTGTCTTCATTAACGAAATACCTACTGTTGTGTAGAGAAACGAAAAATTCGAAAACGTGATTTTGCTTTTCTATTTTTAGATATGGAATTGAAAAATTAACATTGTTGTGTTAGACTAGGCAAGAATAGAAAAGGAGAAAATTAAAATTCATAATTCTATATTGCATGATAAAATATACAAAAAAAACATTAATTATAAAAAATTACAAAAGCGAGCTTAACCCTAAAAAGAGTTCTCTTCCTGCAAACCTTATTGGGAGGGAGAGATAAAGTTATAAACTTGGGTAAGTGTACATAAATTATATAAAAAAATCAAGAGAAATCGTTTTAAGCATTAGGCAAAAAATGCAACGCTATTCTTCTATTGACATATTATCCCAACCTGTCTGGGTAAGAATAAGAGGTTTGGAGTGAGAAATTAAAAAAGGCCCACAACGATAAATATGACGCAAAAAAGTTATTTAAAAATGCTGTTCGTAGTAAGCATTTGAATGCACAGCTTGCAAAGTTAACCAATAACTCATTATATAACTGCAATAGTAAAGCACAAACGTAACGCAATGCCAAGTAATTGAACTGTCGTAAATATAAAGCCTGAGAATGGCTCCAACCTTGTTGCTCAAACTCTATACTTTCATCGGCGTTTAGAATAAAAAATAGCACTTACTATGGAATAAACTAAACATTTTTCCGAAAAATTTACTACGAAACTGCTACGTATTTTTAGGTTCGAATTATCTTTCATCTTATTTTTAGATAATTGCAATTCTATCTCACCTTAAGCAGTTAGTGTGAAAATTTTATTAAATTATGTTTATAATATGTAAAGTATTTTAGCTTTTTTTATATGGCCTCAGCGTAATTGTCCATTTACACGAGTTGAAAGTTAACTAAAACTAAATATTATTAAATGATCGTACCTATACAAAAACAAATTTCGTAGCGAAAGTAATAACGTTCGGTATGCCAAGGAATATAAATTGCAAATCACACGAAATTAAAAAACATCCTAAAGTCTTAATTATTCAGCACTTTATAAAAAGTACAAAACATTTTAATCAAAATTAAATGTAGGTACTTATATACCTTTACTAATAATACTGTCTAGACATTATTATTAGTTGGCTGGCTATTAGTAGGCTGTGTATACAGCCAAGTACCTACTGTGAGTACACAAAACAAGCTGTGGGAAAAACACTAATTACTACTTAATTTTATATCCACATCTATGTCAAAAGCGTTACAAAGGTTAAAATATGACCACATCCTCCCACTCAACACATGAAATGCCCTTCTAAACAAAATATATGTTCCATAATAAAACGTCTACGGGCTATAAACATAAAAAAGCCTTTGTTCCTTTACACCATAAAAATTCATGTACGGACGTATTAGGTCGGTACGTAAGCACGCCTTTTATTTGTAGAGCCAATATAAACTTCACGAAACGAGCTGAACTGTCAATGACAGATATGTTTCGGGGTTTGGTACTCGTAAAGGTGGTTACTGGCCGGTGTTACGGGGCGTAATATAATTTGTACCGAGCATGCGTTACGCCGCGCCGCCGCCGTCTAGTTGCTCGCTTCTAGAGCCTTCAGAACAACACGAACGCTCGCTGCATAGTAGCATTATTTTACGTCCCATGACCCTACTGGCCAGTACCCACTTTGACGCTCTGTCAAGTTGTTCTGAAGCATTATGTGCTTGGATACCCAAAATATTTTCGTCAGATACCTAGATTTATTTTTTATAAGAATTCTAACTTCTTGAAGGAGACAAGCGTAATATATGATTTTTCATTACTCATACTCGGAAAGTAGGTCCAAAAAAATAAATAAATAAATAAGTAGTAGGTATGTAGTAAAGAGCAGGTCGCTAGTGATTTCATCAGAGAAGAGAATTTTATTTTACATAAAAAGTCTATAATATTTCTTTAGCTAGCTTTCGTTTTTGTTTTAACTTCCTTGTAACCTTAATAAAAAGCAGTGTTTACCTCGGGTGAAAGTAATTTAATTATTCCCTAGAATTATTAGCCTCGAACAACGTCTCGGGACGTCTGGGGACTCTGGACTATAGATAAGTTACTTCCGACCCTAGGGTAAAAATTTACTATTATGCAATGTTATTCTTGTATCATATGTTTTACTGTTTATTTCAGATTTTCTTGTGTCAAACGTTCTTTCCCCGGCTCTGTTGGAAGACCAGCGTTGGCTGTAACGAGTGTACAACCATAGTTAAACATTACCAGAATCGTTTTATAACCAGTTGGAAAAGGCCGATGATGAGGAACAAAATTTCATGTGTTTCCAGATAACCGGTAACCGGTCTGAGTCTGTATCAGTCCAGTCGACGAAACGGCACAAAGCTGTAACGGTGTTTTGTTCATAGTAAAAGGTAGTTTATTGCTGTTTTTTTTTTTATTTACAACCAATTTCTGTTGACTAACATTTGTACATTGTCGGTTTTCATAATTTACCGATTCAACTGATATTTAAAGGTTAATAACGACAGAACTCAAACCAAAATTGACTATACCTTTTCCGCAATCTTAATAAACTCATGGACATTGCGTTCACCTCATTCGGAAGTCTTGCACCTGGTGATTTACAAAAAGAATCACCAAAAATCTCAAATCACATTATAAATGCGAAAGTTTGGATGTTTGAATGCGTTTGTATTTGTTACTCTCTCAAGCAAAAACCGTAAACACATCCAGCTGTAAATGATAGAGGTAGTTCTATGCCTGCCATAACACATAGACTTGCTTTAAATGGTTTTTTTTTTTATTTACAATATCCACAGCTCTTAGAAATACAACTTGACAAAACTTATACTATTATTAGATACCTACAGCCAATAAAGGATTTACATTTTATAAGTCTAACACAGTTTACAATCACTAAATCCTTAAATTTTACTTAAAATTAAAACTAAGTTTAGACATGTACATAGGGCCTTATAAAAAATATTATGTTATCCACATTGATCCAGTTCAGTTAAAAATGTTTATCTCATTAATCAGTTCCCATGGTATAGAAATAACCTTGATTAAGACGCTTTAAAAAATAAATTGATAATCTGAACGAACCTAATCTTAACTAGGTATAATCCTAATCTAAACCTAAACATTTCCTTCTTTAGACTGACCACTATTGGACAGGAAATTACCCACACATAGCAACAAATCATTACAAAATGGCTTGGCAAATATGTAATTTTCATCCCTTATCCCCATAAAAGCAAAGAGCGTGTGATAAAAATGTGGAAATTTCATTTGTGTAAGCACGCATAAACCTTCTGGCTTAGGATCGGGAGACATGGCCTACGTGCCGTAGTATTAAATTTAGGTCTAGTCAGATACTCGTTTATGCCCTAAACAGCTTTTTATCTTTATTTAACATTCGCCAACAGATGCCACAAAATTGGCAAGACATGACATCTAACATTAGCTTTACCAAGGCTGAGGCAAAGCGTATATTACTTAAATTCAACAGAAATGATCACTCACCGTGTAGAAAAAACAACAATTTAGAAGTAGATTAAAAAAAATACGCTATATCATATGTAATTCAAATTCAATACATCTAACTGAGCGAATTAAAATTTATCTATACTGAAATCTTCTGAGAATAAATGGACCTTTGTATTTACCTCGTTACGTGCCTACCCTTTTCAAAACAATAAGGTCCTTTGTTAAGCAACTAAAACATTACATCTCAATCGGTATTGTGTGATATCATGCTTGACCTGAAGTATCGATATCGATAGCCTGAACCAGCAAGTTCCTTCTCTAAATAAGTAAGTGCTAAACCACAGACGGGTTACAGAGATGCGCGGTTTTTGTATGGCGCCTCTACTGGATATGTACTCGATGTCCATATCGCACCGACAGAGCCACTTTGAACCTGCAGAATCAACTAAACACTGTGTGAACGTTCTGAATACACTTAACACTTGAGACCAAATAAACACGTTAACTAATCACTTATTACTCGCACTTGCACTAAACAAAGTGTAAACCAGCTATTAGTGACTTTGTAAAGTTATTTTAATCTGACAAGTGACTGTCAATAGTACGTTCGGTTCTGACTTTTTTGCGTTCCGCTTACAACAAAGGAAAATGTAGGAAACTGTAATGTATCTGAAGCAAAAAACATAACAACAACCATAGCAAATCGGTTGACAACTTTTATACCACCAGAAGATAAACTTGGGTATTCTAGGAAATGTTGATCAAGGTGAATGGAAGTCATTTTCATAGCGCACTTACCAGGTGCAAGTGAAGAGAAATCAATAACAACTTATTTTTTTTTTGTTATAATAATTAACTGTATGAAATTTGACTTGTCTAAGTGCTTATTTTGTAAGCCTAAAAAAAAAAGTTATTGAATCTGAATCTGAATCAATGATTGAGAGTACAAGATGAGCAAATGTTCTTGAAGCGCGCCTAATCTGGTTTCCATTTTCAAATCGAAACGAATTAGTAAATGGAATTGCAAAACAAACAGGCAACGATCGTTATGTGCATAGTTCAAATATGTGTGTGATAGTTCAAAACTACTTTAGCGCCAGTTAAGTCAGCGCTCACTATAAAAATGTTTGTACCATTCGCATAATAACATAACTATCACTTTTGCTGGAAACTGTACCTTTTTAGGCGCGTTATTCTGTAGAACGTCCTTTATTTAGCACAAAATTGTATTTTCAAGGCCACACAGTCCCAGTTATATCCCATAAGACTAAGTATAAAGTTCCACAACGGGAACAAATGTAATGAAGATATGGAGCTTGCTCTGTGGTATGGCTTACTGGTTATTTTAAAGGGAAATGGAATTGTTGGTACTTCGAAGTCAGTGGAAATGATGCTATTTTAAGAGTTGGTTTGATTCGAAATTCGACCTTATTATTCCACACATTAATTTACTCTGTTTAACTGGTTTAGTACTATATAGTTATTCTGTGCTTTACAATAATTTTGTTAAATAATTTGTGATACTCGTAAACTGTATTTATCGTACTCATTTTTGTTCCCAATTTGAGACAGTTTACCAGAATTCTAAAATCATTTGACTTAGGTTCTTGATTCCATGATTACTATTGTAAAACGTAGGTACCCAAAAATATTTCATGATGATTTATTAATAATTAGAAATAATATTAAATGAAATCATTAACAATTTCTATTTATCTAAATAGGTATTTCCCTTATTATTGTTATAGAATATCTTAAGTTCTTCGCTCTACTTTTTTTTTTCATATGGAGTCTAATTATAGATTTATATTGAGTATTATTATTTATTATAATAAGTTCAATTTATTTTGTGATTATTTTGTTTTGTGTACCCAGATAAATAAACATTTAAGAATCATTCGGACAAAAAGGATATCAATTAAAAAACAGACACAAAGTTAACCCTAAGTAGCCGACACATACGTTATAAAATAAACAACAGAAAAAAGTAAAGGCCAAATAATTTCCAAAGCTAGCTAATTACCTTCTATATTTCACAAGCCCTTATGTTGATGTAGTTACAAATGTCTACCTTCTAATAACTCTACTGTTGCTACAGTAGGCAATGGTTATAAATAAACATTCCACTAAATCTGACAAGTAATTTATTGATGTTTGTATCGAATATAATCAGCCATTAGTGTACAGGTATCAACAGAAGTTCCAAAACAATATTATGGTATGCAAACTTTACCACTAACCGCTTACACAAATGTAATCTACTTTTTGGTTCAATATGAACTAAAAAGACCAGACTGTCATTTGTCGTTAAGATTGTGCAACAAACGCGACCTTAGTTATGGTCAAGCTATAAAGTGTTTTGCAGGCCACTGTACTGTTCATATAAAACTCGACGGTCAAAAATAATGGAGCAGCAATTTACTTCTCAAATCTCTTAACATCGAGATCAAGGCTCGATGTAGGCATGTACCCCCATCGGTAATTGTCTTGGGAAAATGTTTGATACCCTTCTATTTACAATGAATACTGGTTGGTGAGTCAGTTGTCAGTAATCGACCAATAGCTGGTAAATTTAGGTGAATTTATGAGTGTATCAATATCATATTATTTTTCACCGCGCATTGGCTGCATATTGATTGACGATTACCTACGTATAAAAAAAAGAAAATGAATAAATGAGTGGTGAAAATTCACATCTGAATCGACTTACAGAAAATTATGACGAAACCAAAAACATTACTTGGAAAAAGGAAACTCAATTTGATTGATGACTTCGCCCATACGCTGATATAATCTGAGATTCTAAAGCTTCCCAATTTCCTTATCAAAGAACATCTTAATTTGAAACTTTTCTTGCTAAGTTTTATTGTTTGTTAGTATTACCTATCCAGACTTGTTGGCATCTAGGCAAGTCAAACTTTACGCAAACAATCAGCGCTGGCCAGTCAGCAGAAAGGAATTAGAAGTCAGCAGAAACCTGCTTTTCGTATATAACGTGCCTTATTGCAGGCGGTTTTATTGTTTGTAATATTGCCCAGACTTGATAGCTTCTAGGCAAGTCAAACTCGCAAACAATCAGCGCTGGCCAGTCAGCAGAAAGGAATTAGAAGTCAGCAGAAACCTGCTTTTCGTATATAACGTGCCTTATTGCAAGCGTCGCTTGCAGCTATTGTCAGCAGAAAATTCAATTTGGTGTCTGTGAACCTTTATGGGAACAACACATGCTTGGGTCAAATACCTCTGAGAAATACGACTGATCATAAGATTCCAGATTGCATTCTTTACTCGTGAACAATTATTCTTAGGTACCTAGTTATTGCAGATTGTGGGTAGATTTATCTACCTAATACAAGTAAAAGTATCAAATAGTTGAAGCATAACATAAATAATAATTAAATGTTTTAGTGCTAAGTAGTAGTTTGTGAGAATACGGGAATGACAGTCATGTTGATTCATAAAGTATGTCTATAAGGAGTCTCATAATAATAATAATAATAAATAAATAATGCTGGACAATCCACACAGCATCATCTAGCCCCAAGCTAAGCAGAGCTTGTGTTATGGGTACTAGATAACTGATATACATAATACAATATTATTAAATAGATAGATATTTTTTATTATACATAGTAAACGACCAGAACGCCCTGAACAAATATCTGCAGATCGTACAAATATTTGTCCCGAGGCGGGAATCGAACCCGCAACCTCCTGCGTCGCAGGCGCGGCGGACCTTGGCCCACCGCGTCACAGTGGTCGTCAATTTATAAAACAAAAAACAAACAAACACTTTTATTAAACTTGCTCTATCAGTGTGTGGTACATATCATACAACTGAATTTTAGACCAGATATCTTCGACCGATAGAGGTGTGGCACACAATTTTTTTGTTGTAACAAGGAGGCGGACACTGAGACTGCTCCACAGTTGATAACTTTTGCGGCCTTTTATTCGTAACTTCTATTAATACCACAGTACATATACATATGTATACTGTGTTAATACCTTATCAAAAATTAATTATTTAAAGTATTTTTTTGTAGGATTTTTTACATTATGTAAGTTTGATGACGACGCAATATCGTGATACCTTCGAGCCGATCTAATTAATGATGTAGACAGAAAATTGTTACGTGTGGGAAAATCTTGCAACTGAATTTTAGGCCATTTATCATCAACCGAAAGAGGGGAGTTTTGGCATAATTATTTAAGTTCAGTGACGATACAATATGTGCCATTAGCTGGTCTGATAATTGACTAAACTGAAGAACAGAGTTTGGTCTTAAATGATAAATAAAAAAATATCCTATTATTACAAATGAATTAACTTATGAAGTATACAAAAAATAAATTAGTGAGGAAAAGTAACTTTACTCAACAGCAAAGCTAGCTAGCTGGTTATATATTAGATTGAAATACAGCACAGATTACTCCGCAATTCAAGACCTAATTTTGATAATATAAAGCATAATTAAATAGCTATTGTAGACACACATGTCATTTATTCAAAGAAAACAATTGTAGGTTGTAACGTGTCGCATCGATAGGTACCTACTTACATTCCAACTACCCTTTTTGGGAGTAAGCATGATGTTGAATGATACAAATAAAAGAATGAATGGATGAATATGTTAGGGATGGCTCATTAGAATCAACTAATCGAAATAGGTATGCTATTCGATGGTACCAAATAGTTTTAGTGCACCCTACAGTATCATCATAATGGTAGACGTAGAAAATAAAGCTTAAGCTTACAGTATTTAGTTTTACGCTTAACGTACTTATTTTACGCCTACCGTTGTTAAACGACACGTTGCACATAATTAAGTAGCACGTTGCCAACGTGCGACTTAATTATTTATCTACCTCCAGATTATTAGCAGTTACCTCAATTGTTTCAATTGTAAATACTGGTGCTTATTTGGGTACTTATCTATGTATTTGTAATTTAGGGTACGATGTACTTATTTACAAATTATTTATCTAGACTAACTGGTTGTTTATTTGCTTTTTGAAACTATCATTGAAATAAGAATACGTCAAAAAGAAAGATGTGAATGCAAAAACAGCGATGTATATTTAAAACTAGCTGTACCCGCGACTTTGTCTGCGATTGCCATATTTGTTTCATATATTTAGCTTTCATCCCCTCTCCCAGGGGAACCTTACTGAATTTCATGATAAAATGTATCCTATGTTCTTCCTCGTAGTATGACCTCAAATCACGCTTAGTTTGATTCGAATACATCCAGCAGTTTCGGCGTAATGCGAGGTTAAAGAATTTTGCTTTCATCCCCTCTCCCTGGGGAATCTTACTGAATTTCAGGATAAAATGTATCCTATGTTCTTCCTCGTAGTATGGCCTCAAATCACGCTAAGTTTGATTCGAATACACCCAGCAGTTTCGGCGTAATGCGAGGTTAA
The DNA here is from genome assembly GCA_963931895.1 of Eupithecia pulchellata. NCBI lineage: Eukaryota > Metazoa > Arthropoda > Insecta > Lepidoptera > Geometridae > Eupithecia > Eupithecia pulchellata. The sequence goes on from OZ007523.1 coordinate 8,185,137, forward strand.
AATATTTTGCTTTCATCCCCTCTCCCAGGGGAACTTTACTGAATTTCAGGATAAAAAGTATTCTATGTCCTTCCTCGTAGTATGAACTCTAATCGCACCAAGTTTCATTCGAATACATCCAGCAGTTTCGGCGTAATGCGAGGTTAAAGAATTTTGCTTTCATCCCCTCTCCCAGGGGAACCTTACTGAATTCCAAGATAAAAAGTATCCTATGTCCTCCCTCGTAGTATGAACTCAAATCGCACCAAGTTTCATTCGAATACATCCAGCAGTTTCGGCGTGATGCGCGTTTAAGAAACAGACAGACAGACAGACAGACAGACAGACAGACAGACAGACAGACAGACATGAATGAAAAAAAATACAGTTTTGGCTTCAGTATCGATAATAGACTGCCCTTCAATAAAAATTTTCAAAATATCTTCAATGTACAGAATTGGACCTGTTACAGTTTTATTATAAGTATAGATTCAATTATTCATCTATACTTTAATGGTTTTAACAGAGCCAATTATAAAATGTACAGTTGAATTCATTATTTGAAGCATATACATAAGTTTATAAATCAGTGGCAAAAGTTATTCTTTCGTCCTAATCGAAAAGTTCCTAATGTAAAAACAAATACGTATGGTATTTCAGACCACTTTTTTAAAATTTAACTTGAATGAAGAGTATTTACTCATTCAGTATCGGGTAGTTCTCATAGTAAGGCTGTGCTCACTTGCTCTCCGCTACTTACGTACTGTTTACTGTTATTAACATCACTGTGAACAGTTTGAAGTTACCGGTGCCAGATAACAACCTCAACTACATCTACAAATGTTTTTACCCTTGGGACGTTTGTTTTATTGAAGATATTGGAAGAATTCCGTGAGCATAAATCATAAACTTTATTTTTCTACCGTCATCTAAAATTTTGATGAGTGAATGAAATTAGACGGACAACTAGTCTGAATATTTTTGTTGCCAGCACTAAATACAACATTCTAGAGACATCTAGTAACGAGTGGCTCAACTAATAATTATCCAACCAACACCACCTATTGACAAGTAGCGTAATTAAACAACGCCATCTATCTAAAATATTTTTGACTAAGTTAGGATCGATATAGATCATGCCTAAGTTGGATAGATGTGGAACATGCGGAAAATTTATTTCACATGCAGATGGCGCTAGTTGTAACAAGTGCCCTAATATATACCATAGTGCCTGCATTAAGCTCCCGTCAGACGTCACGCTGAAAGAGAATTGGATATGCCCGGCTTGTAAGTCGAAGTTACCTTACCCTGACGACCAGTATTACACTCCTGAAAAATATGAGTTTCAGAAACCGACTCTATCACTGAGCTCAAGTCAAGTACATGAGGAAATGGAGACCAGTGGAATAAATTACGACGATACAGCCCATAATATTACTGAGGAATTTAAGACACAAGAGCTGGCCTTAGAAATAAGGCTTTTTCGCACCGAGATTGAGTCAGTTCGTTCTTGTTTGTGTGAATTCAAAGACCAGATCTCTAGCAGCTTGGAAGCGGTACGCGACGAAGTACGTGAAATAAGGCAAGACGTTCAGTCTCTCTCTGCTGCGTTTGAGATCTGCAACACTCGTATTGAATCTCTCGAATCCAGAGTACAAGACCTAGAAGCTGGATCTCAACTAAACTCACATAGTGAGATCATCGCTCAGCTGGAAAATTCCGTGACCAAGTTGGTGGATGAGATTGATGAAAGAGACCAGCGATCTCTCCAAAATGACGTCGAAATAACAGGTATACCTGAGCTTGAGGGTGAGTCGGTGCATCATATCGTGCTGGCTGTGGCAAAGAAACTGGGTTCCTGCCTAGACGAGCGTGATATTGTGAGTGCAAGGCGCGTAGGACCGCGCCGCGCCAACCCCTCGCTCTCGCCGGGCGGCAGTATCAGCGGAGGTATGACGGCGGCGGCGGCGGCGGTAGGGGCAGTCTCAGTGCGTCCGCGCCCAATCGCCATCAGCTTGACACGTCGGATTCTCCGCGACCAGCTGCTTAAAAACGCGAGAGTACGTCGAGGTGCTACTACTGAGGATCTGGGGCTGCCCCTGCAGTGTCACTCGCATCTCTACGTGAACGAGAGACTCACTAAGAAAAACAGAGTGCTTTTCGGGAAAACCCGTGACGCTGCCAGGCGCATGAATTGGGCCGCGCCGTGGACCAGGGACGGCCGTATTCTCGTCAGGCGGGATCAATCCTCCCCTACCATGATGATGAAAAATGAATCTGATCTGTTGCGTGTTTTCGGTAGTGGTTTTTCCAATACAGCTGAACAGTAGTAAAAGTAATGGTTACTGTTCTACAATATACATAGAGTCTTTTAACTTATTATATAAAATGCATATTTTATCTACGCTTATTTTGTCAGGATTTGTTTTTATTTATGATTTTTCACTTAACACTACAGTTGATATTCTGTACCTAAAGGCTATACTATGTAACTGTTTATATGTTTTGTTTAGTTTAATATCGCTATGTTTAGAAGAGTATGATCCCTATGTTTATGCTATTTTTCCCCTATTTATATTGCTGCCGAAAATAATTGAAATAATTTTACTACGAAGTAAGTCTAAGAAAGTTAGTACACTTAGTACTACTATGTTATCTGCTAGACTGCGACACATAGAGATGGCTAAGTTGAACACTTTTTACTGTTTTGTTAATATCCTGTATCGTGCACAAGCATTTGTAACTGTACCAGGTTCACGCTTTATTAGCAAGTTTTACCTACTTAAATTAAAATGTTTATGATGGCTAAATATAAGCTTTTAAAGTTAGGTCTCTATAACGCTGGTTCACTTGGTACAGGACATGATGACTTTCAAATAGCCATGGCTCGGTTTGAGCCTGACATAGTTGCTATTAACGAGACTTGGATTAGGCAGGGTGAAGAGGCGCGAGCACCTAGAGTCCCGGGGTACCGTTTTCGACATTCGCCTCGTCCCGCCGAAGTGCGCGGTGGTCGTGGAGGGGGTGTTGGTTTCTATATTAGAAATGGAGTCCAGCTTCGCAGGTTAAATGTGCCTAGTCTCACCATAGAACAGATGTGGTTCTCTACCTCAGTTAATGGTCGTCGGTTGGCTATAGGAACAGCCTATCGCCCACCATGGCTAAATATTGACACATTCATAGACGCATTAACAGAGTCCGTCACTTTTTTCTCTAATTATGATCATCTCATATTGATGGGTGATTTCAATATTAATATGTTGGATAAAAACAATAGAATGACTAAAAAATTTATACAGTTTCTACAGTACATAAATCTAGTCCAATATGTGAATGAACCAACACATTTTACCCATGATTCCCAAACATTGATAGATTTAGTCTGCGCCAATGTGGATATACGTGATGTAACCACATCTAATATCTCCGGCTCAAACGGTCATGCCATGATAAACGTCACCGTTAATTTAAAAAAAAGTAAAACTAAACGTAAATATATAACTTATAGACCAATCAAATACATAAACTTAGAAGATTTTAATGAAGACCTTAATAGTATCAACTGGTCAACTGTTACTAATATGAACTCTGTTGATGAAATGCTTCACAACTTTAATTTAATAATTTTAAATATTTTTGACAAGCACGCTCCTATAAAAAACGCCGTCATCAAAAAAAGAAATCTTCCCTGGATCACCGATAACATGAAACTTATATACAAGCTACGGGAAGAAGCATTTGTTAAATATAAAAAAGACAAAACAGATACAAGTAAAGAATATTTCAAGAACTTAAAATCATTAGCTAATACTAGTCTCTTTAATGAAAAAAAGGCCTATTTTGATCACCACATTAATTCTGTTTGTCACAATTCAAAAGAGTTGTGGAAAAACCTTAAAAGTAATATTCTTCCTAATTCCGATGACCATGATATTCTTCCCGATTATTTAAGTAACCCCAATGACATCAATAAGTATTTCCTTGATGTTCCTGCATCCAATATGGTTCCAAGCTTTGAAATTGATTATTTTGAAAACCATAGATTTGGTGATTCGGTTTTCTCTTTCCATACAGTTGAGGAGACGGAAATAGCTAAACATATACTATCTATCAAATCTAATGCACAAGGGTATGATGGCATTACTATTGATATGATTCTCCTGACGCTTCCACAAACCCTTAATGTAATCACGGCCATCATTAACAGCTCTATTTTAACTGCTCGATTTCCCACTTCTTGGAAAACAGGACTAATAACACCTATACCTAAAACTTCTAATCCCACCACATTGAAAGATCTGCGGCCCATTAGTATTCTCCCCTGTTTGTCAAAAATTTTAGAAAAAGTTATTCATTATCAACTTAGTAATTACCTCGAAGTCAATGACATCCTTCCTGATGTACAGTCAGGATTTAGAAAAGGAAGAGGGACTGTTACGGCCCTTCTTGACGTAACTGATAACATCATTAATAATCAAGATCAAGGGCTGGGAACCATCCTTACTCTTCTGGATTTTTCACGAGCTTTTGACTGCCTGAATATAACGTTGCTCTTAAGTAAACTCACATTTTATGGCCTGGATAGTCACGCTGTCTCATGGTTCTCCAGTTACCTCTGTGAGCGAACTCAGCGTGTTAAAGTGGTCAATGAAGATGGTTTTTGTTCTCTCTCTGATCCAATGGTAGTGACACGCGGAGTACCGCAAGGATCGATTCTAGGACCTCTGCTATTTATCATCTATACTGCTGACATCACTAAGGAAATACTTCACTGTCACTATCATTTGTATGCAGATGACGTTCAGATATACCTGTCATTTAAACCTAATGATGTGACGATTGCAACAAATAAAATAACTGACGATCTTAATCGTATTCAAGTCTGGACGGGTAGAAATGCCCTTATGTTAAATGCCTCAAAGTCTAAATATATAGTGCTTGGTAGTAAAAAACAGGTCGCTAATATTACAACAGCTAATCCTGAAATTTTCATTCTTGACCAACGTTTGGAAAGAGTTTCGGAAGCTAGAAATCTTGGGATCGTTTTTGACAGTCACCTTCGTTTCGAAAGTCACGTGTTGAATCTAGTTAGAAGTTGTTTTTATAGACTAAAAATTTTATACAAAATTAGGAACTTGCTACGGGAAGATTTACGCATTATTATCAAAAGTAATATGTATAAATAAGTTTCGAGAGAGTTCAAACATAAAATTCCTGAAATAACGAATCATATAATTTCAGTGACTGAGAGTACAAGATGAGCAAATTGTTGTGATGTTCTTGAAGCGCGCCTAATTTGGTTTCCATTTTCAAATCGAAACTAATTTGTAAATGGAATTGCAAAACAAACAGACAACGATCGGCTACAGCGCATTGCTATTGGTGCTACAAACGAAAGAAGAGATGTACAGACAGCGACAGAATTACCTAATGTCTAGAGAAATGCATAATCTTTACTGGATTTTTTTTTATTAATTTCCAATTTCCCCCCTTATATTGCGACTTTAGGGAGGAAACTGGAATAAGCCTTGGCTCGCATCCAGTCTTTTTCATATATTCTTTAATCGATAAATAATATCTTTGCGATTTAACGGCTTTTGCACACTATGCGTAAAAATTTAATACAAAAAAGTCTTATAAGCAAAATAACTAAAAATTCGGCGATAAATTCCCAAGAAAAATTTATTCTCAAGATGGAACATTTATTAATATAAATCTATGAACAATCAAAGTTCAAAACTACTTTAGCGCCAGTTAAGTCAGTGCTCACTATAAAAATGTTTGTACCATTCGCATAACAAAATAACTACCACTTTTACTGGAAACTGTACCATTTTATGCACGTTATTCTGTATAGCGTCCTTTATTTAGCACAAAATTGTATTTTCAAGGCCACACAGTCCCAGTTATATCCCATAAGACTAAGTATAAAGTTCCACAACGGGAACATATCTTCATTACACATGGAGCTTGCTCAGTTGTATGGCTTACTGGTTATTTCAAAGGGAAATGGAATTGTTGATACTTCGCAAGTCAGTGGAAATGATGCTATTTTAAGAGTTGGTTTGATTCGAAAGTTCGACCTTATTATTCCACACATTAATTTACTCTCTTTAACTGGTTTATTACTATATAGTTATTCTGTGCTTTAAAATTATTTTGTTAAAATAAGCTGTACTTATTGTACTTTTTTGGTCCGAATTTGAGCCAGTTTACCAGAATTATAAAATCACTTAACTTAGGTTCCCGATTCCATGCTTACAATTGTGAAATATCCAAAAATATTTCATGATATTTTTTTAATAATTAGAAATAATATTAAATGAAATCATTAATAATGCTATCTATCCCTTATTTAATTATTGTTATAAAATATTTTGACTTCTTTGCTCTACTTTTTTTGTTCATATTGAGTCTAATTATAGATTTATATTCAGTATTATTATTTATTATAATAAGTTCAGTTTATTTTGTATTATTTTGTTTTGTGTACCCAGATAAATAAACATTTAAGAATAATCCGGTCCGAAATGATATCAATTAAAAAACAGACACAAAGTTAACCCTAAGTAGCCGACACATACGTTATAAAATAAACAACAGAAAAAAGTAAAGGCCAAATAATTTCCAAAGCTAGCTAATTACCTACCTTCTATATTTCACAAGCCTTAATGTTGATTTAGTTACAAATGTCTACCTTCTAATAACCCTACTGTTGTTACAGTAGACAATGGTTATAAATGAACATTCCACTAAATCTGACAAGTAATCTATTATGTTGTATATTGATGTTTGTATCGAATATAATCCGCCATTAGTGTACAGGCATCAACAGAAGTTCCAAAACAATATTATTCTATGCAAACTTTTACCACTAACCGCGTACATAAATGTAATCTACTTTTTGGTTCAGTATGAACTAAAAATACCAGACTGTCATTTGTCGTTTAGATTGTGCAACAAACGCGCGCTTAATGGTCAAGCTATCAAGTGTTTTGCAGGCCACTGTACTGTTCATATAAAACTCGACGGTCAAAAATAATAAAGCAGCAATTATCTTCTCAAATCTCTTCACATCGAGATCAAGGCTCGATGTAGGCATGTACCCACATCGGTAATTGTCTTGGGAAAATGTTTGATACCCTTCTATTTACAATGAATACTGGTTGGTGAGTCAGTTGTCAGTAATCGACCAATAGCTGGTAAATTTAGGTGAATTTATGAGTGTATCAATATCATATTATTTTTCACCGCGCATTGGCTGCATATTGATTGACGATTACGTATAAAAAAAAAGAAAATTAAGAAATGAGTGGTGAAAATTCACATTTGAATCGACTTGCAGGAAATTATGATAAAACCAAAAACATGAATTGGAAAAAGGAAACTCAATTTGATTGATGACTTCTCCATACGCTGATATAATCTGAGATTCTAAAGCTTCCCAATTTCCTTATCAAAGAACATCTTAATTTGAAACTTTTCTTGCTAAGTTTTATTGTTTGTTAGTATTACCTATCCAGACTTGTTGGCATCTAGGCAAGTCAAACTTTACGCAAACAATCAGCGCTGGCCAGTCAGCAGAAAGGAATTAGAAGTCAGCAGAAACCTGCTTTTCGTATATAACGTGCCTTATTGCAGGCGGTTTTATTGTTTGTAATATTGCCCAGACTTGATAGCTTCTAGGCAAGTCAAACTCGCAAACAATCAGCGCTGGCCAGTCAGCAGAAAGGAATTAGAAGTCAGCAGAAACCTGCTTTTCGTATATAACGTGCCTTATTGCAGGCGTCGCTTGCAGCTATTGTCAGCAGAAAATTCAATTTGGTGTCTGTGAACCTTTATGGGAACAACACATGCTTGGGTCAAATACCTCTGAGAAATACGACTGATCATAAGATTCCAGATTGCATTCTTTACTCGTGAACAATTATTCTTAGGTACCTAGTTATTGCAGATTGTGGGTAGATTTATCTACCTAATACAAGTAAAAGTATCAAATAGTTGAAGCATAACATAAATAATAATTAAATGTTTTAGTGCTAAGTAGTAGTTTGTGAGAATACGGGAATGACAGTCATGTTGATTCATAAAGTATGTCTATAAGGAGTCTCATAATAATAATAATAATAAATAAATAATGCTGGACAATCCACACAGCATCATCTAGCCCCAAGCTAAGCAGAGCTTGTGTTATGGGTACTAGATAACTGATATACATAATACAATATTATTAAATAGATAGATATTTTTTATTATACATAGTAAACGACCAGAACGCCCTGAACAAATATCTGCAGATCGTACAAATATTTGTCCCGAGGCGGGAATCGAACCCGCAACCTCCTGCGTCGCAGGCGCGGCGGACCTTGGCCCACCGCGTCACAGTGGTCGTCAATTTATAAAACAAAAAACAAACAAACACTTTTATTAAACTTGCTCTATCAGTGTGTGGTACATATCATACAACTGAATTTTAGACCAGATATCTTCAACCGATAGAGGTGTGGCACACAATTTTTTTGTTGTAACAAGGAGGCGGACACTGAGACTGCTCCACAGTTGATAACTTTTGCGGCCTTTTATTCGTAACTTCTATTAATACCACAGTACATATACATATGTATACTGTGTTAATACCTTATCAAAAATTAATTATTTAAAGTATTTTTTTGTAGGATTTTTTACATTATGTAAGTTTGATGACGACGCAATATCGTGATACCTTCGAGCCGATCTAATTAATGATGTAGACAGAAAATTGTTACGTGTGGGAAAATCTTGCAACTGAATTTTAGGCCATTTATCATCAACCGAAAGAGGGGAGTTTTGGCATAATTATTTAAGTTCAGTGACGATACAATATGTGCCATTAGCTGGTCTGATAATTGACTAAACTGAAGAACAGAGTTTGGTCTTAAATGATAAATAAAAAAATATCCTATTATTACAAATGAATTAACTTATGAAATATGATATGAAATACAGCACAGATTACTCCGCAATTCAAGACCTAATTTTGATAATATAAAGCATAATTAAATAGCTATTGTAGACACACATGTCATTTATTCAAAGAAAACAATTGTAGGTTGTAACGTGTCGCATCGATAGGTACCTACTTACATTCCAACTACCCTTTTTGGGAGTAAGCATGATGTTGAATGATACAAATAAAAGAATAAATGGATGAATATGTTAGGGATGGCTCATTAGAATCAACTAATCGAAATAAGTATGCTATTCGATGGTACCAAATAGTTTTAGTGCACCCTACAGTATCATCATAATGGTAGACGTAGAAAATAAAGCTTAAGCTTACAGTATTTAGTTTTACGCTTAACGTACTTATTTTACGCCTACCGTTGTTAAACGACACGTTGCACATAATTAAGTAGCACGTTGTTAACAACGTGCGACCTAATTATTTATCTACCTCCAGATTATTAGCAGTTACCTCAATTGTTTCAATTGTAAATACTGGTGCTTATTTGGGTACTTATCTATGTATTTGTAATTTAGGGTACGATGTACTTATTTACAAATTATTTATCTAGACTAACTGGTTGTTTATTTGCTTTTTGAAACTATCATTGAAATAAGAATACGTCAAAAAGAAAGATGTGAATGCAAAAACAGCGATGTATATTTAAAACTAGCTGTACCCGCGACTTTGTCTGCGATTGCCATATTTGTTTCATATATTTAGCTTTCATCCCCTCTCCCAGGGGAACCTTACTGAATTTCATGATAAAATGTATCCTATGTTCTTCCTCGTAGTATGACCTCAAATCACGCTTAGTTTGATTCGAATACATCCAGCAGTTTCGGCGTAATGCGAGGTTAAAGAATTTTGCTTTCATCCCCTCTCCCTGGGGAATCTTACTGAATTTCAGGATAAAATGTATCCTATGTTCTTCCTCGTAGTATGGCCTCAAATCACGCTAAGTTTGATTCGAATACACCCAGCAGTTTCGGCGTAATGCGAGGTTAAAATATTTTGCTTTCATCCCCTCTCCCAGGGGAACTTTACTGAATTTCAGGATAAAAAGTATTCTATGTCCTTCCTCGTAGTATGAACTCTAATCGCACCAAGTTTCATTCGAATACATCCAGCAGTTTCGGCGTAATGCGAGGTTAAAGAATTTTGCTTTCATCCCCTCTCCCAGGGGAACCTTACTGAATTCCAAGATAAAAAGTATCCTATGTCCTCCCTCGTAGTATGAACTCAAATCGCACCAAGTTTCATTCGAATACATCCAGCAGTTTCGGCGTGATGCGCGTTTAAGAAACAGACAGACAGACAGACAGACAGACAGACAGACAGACAGACAGACATGAATGAAAAAAAATACAGTTTTGGCTTCAGTATCGATAATAGACTGCCCTTCAATAAAAATTTTCAAAATATCTTCAATGTACAGAATTGGACCTGTTACAGTTTTATTATAAGTATAGATTCAATTATTCATCTATACTTTAATGGTTTTAACAGAGCCAATTATAAAATGTACAGTTGAATTCATTATTTGAAGCATATACATAAGTTTATAAATCAGTGGCAAAAGTTATTCTTTCGTCCTAATCGAAAAGTTCCTAATGTAAAAACAAATACGTATGGTATTTCAGACCACTTTTTTAAAATTTAACTTGAATGAAGAGTATTTACTCATTCAGTATCGGGTAGTTCTCATAGTAAGGCTGTGCTCACTTGCTCTCCGCTACTTACGTACTGTTTACTGTTATTAACATCACTGTGAACAGTTTGAAGTTACCGGTGCCAGATAACAACCTCAACTACATCTACAAATGTTTTTACCCTTGGGACGTTTGTTTTATTGAAGATATTGGAAGAATTCCGTGAGCATAAATCATAAACTTTATTTTTCTACCGTCATCTAAAATTTTGATGAGTGAATGAAATTAGACGGACAACTAGTCTGAATATTTTTGTTGCCAGCACTAAATACAACATTCTAGAGACATCTAGTAACGAGTGGCTCAACTAATAATTATCCAACCAACACCACCTATTGACAAGTAGCGTAATTAAACAACGCCATCTATCTAAAATATTTTTGACTAAGTTAGGATCGATATAGATCATGCCTAAGTTGGATAGATGTGGAACATGCGGAAAATTTATTTCACATGCAGATGGCGCTAGTTGTAACAAGTGCCCTAATATATACCATAGTGCCTGCATTAAGCTCCCGTCAGACGTCACGCTGAAAGAGAATTGGATATGCCCGGCTTGTAAGTCGAAGTTACCTTACCCTGACGACCAGTATTACACTCCTGAAAAATATGAGTTTCAGAAACCGACTCTATCACTGAGCTCAAGTCAAGTACATGAGGAAATGGAGACCAGTGGAATAAATTACGACGATACAGCCCATAATATTACTGAGGAATTTAAGACACAAGAGCTGGCCTTAGAAATAAGGCTTTTTCGCACCGAGATTGAGTCAGTTCGTTCTTGTTTGTGTGAATTCAAAGACCAGATCTCTAGCAGCTTGGAAGCGGTACGCGACGAAGTACGTGAAATAAGGCAAGACGTTCAGTCTCTCTCTGCTGCGTTTGAGATCTGCAACACTCGTATTGAATCTCTCGAATCCAGAGTACAAGACCTAGAAGCTGGATCTCAACTAAACTCACATAGTGAGATCATCGCTCAGCTGGAAAATTCCGTGACCAAGTTGGTGGATGAGATTGATGAAAGAGACCAGCGATCTCTCCAAAATGACGTCGAAATAACAGGTATACCTGAGCTTGAGGGTGAGTCGGTGCATCATATCGTGCTGGCTGTGGCAAAGAAACTGGGTTCCTGCCTAGACGAGCGTGATATTGTGAGTGCAAGGCGCGTAGGACCGCGCCGCGCCAACCCCTCGCTCTCGCCGGGCGGCAGTATCAGCGGAGGTATGACGGCGGCGGCGGCGGCGGTAGGGGCAGTCTCAGTGCGTCCGCGCCCAATCGCCATCAGCTTGACACGTCGGATTCTCCGCGACCAGCTGCTTAAAAACGCGAGAGTACGTCGAGGTGCTACTACTGAGGATCTGGGGCTGCCCCTGCAGTGTCACTCGCATCTCTACGTGAACGAGAGACTCACTAAGAAAAACAGAGTGCTTTTCGGGAAAACCCGTGACGCTGCCAGGCGCATGAATTGGGCCGCGCCGTGGACCAGGGACGGCCGTATTCTCGTCAGGCGGGATCAATCCTCCCCTACCATGATGATGAAAAATGAATCTGATCTGTTGCGTGTTTTCGGTAGTGGTTTTTCCAATACAGCTGAACAGTAGTAAAAGTAATGGTTACTGTTCTACAATATACATAGAGTCTTTTAACTTATTATATAAAATGCATATTTTATCTACGCTTATTTTGTCAGGATTTGTTTTTATTTATGATTTTTCACTTAACACTACAGTTGATATTCTGTACCTAAAGGCTATACTATGTAACTGTTTATATGTTTTGTTTAGTTTAATATCGCTATGTTTAGAAGAGTATGATCCCTATGTTTATGCTATTTTTCCCCTATTTATATTGCTGCCGAAAATAATTGAAATAATTTTACTACGAAGTAAGTCTAAGAAAGTTAGTACACTTAGTACTACTATGTTATCTGCTAGACTGCGACACATAGAGATGGCTAAGTTGAACACTTTTTACTGTTTTGTTAATATCCTGTATCGTGCACAAGCATTTGTAACTGTACCAGGTTCACGCTTTATTAGCAAGTTTTACCTACTTAAATTAAAATGTTTATGATGGCTAAATATAAGCTTTTAAAGTTAGGTCTCTATAACGCTGGTTCACTTGGTACAGGACATGATGACTTTCAAATAGCCATGGCTCGGTTTGAGCCTGACATAGTTGCTATTAACGAGACTTGGATTAGGCAGGGTGAAGAGGCGCGAGCACCTAGAGTCCCGGGGTACCGTTTTCGACATTCGCCTCGTCCCGCCGAAGTGCGCGGTGGTCGTGGAGGGGGTGTTGGTTTCTATATTAGAAATGGAGTCCAGCTTCGCAGGTTAAATGTGCCTAGTCTCACCATAGAACAGATGTGGTTCTCTACCTCAGTTAATGGTCGTCGGTTGGCTATAGGAACAGCCTATCGCCCACCATGGCTAAATATTGACACATTCATAGACGCATTAACAGAGTCCGTCACTTTTTTCTCTAATTATGATCATCTCATATTGATGGGTGATTTCAATATTAATATGTTGGATAAAAACAATAGAATGACTAAAAAATTTATACAGTTTCTACAGTACATAAATCTAGTCCAATATGTGAATGAACCAACACATTTTACCCATGATTCCCAAACATTGATAGATTTAGTCTGCGCCAATGTGGATATACGTGATGTAACCACATCTAATATCTCCGGCTCAAACGGTCATGCCATGATAAACGTCACCGTTAATTTAAAAAAAAGTAAAACTAAACGTAAATATATAACTTATAGACCAATCAAATACATAAACTTAGAAGATTTTAATGAAGACCTTAATAGTATCAACTGGTCAACTGTTACTAATATGAACTCTGTTGATGAAATGCTTCACAACTTTAATTTAATAATTTTAAATATTTTTGACAAGCACGCTCCTATAAAAAACGCCGTCATCAAAAAAAGAAATCTTCCCTGGATCACCGATAACATGAAACTTATATACAAGCTACGGGAAGAAGCATTTGTTAAATATAAAAAAGACAAAACAGATACAAGTAAAGAATATTTCAAGAACTTAAAATCATTAGCTAATACTAGTCTCTTTAATGAAAAAAAGGCCTATTTTGATCACCACATTAATTCTGTTTGTCACAATTCAAAAGAGTTGTGGAAAAACCTTAAAAGTAATATTCTTCCTAATTCCGATGACCATGATATTCTTCCCGATTATTTAAGTAACCCCAATGACATCAATAAGTATTTCCTTGATGTTCCTGCATCCAATATGGTTCCAAGCTTTGAAATTGATTATTTTGAAAACCATAGATTTGGTGATTCGGTTTTCTCTTTCCATACAGTTGAGGAGACGGAAATAGCTAAACATATACTATCTATCAAATCTAATGCACAAGGGTATGATGGCATTACTATTGATATGATTCTCCTGACGCTTCCACAAACCCTTAATGTAATCACGGCCATCATTAACAGCTCTATTTTAACTGCTCGATTTCCCACTTCTTGGAAAACAGGACTAATAACACCTATACCTAAAACTTCTAATCCCACCACATTGAAAGATCTGCGGCCCATTAGTATTCTCCCCTGTTTGTCAAAAATTTTAGAAAAAGTTATTCATTATCAACTTAGTAATTACCTCGAAGTCAATGACATCCTTCCTGATGTACAGTCAGGATTTAGAAAAGGAAGAGGGACTGTTACGGCCCTTCTTGACGTAACTGATAACATCATTAATAATCAAGATCAAGGGCTGGGAACCATCCTTACTCTTCTGGATTTTTCACGAGCTTTTGACTGCCTGAATATAACGTTGCTCTTAAGTAAACTCACATTTTATGGCCTGGATAGTCACGCTGTCTCATGGTTCTCCAGTTACCTCTGTGAGCGAACTCAGCGTGTTAAAGTGGTCAATGAAGATGGTTTTTGTTCTCTCTCTGATCCAATGGTAGTGACACGCGGAGTACCGCAAGGATCGATTCTAGGACCTCTGCTATTTATCATCTATACTGCTGACATCACTAAGGAAATACTTCACTGTCACTATCATTTGTATGCAGATGACGTTCAGATATACCTGTCATTTAAACCTAATGATGTGACGATTGCAACAAATAAAATAACTGACGATCTTAATCGTATTCAAGTCTGGACGGGTAGAAATGCCCTTATGTTAAATGCCTCAAAGTCTAAATATATAGTGCTTGGTAGTAAAAAACAGGTCGCTAATATTACAACAGCTAATCCTGAAATTTTCATTCTTGACCAACGTTTGGAAAGAGTTTCGGAAGCTAGAAATCTTGGGATCGTTTTTGACAGTCACCTTCGTTTCGAAAGTCACGTGTTGAATCTAGTTAGAAGTTGTTTTTATAGACTAAAAATTTTATACAAAATTAGGAACTTGCTACGGGAAGATTTACGCATTATTTTGACGGAAAGTCTAGTTTTGTCTAAATTAAACTATGGTGACACCCTCTACGGGCCTCGTCTTCTTTCGTCATCTCAACGTCTTATTCAACGGATTCAAAACGCATGTTGCCGTTTTTGCTTCCATATTCCCCCTCGTACACATGTGAGCCCTTTCATAAATCAGGCTGGTCTTTTAAACATGGAATCGCGCCGAACTCTACATTTAGCGACTCTGGTGCATGAAATTATTAAATACAAGCGCCCTAAGTACTTATTCAACAAATTTGAGTGGTCCACGTCACGGAATCTCTACCGTACTCGTGCTTCTTCGTTCTTGCTTGTAGTTAAGCTGCATAAAACCACTGCATTTAGAGGAAGCTTCCGCTACCAGGCCACGAAGTGTTGGAATAATTTACCACCTCCATTACGGCAACCTGTTTCGAAGTCTACTTTTAAGCGTAGACTTAAAATGACACTTCTAGCCACACAAATGGATTGATAGCGGAGGCTCTCTAAAATTAAAATTATTTTTATTAATCCTGCAAATATTATAATTCAAACCTTCTAGTACCAAAATAAGCGATCGCGATTAGTCTTCTAGTTTAGTTTTTTTTATTTTCCTCTTTAGTATCGTATTTGATATTTATCATTTTTCATATTTTTTAATATCTTTAAATATGTTAAATCCCAAACTGTACTTAATTCTTAAGACAATCAATTAATAGAAACTCTAATTAGAATTACCTAGTACTTACATAGCTTTACTTCTTTTATATTTGTTTTGCTACCTGTTACTGATTGTGGGAACCGGCGGAAGAACAGCGTTATGTGTATTCACAGTGCACGTAGCTTTATGCTGAGCCGGCTCTCAGTTTTTAATTTCAATCATTAATTGTATCATTAACGTATAGGTGACTATTATGGCATTTCCTCGATGTTATTCACCGTAACCATAATAATTAGGCTGTAAGTAGTACCTAGCTAAAAAATTGTGATGTTTATCGATTGAAGTTAAAAATAAAATTATTTTCTTCTTCTTCTTTCTTCTTTACTCTATCTACTTTGCCATTAATCACAGTAAGTTCTTAGAAAAAGAAGTCATTCAAAAGATAATTTATCAATTGCGTTAGGACACCTTTTCATCTATCACCAGTACCTAATGCTAAAGTTTGGTTCAGGTGCACAATGTGTACAATGTGTGGCTCAACGTTTTTCATTGATCCAGCGAAAGATTAATTTTATAATCTACACTTTTTTATGTAAATTTCGCTAATGATGAGATAAGTAGGTTATAAATATAATACCTCTAAAAAAAGAATTTTTATAGACAAAGAAAATCACAAAAAAAAATTAACCAAATTATAATAAGTACAGACAGAAGCATTAATTGGTAACCCCCCTAATAGCTAAAGTTTACACTGCAAATCACTGTACGATTTACAAATCTTTTACTCAAATACTAAGAAACAAAAATGTATCACCCAGCGGGAAGCGAACCAGACATCCAATCGCTCACACAACAAGTAACGCACGCACCAACCAACTAAACCAACGAACCAGTTATCAACGCATCGAAATTTTATGTTATTAGTGTTCGATAGCGGATTTTTATTTATGAGATCTCTTTACACTGGATAAGAAAAAAAGAAGTTTTTGAGGGTAGATCTAAATATAATCTTGGTGAAAAAATAAAAGGTCACTAGCTATTCTCGATTCTAGTCTTGACTTACTGGTTTGCATTATAAATGAATTGAAGAATATTGAAGGAAATTACGCATATTAGTAATTTTGTGAGAACCAAGATCGCGGTGCTTTTCGAACTGCAAATGAGTAATCAGGAGATTGCTCGTTAGCTTTGAATTACGGTAAGTTATCTACTTATTATTGTGTCATAATCGTAACGAAACAAAGACATTTTGTTTTTTGTAAAACCTTGTTATCTTTGGCTTATATATAAATACCTAAGTATTGATTTGTTGTCTTACAAAATACCAGACTGTCATTTGTCGTTTAGATTGTGCAACAAACGCGCGCTTAATGGTCAAGCTATCAAGTGTTTTGCAGGCCACTGTACTGTTCATATAAAACTCGACGGTCAAAAATAATAAAGCAGCAATTATCTTCTCAAATCTCTTCACATCGAGATCAAGGCTCGATGTAGGCATGTACCCACATCGGTAATTGTCTTGGGAAAATGTTTGATACCCTTCTATTTACAATGAATACTGGTTGGTGAGTCAGTTGTCAGTAATCGACCAATAGCTGGTAAATTTAGGTGAATTTATGAGTGTATCAATATCATATTATTTTTCACCGCGCATTGGCTGCATATTGATTGACGATTACGTATAAAAAAAAAGAAAATTAAGAAATGAGTGGTGAAAATTCACATTTGAATCGACTTGCAGGAAATTATGATAAAACCAAAAACATGAATTGGAAAAAGGAAACTCAATTTGATTGATGACTTCTCCATACGCTGATATAATCTGAGATTCTAAAGCTTCCCAATTTCCTTATCAAAGAACATCTTAATTTGAAACTTTTCTTGCTAAGTTTTATTGTTTGTTAGTATTACCTATCCAGACTTGTTGGCATCTAGGCAAGTCAAACTTTACGCAAACAATCAGCGCTGGCCAGTCAGCAGAAAGGAATTAGAAGTCAGCAGAAACCTGCTTTTCGTATATAACGTGCCTTATTGCAGGCGGTTTTATTGTTTGTAATATTGCCCAGACTTGATAGCTTCTAGGCAAGTCAAACTCGCAAACAATCAGCGCTGGCCAGTCAGCAGAAAGGAATTAGAAGTCAGCAGAAACCTGCTTTTCGTATATAACGTGCCTTATTGCAGGCGTCGCTTGCAGCTATTGTCAGCAGAAAATTCAATTTGGTGTCTGTGAACCTTTATGGGAACAACACATGCTTGGGTCAAATACCTCTGAGAAATACGACTGATCATAAGATTCCAGATTGCATTCTTTACTCGTGAACAATTATTCTTAGGTACCTAGTTATTGCAGATTGTGGGTAGATTTATCTACCTAATACAAGTAAAAGTATCAAATAGTTGAAGCATAACATAAATAATAATTAAATGTTTTAGTGCTAAGTAGTAGTTTGTGAGAATACGGGAATGACAGTCATGTTGATTCATAAAGTATGTCTATAAGGAGTCTCATAATAATAATAATAATAAATAAATAATGCTGGACAATCCACACAGCATCATCTAGCCCCAAGCTAAGCAGAGCTTGTGTTATGGGTACTAGATAACTGATATACATAATACAATATTATTAAATAGATAGATATTTTTTATTATACATAGTAAACGACCAGAACGCCCTGAACAAATATCTGCAGATCGTACAAATATTTGTCCCGAGGCGGGAATCGAACCCGCAACCTCCTGCGTCGCAGGCGCGGCGGACCTTGGCCCACCGCGTCACAGTGGTCGTCAATTTATAAAACAAAAAACAAACAAACACTTTTATTAAACTTGCTCTATCAGTGTGTGGTACATATCATACAACTGAATTTTAGACCAGATATCTTCAACCGATAGAGGTGTGGCACACAATTTTTTTGTTGTAACAAGGAGGCGGACACTGAGACTGCTCCACAGTTGATAACTTTTGCGGCCTTTTATTCGTAACTTCTATTAATACCACAGTACATATACATATGTATACTGTGTTAATACCTTATCAAAAATTAATTATTTAAAGTATTTTTTTGTAGGATTTTTTACATTATGTAAGTTTGATGACGACGCAATATCGTGATACCTTCGAGCCGATCTAATTAATGATGTAGACAGAAAATTGTTACGTGTGGGAAAATCTTGCAACTGAATTTTAGGCCATTTATCATCAACCGAAAGAGGGGAGTTTTGGCATAATTATTTAAGTTCAGTGACGATACAATATGTGCCATTAGCTGGTCTGATAATTGACTAAACTGAAGAACAGAGTTTGGTCTTAAATGATAAATAAAAAAATATCCTATTATTACAAATGAATTAACTTATGAAGTATACAAAAAATAAATTAGTGAGGAAAAGTAACTTTACTCAACAGCAAAGCTAGCTAGCTGGTTATATATTAGATTGAAATACAGCACAGATTACTCCGCAATTCAAGACCTAATTTTGATAATATAAAGCATAATTAAATAGCTATTGTAGACACACATGTCATTTATTCAAAGAAAACAATTGTAGGTTGTAACGTGTCGCATCGATAGGTACCTACTTACATTCCAACTACCCTTTTTGGGAGTAAGCATGATGTTGAATGATACAAATAAAAGAATAAATGGATGAATATGTTAGGGATGGCTCATTAGAATCAACTAATCGAAATAAGTATGCTATTCGATGGTACCAAATAGTTTTAGTGCACCCTACAGTATCATCATAATGGTAGACGTAGAAAATAAAGCTTAAGCTTACAGTATTTAGTTTTACGCTTAACGTACTTATTTTACGCCTACCGTTGTTAAACGACACGTTGCACATAATTAAGTAGCACGTTGTTAACAACGTGCGACCTAATTATTTATCTACCTCCAGATTATTAGCAGTTACCTCAATTGTTTCAATTGTAAATACTGGTGCTTATTTGGGTACTTATCTATGTATTTGTAATTTAGGGTACGATGTACTTATTTACAAATTATTTATCTAGACTAACTGGTTGTTTATTTGCTTTTTGAAACTATCATTGAAATAAGAATACGTCAAAAAGAAAGATGTGAATGCAAAAACAGCGATGTATATTTAAAACTAGCTGTACCCGCGACTTTGTCTGCGATTGCCATATTTGTTTCATATATTTAGCTTTCATCCCCTCTCCCAGGGGAACCTTACTGAATTTCATGATAAAATGTATCCTATGTTCTTCCTCGTAGTATGACCTCAAATCACGCTTAGTTTGATTCGAATACATCCAGCAGTTTCGGCGTAATGCGAGGTTAAAGAATTTTGCTTTCATCCCCTCTCCCTGGGGAATCTTACTGAATTTCAGGATAAAATGTATCCTATGTTCTTCCTCGTAGTATGGCCTCAAATCACGCTAAGTTTGATTCGAATACACCCAGCAGTTTCGGCGTAATGCGAGGTTAAAATATTTTGCTTTCATCCCCTCTCCCAGGGGAACTTTACTGAATTTCAGGATAAAAAGTATTCTATGTCCTTCCTCGTAGTATGAACTCTAATCGCACCAAGTTTCATTCGAATACATCCAGCAGTTTCGGCGTAATGCGAGGTTAAAGAATTTTGCTTTCATCCCCTCTCCCAGGGGAACCTTACTGAATTCCAAGATAAAAAGTATCCTATGTCCTCCCTCGTAGTATGAACTCAAATCGCACCAAGTTTCATTCGAATACATCCAGCAGTTTCGGCGTGATGCGCGTTTAAGAAACAGACAGACAGACAGACAGACAGACAGACAGACAGACAGACAGACATGAATGAAAAAAAATACAGTTTTGGCTTCAGTATCGATAATAGACTGCCCTTCAATAAAAATTTTCAAAATATCTTCAATGTACAGAATTGGACCTGTTACAGTTTTATTATAAGTATAGATTCAATTATTCATCTATACTTTAATGGTTTTAACAGAGCCAATTATAAAATGTACAGTTGAATTCATTATTTGAAGCATATACATAAGTTTATAAATCAGTGGCAAAAGTTATTCTTTCGTCCTAATCGAAAAGTTCCTAATGTAAAAACAAATACGTATGGTATTTCAGACCACTTTTTTAAAATTTAACTTGAATGAAGAGTATTTACTCTATCTACTTTGCCATTAATCACAGTAAGTTCTTAGAAAAAGAAGTCATTCAAAAGATAATTTATCAATTGCGTTAGGACACCTTTTCATCTATCACCAGTACCTAATGCTAAAGTTTGGTTCAGGTGCACAATGTGTACAATGTGTGGCTCAACGTTTTTCATTGATCCAGCGAAAGATTAATTTTATAATCTACACTTTTTTATGTAAATTTCGCTAATGATGAGATAAGTAGGTTATAAATATAATACCTCTAAAAAAAGAATTTTTATAGACAAAGAAAATCACAAAAAAAAATTAACCAAATTATAATAAGTACAGACAGAAGCATTAATTGGTAACCCCCCTAATAGCTAAAGTTTACACTGCAAATCACTGTACGATTTACAAATCTTTTACTCAAATACTAAGAAACAAAAATGTATCACCCAGCGGGAAGCGAACCAGACATCCAATCGCTCACACAACAAGTAACGCACGCACCAACCAACTAAACCAACGAACCAGTTAACAACGCATCGAAATTTTATGTTATTAGTGTTCGATAGCGGATTTTTATTTATGAGATCTCTTTACACTGGATAAGAAAAAAAGAAGTTTTTGAGGGTAGATCTAAATATAATCTTGGTGAAAAAATAAAAGGTCACTAGCTATTCTCGATTCTAGTCTTGACTTACTGGTTTGCATTATAAATGAATTGAAGAATATTGAAGGAAATTACGCATATTAGTAATTTTGTGAGAACCAAGATCGCGGTGCTTTTCGAACTGCAAATGAGTAATCAGGAGATTGCTCGTTAGCTTTGAATTACGGTAAGTTATCTACTTATTATTGTGTCATAATCGTAACGAAACAAAGACATTTTGTTTTTTGTAAAACCTTGTTATCTTTGGCTTATATATAAATACCTAAGTATTGATTTGTTGTCTTACAAAATACCAGACTGTCATTTGTCGTTTAGATTGTGCAACAAACGCGCGCTTAATGGTCAAGCTATCAAGTGTTTTGCAGGCCACTGTACTGTTCATATAAAACTCGACGGTCAAAAATAATAAAGCAGCAATTATCTTCTCAAATCTCTTCACATCGAGATCAAGGCTCGATGTAGGCATGTACCCACATCGGTAATTGTCTTGGGAAAATGTTTGATACCCTTCTATTTACAATGAATACTGGTTGGTGAGTCAGTTGTCAGTAATCGACCAATAGCTGGTAAATTTAGGTGAATTTATGAGTGTATCAATATCATATTATTTTTCACCGCGCATTGGCTGCATATTGATTGACGATTACGTATAAAAAAAAAGAAAATTAAGAAATGAGTGGTGAAAATTCACATTTGAATCGACTTGCAGGAAATTATGATAAAACCAAAAACATGAATTGGAAAAAGGAAACTCAATTTGATTGATGACTTCTCCATACGCTGATATAATCTGAGATTCTAAAGCTTCCCAATTTCCTTATCAAAGAACATCTTAATTTGAAACTTTTCTTGCTAAGTTTTATTGTTTGTTAGTATTACCTATCCAGACTTGTTGGCATCTAGGCAAGTCAAACTTTACGCAAACAATCAGCGCTGGCCAGTCAGCAGAAAGGAATTAGAAGTCAGCAGAAACCTGCTTTTCGTATATAACGTGCCTTATTGCAGGCGGTTTTATTGTTTGTAATATTGCCCAGACTTGATAGCTTCTAGGCAAGTCAAACTCGCAAACAATCAGCGCTGGCCAGTCAGCAGAAAGGAATTAGAAGTCAGCAGAAACCTGCTTTTCGTATATAACGTGCCTTATTGCAGGCGTCGCTTGCAGCTATTGTCAGCAGAAAATTCAATTTGGTGTCTGTGAACCTTTATGGGAACAACACATGCTTGGGTCAAATACCTCTGAGAAATACGACTGATCATAAGATTCCAGATTGCATTCTTTACTCGTGAACAATTATTCTTAGGTACCTAGTTATTGCAGATTGTGGGTAGATTTATCTACCTAATACAAGTAAAAGTATCAAATAGTTGAAGCATAACATAAATAATAATTAAATGTTTTAGTGCTAAGTAGTAGTTTGTGAGAATACGGGAATGACAGTCATGTTGATTCATAAAGTATGTCTATAAGGAGTCTCATAATAATAATAATAATAAATAAATAATGCTGGACAATCCACACAGCATCATCTAGCCCCAAGCTAAGCAGAGCTTGTGTTATGGGTACTAGATAACTGATATACATAATACAATATTATTAAATAGATAGATATTTTTTATTATACATAGTAAACGACCAGAACGCCCTGAACAAATATCTGCAGATCGTACAAATATTTGTCCCGAGGCGGGAATCGAACCCGCAACCTCCTGCGTCGCAGGCGCGGCGGACCTTGGCCCACCGCGTCACAGTGGTCGTCAATTTATAAAACAAAAAACAAACAAACACTTTTATTAAACTTGCTCTATCAGTGTGTGGTACATATCATACAACTGAATTTTAGACCAGATATCTTCAACCGATAGAGGTGTGGCACACAATTTTTTTGTTGTAACAAGGAGGCGGACACTGAGACTGCTCCACAGTTGATAACTTTTGCGGCCTTTTATTCGTAACTTCTATTAATACCACAGTACATATACATATGTATACTGTGTTAATACCTTATCAAAAATTAATTATTTAAAGTATTTTTTTGTAGGATTTTTTACATTATGTAAGTTTGATGACGACGCAATATCGTGATACCTTCGAGCCGATCTAATTAATGATGTAGACAGAAAATTGTTACGTGTGGGAAAATCTTGCAACTGAATTTTAGGCCATTTATCATCAACCGAAAGAGGGGAGTTTTGGCATAATTATTTAAGTTCAGTGACGATACAATATGTGCCATTAGCTGGTCTGATAATTGACTAAACTGAAGAACAGAGTTTGGTCTTAAATGATAAATAAAAAAATATCCTATTATTACAAATGAATTAACTTATGAAGTATACAAAAAATAAATTAGTGAGGAAAAGTAACTTTACTCAACAGCAAAGCTAGCTAGCTGGTTATATATTAGATTGAAATACAGCACAGATTACTCCGCAATTCAAGACCTAATTTTGATAATATAAAGCATAATTAAATAGCTATTGTAGACACACATGTCATTTATTCAAAGAAAACAATTGTAGGTTGTAACGTGTCGCATCGATAGGTACCTACTTACATTCCAACTACCCTTTTTGGGAGTAAGCATGATGTTGAATGATACAAATAAAAGAATAAATGGATGAATATGTTAGGGATGGCTCATTAGAATCAACTAATCGAAATAAGTATGCTATTCGATGGTACCAAATAGTTTTAGTGCACCCTACAGTATCATCATAATGGTAGACGTAGAAAATAAAGCTTAAGCTTACAGTATTTAGTTTTACGCTTAACGTACTTATTTTACGCCTACCGTTGTTAAACGACACGTTGCACATAATTAAGTAGCACGTTGTTAACAACGTGCGACCTAATTATTTATCTACCTCCAGATTATTAGCAGTTACCTCAATTGTTTCAATTGTAAATACTGGTGCTTATTTGGGTACTTATCTATGTATTTGTAATTTAGGGTACGATGTACTTATTTACAAATTATTTATCTAGACTAACTGGTTGTTTATTTGCTTTTTGAAACTATCATTGAAATAAGAATACGTCAAAAAGAAAGATGTGAATGCAAAAACAGCGATGTATATTTAAAACTAGCTGTACCCGCGACTTTGTCTGCGATTGCCATATTTGTTTCATATATTTAGCTTTCATCCCCTCTCCCAGGGGAACCTTACTGAATTTCATGATAAAATGTATCCTATGTTCTTCCTCGTAGTATGACCTCAAATCACGCTTAGTTTGATTCGAATACATCCAGCAGTTTCGGCGTAATGCGAGGTTAAAGAATTTTGCTTTCATCCCCTCTCCCTGGGGAATCTTACTGAATTTCAGGATAAAATGTATCCTATGTTCTTCCTCGTAGTATGGCCTCAAATCACGCTAAGTTTGATTCGAATACACCCAGCAGTTTCGGCGTAATGCGAGGTTAAAATATTTTGCTTTCATCCCCTCTCCCAGGGGAACTTTACTGAATTTCAGGATAAAAAGTATTCTATGTCCTTCCTCGTAGTATGAACTCTAATCGCACCAAGTTTCATTCGAATACATCCAGCAGTTTCGGCGTAATGCGAGGTTAAAGAATTTTGCTTTCATCCCCTCTCCCAGGGGAACCTTACTGAATTCCAAGATAAAAAGTATCCTATGTCCTCCCTCGTAGTATGAACTCAAATCGCACCAAGTTTCATTCGAATACATCCAGCAGTTTCGGCGTGATGCGCGTTTAAGAAACAGACAGACAGACAGACAGACAGACAGACAGACAGACAGACAGACATGAATGAAAAAAAATACAGTTTTGGCTTCAGTATCGATAATAGACTGCCCTTCAATAAAAATTTTCAAAATATCTTCAATGTACAGAATTGGACCTGTTACAGTTTTATTATAAGTATAGATTCAATTATTCATCTATACTTTAATGGTTTTAACAGAGCCAATTATAAAATGTACAGTTGAATTCATTATTTGAAGCATATACATAAGTTTATAAATCAGTGGCAAAAGTTATTCTTTCGTCCTAATCGAAAAGTTCCTAATGTAAAAACAAATACGTATGGTATTTCAGACCACTTTTTTAAAATTTAACTTGAATGAAGAGTATTTACTCTATCTACTTTGCCATTAATCACAGTAAGTTCTTAGAAAAAGAAGTCATTCAAAAGATAATTTATCAATTGCGTTAGGACACCTTTTCATCTATCACCAGTACCTAATGCTAAAGTTTGGTTCAGGTGCACAATGTGTACAATGTGTGGCTCAACGTTTTTCATTGATCCAGCGAAAGATTAATTTTATAATCTACACTTTTTTATGTAAATTTCGCTAATGATGAGATAAGTAGGTTATAAATATAATACCTCTAAAAAAAGAATTTTTATAGACAAAGAAAATCACAAAAAAAAATTAACCAAATTATAATAAGTACAGACAGAAGCATTAATTGGTAACCCCCCTAATAGCTAAAGTTTACACTGCAAATCACTGTACGATTTACAAATCTTTTACTCAAATACTAAGAAACAAAAATGTATCACCCAGCGGGAAGCGAACCAGACATCCAATCGCTCACACAACAAGTAACGCACGCACCAACCAACTAAACCAACGAACCAGTTAACAACGCATCGAAATTTTATGTTATTAGTGTTCGATAGCGGATTTTTATTTATGAGATCTCTTTACACTGGATAAGAAAAAAAGAAGTTTTTGAGGGTAGATCTAAATATAATCTTGGTGAAAAAATAAAAGGTCACTAGCTATTCTCGATTCTAGTCTTGACTTACTGGTTTGCATTATAAATGAATTGAAGAATATTGAAGGAAATTACGCATATTAGTAATTTTGTGAGAACCAAGATCGCGGTGCTTTTCGAACTGCAAATGAGTAATCAGGAGATTGCTCGTTAGCTTTGAATTACGGTAAGTTATCTACTTATTATTGTGTCATAATCGTAACGAAACAAAGACATTTTGTTTTTTGTAAAACCTTGTTATCTTTGGCTTATATATAAATACCTAAGTATTGATTTGTTGTCTTACAGATTAAAACCGTGCGCCTATGTGTGATATGGGGATGTGTATGTAAGAAAAACAACAGGAGTGTATACAAATCAGTGCAGTCGCCACAATAATATTGTTGACATTCACTCGACGAACTCGAGTTTGCATCCACTTGTTCTACTGCTCAACAATATTTGATATCAACATCAACAGAAGGCATTTGCATGCAGCTGATATACTTTCACAATTATCGAGCAGCAAAAATAGAACTGTCTGCTGAACTCAACCGCAGGGCAAGAATAACTTTACGTAAGTGATAATACTGATAATTCTCAACAAATCCAATTACCTTTGACAATGATTATTTCATCATAATAATGATCTTTTTAACAAGTTAGTATTCACACGAACTAAATAAACATTATAACAGTTGATTATTTTTTTCTTTTTAGGTTATTGGGGATGGATATCCTCTATGGGTCCTGGAAAAATAGTAGAAGTAACTGGGCGCATGAATGACGAGCAATATTTGAAAGTGTTGGTTACCTTCTACGCGGATCGCGTATCCAGAGGCCCAAATTTATTTTGTCCATGATAATTGTGTAGTGCATCTTACGCGGATGGTCTCTGAAGCGTTGTTCATCTCTAGAAGACATTACTGTTATTCCTTGGACATCTAAAAGTTCGGACCTAAATCCGATAGAAAATATGTGGGGTCAAATGGTTTTAAATTGAGATCCGATCCGTTAGCCCTTAAGCTATTAAGCGATAAGTATCACTAAATATAAAGGACGATAATTATCACTTCTAAACCCTAATGTAATTTTACCTTTTAACATTGTCAGAAAAACTCCATTTGACCTCATTTATTTTCAAAACTACCTGATTATATAGTATTCCATGATTTACAGGAGATGCAAATTGTTTAATTCATTAGATTAGCTAAGTAAACGAAAATCTAATGAAAACATGTGTATTCTCGAGCACTAAATCGAAAATGGAATATTATTTTTCAGGATAGGAAGCTATTTGTAAGTAGGCTAAATAATAAAATAAAACATGACAGAACTAATTACATTTTTTGTGTTGTTTGTGTAGGCAAATTTTTGTAAAAAATAAACGTAATTGTTTACCTGAAATTATTATTATTGTTTTATTTTATCAATTACTTTAAATTCATACTAATAGACAAAAACTTCACTATTACACATAAATGTCATTACATTACTAAAATTAAGTAGTAGTTAAAAAACAAAAAAACATCCGCTGCGAGGATTCGATGACGGTCATTAAGATGTGCAGTGACAGAATCTTTGTTACACTAACCACTACACCATAGTTACATGTGACAAAGGCTTGAAATTTCAGTATCGGTACTCCTGATAAAAGAAATGTAGGTATTGAAAAAAACATTTATTTTTTATTTAAACAATTAAATAAACTTTATAATAAAACAAAAATAAAATATAATGTAAACTAAAATGAATATAAAAATCTTCACGGGTTTGAACCTACATGCTACTGAATGATAACTATGACATATTCTGTGAGGGGGTTACCAATTAATGCTTCTGTCTGTACCTACCTAATAAGTACCTATTAACAATTAAGAGTGTAAATGTTTATTATTAGAACCACTCTTTTTCAATTGAAGTGGATAGCTATTAGGATAAGTGTCCATTATTATCATCAATCATAATAATAAATAAATAAACAATTAATAATAGTGTGGAAGTATTAAAAAGCCGTGTGGTGCCGGCATAAAATTTCACCACCCTAACTCTTCCCGTGGGTGTCGTAAGAGGCGACTAAGGGAAACACAGCGGGGGGCGGGCAGCAGCGCTTTCTGCAGAAAAACTACACCAAACTGCGATCCCGCATGCCAAGCGTGGGGATTATGGGCAATAACCCCCAAATAATGATGCCATCTATGGCGCTCATTAGGGGAGGCCTATGTCCAGCAGTGGACTATTATAGGCTGGTGATGATGATGAATAAAAAGTCAACATTATTTTTTCAATAAGTCCAAAGGATGTAGGTACCTTACCTATACTTGTAAAAGGTCATACCTGAAGTAAATAAAACAATATTTTAAATTTTGGTTACATTGCTAATCCAAAGTTCTTTGGCAATTTAACTAAAAAAGATCCCTCGTTTGTCCAACACAAAATAGGTATGTAGTTAAGCCGCCAACATTTATAATGAATTCGTCAAATTGCGACAGTTTTATAGTTAAACATAATAAATACTACTATTAATACAAATGAGAGCAGACCATGTCAAATATATGTCCAGAGCCTTATGCAAGGAATTCGAATGTTTAATTGTTATTTTATTCAAACGTGGGAGCGAATGTCGGTCTCCGTCGTGATGAATAAAGGTTGCATTAAGAAACTTTCAAAACCGAGACCAACATACAACCTTTTAAAGTCCCTTACCTTTTGTTGTATTTATCTCCGTGCAACTTTGAGCAACTCCCTTGTTTTTAATTAACGGTACAAACCTAATTAAAATGTAAAAGGTAAGGTGGAGTATTTGAACAAGTGTTATGAAAATCTGTTTCGGAGCACAACGGAATATTTAACCTTTTTTTCATAAAAACTTATTACGAGTAGGTACGTCAGCATTTTTATGAAGGGTCAATCTATGTACCTACCTCTAGATTAAAACTCATTAAGTTCTGTGTTGTTTTTTTTTTCAGTTAAATACCAGGTAAGAAACTTACAGTCATACATTTTTGTACTGATTTTTGCGTGGGACACATACGAGAAATCAAAAGTAAAGAGACTGGTACAGAAAAAGATTATTTTATAAATCACATACGCATTTAATTTAATTATTTAATTTCACCGAACTGCGATCCCCAACCCATGCGCAGCGTGGGGATTATGGGTCCCAAATGATAAATAATTCCATCTATGAAGCTCATTAACGGAGGCCTATGTCCAGCCGTGGACTATTATATGGTGATGATGATACGCATTTCAAAAGGAATTTATTATAACCCATAACATCCGTAACCCAACAAAAAATAACAATACAGCGTATTGTGGGCAGGGTCATGTTTCCGTATCCGGAAAGTTCTGTAATCGATCATAATATTAGGATCCCATGGACACGGAACAGAAACAAAAGTGATTGGCGAGTTAGGACGTGAGCCAGTTCAATGCATTCGACCTTCGCCCGCCGTCAGCTAAAGCCGAGCCAAACTTGGGGCCAAATGTGCCAAATTGGCAAAGTGACAGTTGGCTTTTTTGTACCATATTTTGTTGGTTTACCTTTGTACACAAAAAACATGGTAAGTCAAAACTGTGAATAGTAATTAAAAAGCTGGTTTAAAAATATAAGATAATTTGTGACAGTTGTTTTTTTCGTACCATATTTTGTTGGTTTACTTATGTACATACATACAAAGAACATGGTGCGTCAGTCAAAAGAAACTGTGAATTGTAATAAAATTAAAAGCTGGTTTAAAAATAAACAAGATATGACAAATTTGGTTCCCATTTAACAATATGGTAATCAAAATCTCATTCCACCTTGTAAGTGGAATCTTCTATAAATTTATAGAATAATTTATATAATTCAAAAGCAGAAATTGTAGATTACAATGAAAGGTACTGCAATAATTATAGTAGCTATCTATTCCTACTGTAAACATAATAGAACTCTTTCTTAAAAAAAAGCAACGATATTTTCTACTGCCTATTTATCTGACCGAAAGTTAGTGACACCAAAACGACTCCAACGTCGCCTCCAAGCTAACTTCGTGACCAAATGTGGGGCAAGATATGTAGAGCCAGCCATAGTAGGGTCGAGACTGGGTCAGGACCGGAAAATAACTGATTCGACGTGCCTTTGTATTTATATCACAAAACCTTTACGGAATATTGCTTACAACGAAACAGTAAACTGTTATACTTTTATATAACAGTATAACAGTTTACTGTTTCGTTGTCAAAACAATTTTATAATATAAAATTGTTTTGACAGAGCCACTTATAAAATGAATTTTTAAATTCATTATTGGTTTATATACATATGTATATAAACCAATTTTATATTATAATAAAAATGCCTTATTGTTAACTAAATTTAAATTATTCTAATATTTACTGTAACAATGTGGTTTACCTCAATAAATAAATAAATAATGTTATTTATTATACTAGCGACCCGCTCCGCTTTTCACGGGTGCAATGCAGATACTAAATCCTTCCTCTTATATCACTCTAATTATAAAAAAAACCACATTAGAATCCGTTGAGAAGTTTTAAAGATCTAAACCTACATAGAGACAAACAGACAGATGGAAGCGACTTTGTTTTAGACTATTTAGTGGTGAGTTGTTATACATAGAACCTTTTTAAAAATATTAATCAGTGATTCAAAAATAACTTACTTCCTAAATTCTTATAATCTGTTGTGCCTACTAACATAGTATAAGTTTGTACTAACAATAATATGGATCTGTGTCTGAAATAAAAACATTTTATTTATTTTTATTTTATTTATTTAAATAATAGTAGTTTTAAAACAAAGCTTCGGATTAGCTTTGGCATTTTAATATTTGACAAAGAAGTGAAAACGAATGTTTACTTTCCATCCGGAAAGTGATTTTGAGATTGCAATTGAAATTTAGATCTTATAAGCTTTGGAATTCAAATTAAGAGTAAACCTCTTATGGTTTAGATTAGACTTTACTGCAAATTATACAAATGAATGTGAATAAATAGACTGAAATGTGTCGAGGCGAGATAAAGATTCAGATTCATGTATTGATAAGGTATACTCCATATCAAAAAGATGTAGTAACAAAATTACACAAGGTTCAATTAGGTAAATAAAATTACACAAATAGAGTTAAAAAAAATATATTTTCAGTACAAATTTTGATATCGAAATTTTAAACAACAAAGCCAAAAGTGTTACTAAATAAAAAGTTGTTTGGTTTGTAAATCATAAAACAGTTTTTTAAATTACGGTAGGTTTCATAAAACTGCGATCCCCAACCCTCATGCCCAGCGTGGGGATTACGGGCAATAACCCCCAAATGATAAATAATGCCATCTATGGCGTATTCATCATTATAAGGGGAGGCCTATGTCTAGCAGTGGACTATTATAGGCTGGTGATGATGATGTGATGATGAGGTTTCATACTTCGACGTAAAAGAACAAAAAAGTTGGCATTGTTTAACTTTCTTGCATATATTTAATAATTGAGGACCGTCTTTACGGTTAACAAGTAAGAAGATAAGAAAACCAAAACAGACTGGATAGGACTCTATGTTAAACAGTTTCAATTCTGTGTCAGTCCGGTCTGTGTCATATTCTAGGAGAAGAAACGTGATGGATGAATGGGGTCGGCATGTGTGTGGAATGGTGGGCTCGGCGGCCATCTGTGAGGAAAGAGGGGCAGCCGGTCAGGCCGCAATGGTTTGGCAAAAAATGTCGAGAGAGGGTCACCAGAGTGGTTTTAGTGGGTAACTATTCCGTCCTTCTGAGAGCGTCGAGTCCCACATAATTCTGGTCTCCACCAGAGAAAGCACACTATATTAGGTACCTATTAGGTATTCACAGATAATCAACTCCAGGTGCATCCGTTACCTAATACTCGGTGTATGCAAACGATGGCCATTCATCATTGCTGATTAATAGCCATAGATCACTTGAATAACGACAGAATTCGTAGTTATAGAGATCTACTGCCCTGGGCCTAATTCATTGGAAATCCAAACGCGTTACACAGCTACGACAAGATAACTTCGTGGAATCAGACACAAGCGTGTTAAGAATACGTGGTGACGTCATACGGTTTGTGCAAGGAATCTCCTATGTCGTAGAGAATAATGCCCCAGAGCGATATCCATCCATGGAATAATACAATAATTATTAACAACAAGTTTGTCTCTGGGCCTTTGCACGTGAACAATATGCACAAAAAACATAATTGAAGTTAAGTACTAGTGAATTATAAATATTATGTACTGAATTAATTATCTATAATTGTTTTTATAATTCTGTATAGGTATGTAAAGTTTTAGCACAGTGTACATATAGACAGTGTGGAAACTACCTACAAACGCTCGAAACGGCTCACTCACACAAGCATGCGCATCTACGAGAGCTCTAAGGGGTTTTCGCAGTGCTGTTAGTAGCGGTTGGCGCGTCGAGACGAGGGGTCCACGCGCAATTCTATTTTTGAAAAATGCCCCGTTCTTTTTGTATTGCATACGGCTGTATGAACTCGGCTTCATCAAAACCGGAGCTTTCATATTTAAACTCCCTGGTCATATTGAAAGGTAAGAATAATTTATAATTTAATTTGTTATCGAATAATGTGAATGAATTAACTTATTTGTAAATCCAAAAAGGCGACGGTTTTGAGGATGTGTATGAAAATAAAACTACATGATGTCACGAGTATATTACCTATATTTTCATGCTGTCAAAATGTTAATCCAAGATGGCGGCTGCTATAAATTATCAACTTTTCCGTCATGGGTGTCGTTTTTATGGTTTTTGAGGGTGCTGAAACCGATACTGATGACGAAATGAGAATCCAAGATGGCGGCTACTATAAATTATCAACTTTTCCGTTATGGGTGTCGTTTTCATGGTTTCCGAAGGTTACAAAACCGATGCTGCTGTCAAAATGTAAATCCAAGATGGCGGCTGCTATAAATTGACAATTTTTCCGTGATGGGTGTCGTTTTCATGGTTTTTGAGGGTGCTGAAACCGAAACTGATGTCAAAATGTGAATCCAAGATGGCGGCTGCTATAAATTATAAATTTTTCCGTCATGGGTGTCGTTTTCATGGTTTTCGGGAGTGGTAAAACCGATGCTGCTGTCAAAATGTGATTCCAAGATGGCGGCTGCTATTAATTGTAATTTTTTTCGTCATGGGTGTCGTTTTCATGGTTTTCGAGGGTGCTGAAACTGATAATGATGTCTAAATGTGAATCCAAGATGGCGGCCGCTTTTAATTATTACCTATCTTTTCCTTCATGTGTGTCTTTTTGTTTTTTATATTATATAATATACTTATACATATATATTTCAAGGCTGTTGCAGCTGATACTGCGGTCAAAGAAAATGGATGAAATTTTTCGTAGTTGCTTTAAAAGAGAACACATAAACTGCAAAGTAGCAAAACGAATTAACAAAGAAATCAATAAAATCAGTTTTACCATACCCTGTCCCTGTTTCCCAATAGTTTATTTAAAAAAGCTGTTCATTAGAATGAGAATATTTTACACAATAAAATTCAATAATAGAGAATTCTGAACGTGTCGTAGTAGACGAAAGTACTTTTCTGTAAATAATTTATAATAATTAATAATAAAGATATACAAGTAGGTATTGGTTTTTTAATTAGTAGATATAACACGCATTTTCGGATAGAAACGCTGTAAGGCTTGCAGCCGTCATGAAAAGTCATGAGTGGCTGCGCGCGTACACGAAACGTTTTCGTATAACCACGGCTCGCGTGCGAGACGCCATGACATTACCTATTTAAATTGAATTTGTAAGCAAATTCTTTATTAAAATTCTACTAATTATACTTAATATTTACAATTGAAGCAGTTGACCTAACTGCAGACTGTTGTAAACAATCTACAGGTAGCTCAATTGATCCATCAATAGCTGTTGGAAACGTCCCTAAGGCGCTGGCTGCATTGCCTCGCTGTATCTCAATGGTGATACGCTGCGCAAGATACCTACTCAACAGCTCTCGGATCACTCGTCGCTTCAACCAGACGAATTTTTTTTTATATTATATGTCTGACAATATCTGTCAGCTGGTTATTTCAATTCCATTGATTTAATAACAACAGAAACAAATACTTAATTTATAAAATATTTCTCTAAAACAAGCCATGTGACAACCCTAGTGCTATAATGGAGCGTAGGTATTTAATTCTTCAACTAGGCTTAGTTTCGATACTGGTCCATATGTATACTGTGGTTTTAGTTTCTTTTTTACTTTCGTTTTTATTTCTTCTCAATGAAAAATTTTCGCTGCGCTGCACCAACTTCCAAACGTAACTTAGGACAATTACGTTCAAATCTAGATAGATAATATACGATACTTTCCTGAAAGTATTCTGTGTAGGATTTACCCAGAATAATTTCGAGAAAGTCTTTTTAAGACCTATCTTAGGTAAAACCTAAACTAAACTTCGACTTCAAATAAACTATAAATCTCAAATCTTGAAAAACATTCGTGATGCATTCCACTTTATTCCTAACAAATTCTTTAGAGGATATGAATCGGTTACTAGCTATTCAGCACCCTATATCCTGGGTATAGAGTCGTTTTCTGAACATTACCTTTCAGGCAATAGCTCAGCCGCTCGCATACTGAATTCAAAAGAAAACTGCGCTCAGAAGTAGTTTTTCATTTTCACAGATCGTAGAGAGATATTTTTTTTATTCAAGCATCAACTTTTGTAAACCAGATAAGAAAAAAACAACAAACTTAACCATTGTGATAAAAATGATTTCATGAAAGCTATTTTATAGTGTCCACAGGTGATTGGAATGCGGGATTTTATTTCGATCAACGAATTAGCAGCGCCATCCAACGTGGCAAGGCAAGGTTCGACTTTGTAGTAAATAATTACATTATAGGTAACCTATTTAGTGTAGAGAAAATATATATACAGTAAAAGTTGGGTCTTGGAAACAATTATAATGAATATAAAAAAATCCATTAATGATAACTAGCAAAATTAATGATAACTTCCTAGCAGCTGCATGGGCAAGTGACGAATTATGAACGCCGTGTCTTCAGGGATGAACTCATAAAGTGGCGATCACAATAGGCCTTTCATGGCCACAGTGTGATATAAAATCGTAGAGAAAAACCATAGAGCAAATAAAAAAAGGATAAAATAACCTAGGTACGGCTTGCAACCCAAATAATAACCGGTACAATAATTCTTTAGCCAATTCCCATACGTTGATATAATATTCGAGACCACGCCATTACGTCGACCATTCCCTTTCCATTTATCTGATTTTATTGCGTGATATTATAAAAATTATGTTGTTTATCTGCTAAGGGAAATTATTTCGGGAAGGGTAAAACACGATGACACTGATTTGGTGTTGCTAGCTGGCGAGATAATATCGCTGATTTTTGCAACTTGTTATTCAACAGCTAGATTTTTCCCGTTCGCTCGCGTGAGATATGACAATATCTTACACGAGGGAACGGCAAAAATGGCAAAAATCTTGATATTATCGTCAAACCGTATACGAGACTCAGAGACCCGACCACAAGTCAGTCATAGAGGTAAAACGCGTTGCTGTTACAGCTTAGTGATAGCGTCTCTCAACGATTTTCTAAATTTTGACGTAAAAATGAAACTAACTCACACAAGTTAGAACATTTTAAAAGGAGTGACGGAACGAATTGCAAACTACCTGCAAAAATCCTCTATCAAAATCACGCCATATTCATCTATATTCACGCCGCTGAAAATCGAACACTAGCTACGCACGTCTCACACGTTCCCACTTGAGAAACCAGAGGTGTACAAGATCGATCTCAGCTGTGGAAGCTCTTATAGGCCAAACAAAGCGCACTATTGCCTACAGAGTCAAGGAGCACATATGAGCGGTTAAGCAACTGGCAACTGAGAAGTCGACCATTGCGGAGCATCTTATAGAGTCTGGGTTAAACCACTGGATCGAATTACACAACCCACAAGTAATCTCAACTGAGCGACATTACATACCAAGAATGGTACAGGAGGCCATTGAGATTACCAAACACAGTAACTTCAACCGAGAAGAAGTTTTCCAATTACCCGGAACATGGAACCCTGAGGTGAAAATTTGTAAAAATGGAAGAAGTGATGTACCAACCGGCCGCGTTTAGATACCGTCAGTTGTCAGCAGTTGTGTGCCGTTATACAGTTGCGTTCTATAATGAAACCGATGGTAGTGGCAACGTTCGTAGCAAAAGACAAAAAAAGAAGAAAGATAGGTATATCTATAGTAATATTATAAATAGGAAAGATTTGATCGTTTGTTTCTTTAAATTGAATAGGCTCCTAAAATACTGGACCGATTTGAAAAATTATATCACCATTAAATTCAAAATTTTATATTTCAAAATATTCTATGGTCTAATATAGGGATCCGCTCACTTAGCGCTCAGTTTCTATTCTCGATAAGATAGCATCGACTCATCGAGACGCGATCGACGATCGATTACGTTGCACTTTGTATGGAATTTGGTTCGGGTCTTTCGGGTTCGGAAAATGGAAAATATCGATCACTACTTCTAGCAAGATACATTCGCAGAAACCAACTCAGTGCTCTAGAAACAAGTCGCCTATGTATAGTATGTATGTCCGAAATCTATCATGATACCATTAGGTACAGTGGGCGTCAGAATTAAGTACCCCCCCCCCCTTGTCTACATAATATTTACGACTACTTCGAATTCCCTTGTAACTTATCACAAATTTTCACATGCAAAAATTTTACACGCCGCCGCTCAGGATCGAACCACCCACTATAGTACTAAAGTCTGTAACTCCCAACAATAACAACTATTGTGTCCCTCATACATTGAGATAGGGAGGTACTTACATATATGTGACGCGCGAGGTACAGTACCTACCTAAGATGTAACCCACCATTGCCAAACGAATTTAAATCTGTTCATATCTATTAATTTTTGGATCA
Organism: Eupithecia pulchellata; assembly: GCA_963931895.1. Classification (NCBI taxonomy): domain Eukaryota; kingdom Metazoa; phylum Arthropoda; class Insecta; order Lepidoptera; family Geometridae; genus Eupithecia; species Eupithecia pulchellata. Next base: position 8,222,369 of record OZ007523.1, read on the forward strand.
ATGACTTTAATTCCCATCATAATTCTTTTTTTGAGTTGTGCATATTTTTATAATCTCTATCTTATGTTAGCACAAAAATACTTTTATTGTGCTATTGACCATGGCGCATACAACTGTGTCGAAATATAGGAAAAAGAAAATAACACAATTGTGCTAAGAACTCTGTTATAACTGTTTAAATAAGGAAGTGACTTTTAAACAGTACTCAAGTAACTGTTTCAAAATAAAGTCACAAAAAAGCAAAACGATCTGCTCAAATTTTTGTTAGTCTTATTTTCAGAGCATAGGTAAAAGTATCAAAAAGTGCTGTTACCTACTATCAGTAGGTACCCAACGAAAATAAAAAGGAATGTTAAGTAGTCACCGAACATATTTTTTTGACCTCATTCCATCCACCTTCCCAAAATAATCTCTCCAAGGCCACCCGCCCGTTGTTTGTCTTAAAAAAACATCGTAGAAGTAATTTCAGTTCAGACATTTTGTTTTAATTAAAATAAAAAAGGACAATTCTTTGTAAGAAAAGAACATCCGTTACATGTTCATGATATAATCAGGTACAAAATTATATGTGTTCATCTCTCTTGATAACTATTGCCTACAAAAAGATATTTATGTCGGCAAATATCTTCAAATATCTTCATCATCAACATCATATATAGTAGTCCACCGCTGGACATAGGGTGCGATGTATTTATATTTTAATAGCTTAGTAGAAATATAGCCTTTATAAAAAATAAATTTACAATGATCTAACTAAATAAAAACTAGTATTTACAATTGAAACAATTGAGCTAACTGCAGACTGTTGCCAACAAACTACAGGTAGCTCAACTATAGAATAATAATAATAAACTATATTATTATTAAAAAATAAATATAATAATAATTAACAATTTTTTATTTATTAATTATATTATTATTAAATTGCCTATTCAATTCAAAGAAACAAACGATCAAATAATAATAATATTTGTAGAAATATTACTACATAATATGAACATCTTCAGATAAAGGCGATTTCATTCTCTTTGGTAGATACGATATAAAAATTACTTATAGACTCGCTTAATTCGATGCGGAATAAATAAATAAACCACGACAAACTCACTCGACGTCGAGTTTCAGATGCAGACGCAGTAACAGTTAATTTTTTTTTAATAAAATTCGCTATGGCATGTGTGTTTGAAAACAAACAACATAGTGATTCATCAGCCTATAATAGTCCACTGCCATAAGGCCTGGTCATAAGGTGCGATATACTTATATTTTAATAGCTAAGGAGAATAATTAGGTACTAACGTAACAGTACCGGTGATGGACAGTATAAGCTTGACAAATCTAGTTAAAAATTTACTAAAAAAAAAGTAGCTGACCAAACGCAATTAGGGTTACTGATAATGTGTGTTCAGAGAATAGAGCATTGGTAGTGAAATAATATTTATTTAAAAAAAGACTTTCTCTAAACAAAAGTAACAAAAGAAAAGGAGGCTCTAAATTTTCTAGTAATGGACAGGTCATATGCCAGTGATAGCAACCCAGTTATGGACAGTGTTTCAATATTGGACACCTAGTAATAGACAATTCAAAAAAAGAAAACACTGCAAGGTTATGAAATGAATAACTTTAATTCAAAATTATAATAAAAATCAGCGTGACAAGAAAAATAGCCATCCTATAAAAGTTTGGTTTAAATAGCTTCTTTTATGTCAATTGCGTGTGGAAATATAAAATATTTACTATGTTTTTCAGGGCTCGGCAAATATGTCAAAATATCAGACTCTTCAATAATTGACACGTCATTTTCAATTATTTTAAATTTTTCTTTCGACTTACAGCTACGCAGCCCTTGTACTACTAATTTATCTTCAGAAACTTCTTGTATCGTACATACGTATCTGTAAGTCTTTTTCATATTTTTGCCATGAAATTTGACCAGAACATGCTTTCCTACTTTAGGCTCATCTGATTTACGTTTTTTGCAGAACCTAAATGTTCCAGTTTTATGGTCGAGTATCATTTGCACCTCAACGTTGTCTAGTATTTTTATTGTATGTTCTGGCGATACATATTTCTCTAAAACAATTTGTTCTTCTACTGCTGCGCTTTTGTTGATCTCTTTATTTTCTTTATCATCGTCTTCTATTGGTTCGTTTTCAGTCGTTTCTACAATTTCTTCTGCAAAATATGTCTGTATGTTTGTACTTTCTTTAGTAATACTATCATTTTCCGAAACGTTTTCAATCTCAATGTCACTTTCTCCTGATTCTGCATATGTTACATCGCTTTCTTCGGCGTCACTTGAAGTAACAGATAGCTTTCGACGTTTTTTACATTTAGAGTTTATTACGTTTCTTTTTTTATTTTTCATCTGTTCATCTTTTTCAGCCTTTTTATCAATTCTTTCCTGTTTTCTTTTTTCTTTCTCTTCTTCTTTTATTTTTTTATCCAATTCTTTTTTCTGGTGAAATTCTTTCCAAGCTTTGCTAGTGATTGCCGATGGTAACTTTACTTTTGGCATTCTTCCTTTCTTTTTTATGGTGGGCTCCGGCCAGAAAAGAGCTTTCTTAAATGGGGAAGGCACTATAATGTTTTTTTTCTTTTAACATGAGTTCTGCAAAACTACTCGGCGGCGGGTTTTTATTCGGAGTATTATGGGTAAGGTTGATCAATTCCTGATTTTTGTGTATATCAATGGTATCAGTATTAACAGCTGGATTATTTTCAGTGTGTGGTAAAATCTTGAAAGCATCAGATTCTTTGTCCATGAGCATTGCTGCAGATGTCGACGGCACATCTTCGAGAGATGTGTTAGTGACTATGACGGTGTTTTTTTGATGCATTTTATATGTTTCTAGTGTTTCTACAGGACGATTTTCATAATCTGGTCTCTTATTTTGTTCTTGCACTGATGCAGCTTCTTGATTTTTATGTTCGTCATATTCGTTTCTGTTTGCATGGCACAAGTGCTTGTATTTGGCCCAAATCACATACATGGTTAAATCTTCGGGTGGCAACATGTCATTTAAATCAGTTCTTGAGGTAAAGAAACATCTTTCATAAAGATCCAGTTTTGATTGTGTAAATGCATTTACTATCTCCTGTTCCAGTTTGGAGAAAAATTCTGAGTCTTGTTTTGTCAGATCTTTATCAGCGGTTGTCAATCTTCTGTTATGAGTATGCATTTTTGAAAAGTCCACATATTCTGGGCCAAATGGGAACAAACCACCAGCTCGAAATCCATTTTTTATAGTGTCTGGCGAAAGTTCGTCCAGAGCACATTTTAAAATCATTGCAAATTTGTCTTTTTTGACTTGTTGACCCAAGTTTTCGGTCTTCCATTTCCGTACATGTTTTCGCCAAAACAATTTTAATGGACGGAATACTGCTATATCCATTGGCTGTAAGATGTGAGTGCTGTTAGGGTACAGCGCAATGATTTCGATTTGCTTATCAGAACAAAAGTCAGATAAATGTTTCGTGACGTGTGACGCGTGGCCATCAAGAAAAAAAACTACCGGGAGTTTTATTTTGTTTTCAATTATCCATGGGTAGAACACATTCGTGACGTACTCATAAAATGTGCTGCTGCACATCCAGCCACTTTCTGATTTGCCTATGGCCCATGACTCCGGAATACCATCCGCCAGATGTTTTGGTATTCGCTCATAGGCAAATACAACCATTGGTGGGGCTATTTGCCCTGCTGCATTGGCTGTTATAAGGACAGTCAAATTTTCTTTTTCGTTGCCTGAAACGCTATATACGTTTTTATCGCCTTTCCTCACCAAAACGTGTCCAGGGTTAGGATTTAGGAAGAAAGCACTTTCATCCGTATTAAATACTCTTGTAGGATCCTTCATAACTTCACCAAGGTCATTTTCTACTAAATAATCATTAACTTCGGAAAACCAGCTTGTTATTTGGTTTTCATTTACAGCTTCTCTTGATGTCGTCAAATTTTGTGCTAGCCTCTCAGACACTTCAGGGTGTCGTGTAAGAAACGCCTGATACCATTTTCGCCCTGGCCTTCCATCAGTAAATGGTGTTTCTTTATTATTCGATTTCACAATAGCTTGGACACTGTCAAGTAGTTGTTCTTTCGCCACTGGACAGTGCCTTGATGACATAGCAAACAACCATTCAACCAAAATAGACTCTTCGTCCTTTGATAAAACTGACGATGGGCCCATGGAGCACACTGCTGGACTCTTACCAGTGCTCTTATTATGTAAAGTTATTCTAGGTACCCCATATTTTTGGGCTGCAGAGCTTACACTCTGCCCTTTTCTTACTGCCTCCAGAGCACGGCCCATTTGGTCTGGGGTATAGTTTTTCATCGGTGCCATGGCTGTAACAATACCTTCGTGTAGTATGAATAGAAAGGACCAATGTTGGACAACCAATTATAAACACCTTTGTCCATTACTGGTAAAACCCTTTAAAAAGCCACAGTAAATACTCAGTTTATTTCCTTAGCTATGTAATTTATGGATAAAGTACTATGTTTAGAATTATGAATGATACCAGTTATGGACACAATGTCCATAACTAGTTCATGCAATAATCGAATGTACCGGTAATGGACACGACGCAAAAAAGCAAAACACATACTTGTATTCAAGATTTCTATACAAAATTAACTAAAGAAGAGTGCTCTAATAACATACAAAATATATAGTTCATTGCAATTCATTCACTGGTTCACCAAAAAATTACTAGAAGCTTACCTTGTCGTTATCAAGTTTACGAACAAAATTGAGCAAGCAGAGACATGTATCGTTTCGTTGATCACCATCTTGAAACTAAGGGATCGCTAAACGTCAACTGTCATTACTTTGGCAGTTCGATATCTGTAGTCTATGGAAAAAGTGTTGCCAGAACTTAAAAAATGGTAGAATGCTTATTTTTTAAGGGAATTATGAAACTGTCCATCAGTGGGTCACTGTTTATCACTGGTACAACTACACGTAACAGTACCGGTGATGGACAGTATAAGCTTGACAAATCTAGTTAAAAATTTACTAAAAAAAAAGTAGCTGACCAAACGCAATTAGGGTTACTGATAATGTGTGTTCAGAGAATAGAGCATTGGTAGTGAAATAATATTTATTTAAAAAAAGACTTTCTCTAAACAAAATTAAAGTAACAAAAGAAAAGGAGGCTCTAAATTTTCTAGTAATGGACAGGTCATATGCCAGTGATAGCAACCCAGTTATGGACAGTGTTTCAATATTGGACACCTAGTAATAGACAATTCAAAAAAAGAAAACACTGCAAGGTTATGAAATGAATAACTTTAATTCAAAATTATAATAAAAATCAGCGTGACAAGAAAAATAGCCATCCTATAAAAGTTTGGTTTAAATAGCTTCTTTTATGTCAATTGCGTGTGGAAATATAAAATATTTACTATGTTTTTCAGGGCTCGGCAAATATGTCAAAATATCAGACTCTTCAATAATTGACACGTCATTTTCAATTATTTTAAATTTTTCTTTCGACTTACAGCTACGCAGCCCTTGTACTACTAATTTATCTTCAGAAACTTCTTGTATCGTACATACGTATCTGTAAGTCTTTTTCATATTTTTGCCATGAAATTTGACCAGAACATGCTTTCCTACTTTAGGCTCATCTGATTTACGTTTTTTGCAGAACCTAAATGTTCCAGTTTTATGGTCGAGTATCATTTGCACCTCAACGTTGTCTAGTATTTTTATTGTATGTTCTGGCGATACATATTTCTCTAAAACAATTTGTTCTTCTACTGCTGCGCTTTTGTTGATCTCTTTATTTTCTTTATCATCGTCTTCTATTGGTTCGTTTTCAGTCGTTTCTACAATTTCTTCTGCAAAATATGTCTGTATGTTTGTACTTTCTTTAGTAATACTATCATTTTCCGAAACGTTTTCAATCTCAATGTCACTTTCTCCTGATTCTGCATATGTTACATCGCTTTCTTCGGCGTCACTTGAAGTAACAGATAGCTTTCGACGTTTTTTACATTTAGAGTTTATTACGTTTCTTTTTTTATTTTTCATCTGTTCATCTTTTTCAGCCTTTTTATCAATTCTTTCCTGTTTTCTTTTTTCTTTCTCTTCTTCTTTTATTTTTTTATCCAATTCTTTTTTCTGGTGAAATTCTTTCCAAGCTTTGCTAGTGATTGCCGATGGTAACTTTACTTTTGGCATTCTTCCTTTCTTTTTTATGGTGGGCTCCGGCCAGAAAAGAGCTTTCTTAAATGGGGAAGGCACTATAATGTTTTTTTCTTTTAACATGAGTTCTGCAAAACTACTCGGCGGCGGGTTTTTATTCGGAGTATTATGGGTAAGGTTGATCAATTCCTGATTTTTGTGTATATCAATGGTATCAGTATTAACAGCTGGATTATTTTCAGTGTGTGGTAAAATCTTGAAAGCATCAGATTCTTTGTCCATGAGCATTGCTGCAGATGTCGACGGCACATCTTCGAGAGATGTGTTAGTGACTATGACGGTGTTTTTTTGATGCATTTTATATGTTTCTAGTGTTTCTACAGGACGATTTTCATAATCTGGTCTCTTATTTTGTTCTTGCACTGATGCAGCTTCTTGATTTTTATGTTCGTCATATTCGTTTCTGTTTGCATGGCACAAGTGCTTGTATTTGGCCCAAATCACATACATGGTTAAATCTTCGGGTGGCAACATGTCATTTAAATCAGTTCTTGAGGTAAAGAAACATCTTTCATAAAGATCCAGTTTTGATTGTGTAAATGCATTTACTATCTCCTGTTCCAGTTTGGAGAAAAATTCTGAGTCTTGTTTTGTCAGATCTTTATCAGCGGTTGTCAATCTTCTGTTATGAGTATGCATTTTTGAAAAGTCCACATATTCTGGGCCAAATGGGAACAAACCACCAGCTCGAAATCCATTTTTTATAGTGTCTGGCGAAAGTTCGTCCAGAGCACATTTTAAAATCATTGCAAATTTGTCTTTTTTGACTTGTTGACCCAAGTTTTCGGTCTTCCATTTCCGTACATGTTTTCGCCAAAACAATTTTAATGGACGGAATACTGCTATATCCATTGGCTGTAAGATGTGAGTGCTGTTAGGGTACAGCGCAATGATTTCGATTTGCTTATCAGAACAAAAGTCAGATAAATGTTTCGTGACGTGTGACGCGTGGCCATCAAGAAAAAAAACTACCGGGAGTTTTATTTTGTTTTCAATTATCCATGGGTAGAACACATTCGTGACGTACTCATAAAATGTGCTGCTGCACATCCAGCCACTTTCTGATTTGCCTATGGCCCATGACTCCGGAATACCATCCGCCAGATGTTTTGGTATTCGCTCATAGGCAAATACAACCATTGGTGGGGCTATTTGCCCTGCTGCATTGGCTGTTATAAGGACAGTCAAATTTTCTTTTTCGTTGCCTGAAACGCTATATACGTTTTTATCGCCTTTCCTCACCAAAACGTGTCCAGGGTTAGGATTTAGGAAGAAAGCACTTTCATCCGTATTAAATACTCTTGTAGGATCCTTCATAACTTCACCAAGGTCATTTTCTACTAAATAATCATTAACTTCGGAAAACCAGCTTGTTATTTGGTTTTCATTTACAGCTTCTCTTGATGTCGTCAAATTTTGTGCTAGCCTCTCAGACACTTCAGGGTGTCGTGTAAGAAACGCCTGATACCATTTTCGCCCTGGCCTTCCATCAGTAAATGGTGTTTCTTTATTATTCGATTTCACAATAGCTTGGACACTGTCAAGTAGTTGTTCTTTCGCCACTGGACAGTGCCTTGATGACATAGCAAACAACCATTCAACCAAAATAGACTCTTCGTCCTTTGATAAAACTGACGATGGGCCCATGGAGCACACTGCTGGACTCTTACCAGTGCTCTTATTATGTAAAGTTATTCTAGGTACCCCATATTTTTGGGCTGCAGAGCTTACACTCTGCCCTTTTCTTACTGCCTCCAGAGCACGGCCCATTTGGTCTGGGGTATAGTTTTTCATCGGTGCCATGGCTGTAACAATACCTTCGTGTAGTATGAATAGAAAGGACCAATGTTGGACAACCAATTATAAACACCTTTGTCCATTACTGGTAAAACCCTTTAAAAAGCCACAGTAAATACTCAGTTTATTTCCTTAGCTATGTAATTTATGGATAAAGTACTATGTTTAGAATTATGAATGATACCAGTTATGGACACAATGTCCATAACTAGTTCATGCAATAATCGAATGTACCGGTAATGGACACGACGCAAAAAAGCAAAACACATACTTGTATTCAAGATTTCTATACAAAATTAACTAAAGAAGAGTGCTCTAATAACATACAAAATATATAGTTCATTGCAATTCATTCACTGGTTCACCAAAAAATTACTAGAAGCTTACCTTGTCGTTATCAAGTTTACGAACAAAATTGAGCAAGCAGAGACATGTATCGTTTCGTTGATCACCATCTTGAAACTAAGGGATCGCTAAACGTCAACTGTCATTACTTTGGCAGTTCGATATCTGTAGTCTATGGAAAAAGTGTTGCCAGAACTTAAAAAATGGTAGAATGCTTATTTTTTAAGGGAATTATGAAACTGTCCATCAGTGGGTCACTGTTTATCACTGGTACAACTACCTTACATAATATGATAATCTTTCCAGATAAAGGCGATTTCATTCTCTTTGGTAGATACGATATAAAAATTACTTATAGACTCGCTTAATTCGATGCGGAATAAATAAATAAACCACGACAAACTCAGCGTCGTCGAGTTTCAGATAATTGTATGCAATATTTATTCAAGGATAATTGATGTATGCAATATTTATTCAAGGAAGGGTGTCAAATCCAGCAAAGTAATGTCAATTGCGTTTATAAAAGACGCGGTAACAGTTAGGGCATGCAATATCGGAATGTTTTCGATTCCGGAACTGAGTTCCGATATTGGAGGCCTAATTTCGGAATTCCGAAACTGGTTCCGGTATTGGAACTTTTTATTTTGAGGAAGGGATCGAGTAAACTGAATGTGTTATATTAACAGTCTTTTAATCTATTTAGGAATATATATCAAAATCTTACGATAAAACACGAATAATATTAGTTTCACATTTTAAAACTTACATAAACTAATAATCCGTGATAGGAATAGGTAGTGCAATTTGCCGAGACTTCAGAAGGTTATCTTAACATGCCACAAGTCCCGGGAATTGAATGAGAAATTATTATTCCTAGTTTTGTACTATGTAAAATAATATTTTAAATATACAATAAAAAGATTGATATTATCAATTCATCATTATTATCAACGAAGATAAACTTGCCGCCATATTGGTATTTACTTTTAGTTAAGGCTCCGGCGACACGGATGAATTTCCCAAATATATACAAACAACACCAAAATGATTTGTATTTTGAGCAAATTTTCAAAATGATCTACTATTATTTGTTTCAAAATTGTATTAATGTAGGTAGGTTTCTACCACAATTTTTTTCAAAATACTTTACCGAAAATAAATTGAACTGAAACCGGATTTACCTAATCAAAGAAAACACGTTTTCCTATTATTTGTGTACATAGGTAAGCATTTTCAATATAGCTTGTGGCAGAAACCTAGATAAATACTATTACAAATAATATCAGATCATGGCGAAAATATGCTCAAAATACAAATGATTTTGGTATTACATTTGTAGGTATGGGAAATTCATCCGTCGCCGGAGCCTCAAACCAAAATTATTATGGAATGCATTGTTTCGACTTCACGACGGCGGCGATAAGTGAAGAAGGGGTTTAGGCAGTAACAAAGTTCGTTCGTTTTGTTTATCCTAATAATCTAACTTACATTTTATAAAAGAAACTTACAAAATACCGGAAGTGTAACATAAACGATTCTCGATCTTTTTCCCGGAATTCCGGCGCGTATCCATACTATTGATAATGTTTGAGGTCATTAGCCATAGATTGCACTACCTATTCCTATCTCTGCTAATAATAAACACAACAATATTAATTTGGTAATAAACTGAGAAAAAGATTAACACTTGACTTATAGAATTTTCACTTTGAGAGGAAACGCTGTTCTTGGTAGTGCGTTTTCAAGAATAACAATGCATCTAGCATTTTGTCAGAGAGCGAGCTTCTAAGTCTGTTACAAATGTAGCTTGCACTCGAAAATACTCTTTCACATTCGACACTCAAACGCTACACGCTAGATGCACACCTCGTTGTCCTCCGTTATAAATAACACATTTATTTCTCTACTTTCACGAACCCTGCAAGGTCAAAATTGGTCCTTAGATTCTTGCGACTTTTTTGCATTCATCCAGTTCTTTGTCTAGCTGCTCTTGCAGAGTTGGTTCATCAACTGCAACGTCTTCGTCAGCAGGAGACGATGAATCGTTTATTTCGAGCTCGGAGGACACGGCGTGTGTAGGATTAAGGTAGTTAGGATCAGTGTTTTTATTAATATCGGAATTCCGATATTCGTCTCAATTCCGGAATTGAAATATAGTAAAAAACTGTCCGAGATTCCGGAGTTGCGAAATTCCGGAATTTCGGAATGCATGCCCTAGTAACAGTTAATTTTATTTTTTAAATAAAATTCGCTATGGCTTGTGTGTTTAGTAAACTCACAAGCCATAGCGAATTTTAGTCTATAGTTACAGTGACGTTTATCGATAGGTGCTAAATTAGAATGCTCTAAGGGTGCTAAGCTTGAAGTCTCTATTTCTTTTATACAGAATTATTTGACTAGTAACCCGGCGCAAATAAGCAACGCCATTAACTTTACCTTACTAAGACATTGAATGTAGGAAATTAGAAAATTGTCTTTGAGTTGTTTTTGATACCTATATCTAAGCCTATATAAGACATCTGAAATTGTTTTTTTTTTAATTTAGGCAGAGATGCGAATATAGAATTTGGTAGAAAAAAATGGCAACTTTGTAAAGTTTAGGCAAAGACCTAAACTATAAAAATTAAAATATTACAGAGGCATGCAATAAATAATGTCCGGCAATATTTATTTTTTTATAGGTTGCTACAAGACTAACTACTAAGATAACAGATCAGATATTCATAATAATATATGAGTATAAAGATAAATATTTTTTATTAGGTATACATAGAAAACGACCAGAACATAATATTCGTACGATCTGAAAATATTTCCAGATCGTACAAATATTTGTACCGAGGCAGGAAACTAACCCGCAACCTCCTGCGTCATATTAAAAAAAATATTATTAATTTTTCTATTTTGATATTTATATCACAAACGGCCCAAATTTTCTTTGTTCAACGTAATAATAGTAGATAAAATAGGAGAGAGGGGCTAATTTGGCTGAAGCAAGGGCCTTAAAAGGAAAGAGCTTGCTAATTGCATGCCGTTCTGGCGTGAATGCGAAATGTGTCGACGTATCCTCGAATTCCTATTGTTTTCGAAGAGGGACCCGTCATTCTTTTCTTTATCACTGGCTCCAGACTGTTCTGTTTTATTATGATTTATTTATTACCCGTCCAATATTCCTGACACCCAAAAGCCAAAGGTCTTTGGTAACCTTCAGTAGAAATTTGTAAAATTATTAAGTTACGTAGGCGTACTAGAAATAGTTGAACGAACTCGACTCGGATTTATCTCGATAATTATTATTTTATATTAATATAAATTCAGTTTGGATGGATGGATAAATTGATGTTTTACTTATTTATGCTTAAATTACCGAACAGATTGAGCTGTTTGCAAAGGTTTAGTTTTGTAATTCAACCTGGAATAATCGTTGGGTAATTTTTTATTTAGTTTTGAAACTAGAACATACTTATAGAGGTATAATTTAATCCATAATACTACTTGTGCAAAACTCCTAGACGGATTGATCATCATTATCCACCGACTGATTTTCCTACTGAAGTTAGTGACATGGTCTACAAAAAAATAAATAAAAATATACATGAAAAGAAACGAAATCATAAAAGACAAAAGTCCACAGGTGATCGGATGGATGGGTTTTATTTCGGTCAACGAATTAGCATCGCCATCCAACGTGGAAATTCTGCCAGCATACTGGGCACTCTAACTTCTACTGAAGGCATAGATTTTAAGGAAAAGGCTATATTACTAAAAGTAATTGTTTGGTTCTGTTAAGTTTTGAAATATCCTTTTTTGCTGTATTCTTTAATATATGTGATTTGATTCGTTATCTAATAAGACATATACAGAGTGTTAGTGTGAACAGTCTTATCAATCACTTAAACCATGTATGTATAACCCTAAATTAAAATGATACAGGTTATTATCTGCCGTGTGGTGCCGGCATAGAATTTCACCACCCCCTCTCTTCCCGTGGGTGTCGTAAGAGGCGACTAAGAGAAACACACCGGGGGGCGGGCAGCAGCGCCCTCTGCAGAACAACTCCATCGAACTGCGATCCCCAATCCGCATGCCCAGCGTGGGGATTATGGGCATTAACCCCCAAATGATAGTGCCATCTTTAGCGCTCATTAGGGGAGGCCTATGTCCAGCAGTGGACTATTATAGGCTGGTGATGATGATTATGATGAGGTTATTATCAAAACTAGCGACGTTTAGTTTCGTTGGAATATTTATCCGTTATTGATTTTATCTTCAAAGGTAAAAGTACAATACCTAGCCAACAATACCTATCATTTAACATACTCTTGACTTTCTTCAAGGAGTTTTTTGAAGACAAATTCGAAGGTCTGGGCATCAAGAATATGTATTAGGTTTTATGCATCGCTATCATCCTGTTTGTGCTGAATCAAGTGTGGATGGATAGAAGGAAATTGCGATGCCATTATACCCAACACTGGGACAGTTTATCCTTATTAGGTTCAAATACAAAGTAATGTCCTGCTAAATTGAAATTAAACGAAAGTTTCGTTTTATATTTAATTGATAACACATTAGTTGAACTGTTGCATCTTTTTTGTTAAAACATAACAGAATATACAGTACCTCCTCCACAGAAAACACATCATCATCATCATCACCAGCCTATACCTAATAGTCCACTGCTGGACATAGGCCTCCCCTAATGAGCGCCATAGATGGCACAGAAAACACGTCCACTGATAAATATCTAAAGATAACCTAGTTAGAATTATGACTGTAAGATATATTTTAAGTACCTTTATATACACGAACTGTTTGTACCTCTAATGTAAACACACAAAGCACAGAAATTAGCACTGATAGACTGAATGGCTTATGAATAGTAGATGATTATTTTATTTAATTATTGGAATAATAAATTAAAATCACTTATTTCACTCTCGTCGACTTAAAAGTACAGGATTACCTCGTTCAGGGTAAATTGTTATACTTAGCTATGTTTATATATTTAGTGCACCTGTTTTGTCTATTTACGAGTTTCTTTGAATATTTTTTATGTTTATTTTAGCCTCTGCAAGAGGCGGAGAAGAGCCAAAGGGCCAAAGATTTGGCAGGCTGATTTGCTATCGACGGGACTAGTTAAGAATACAAAGTAGAGAACTTCCTCTGATAGATAACTTAATATACCCTCCAAGGCCACCGGTTGCTTGTCTTAAAAAAACATCGTAAAGTTAAATTAAATTCAGACATGTTGTTTTAATTAAAACAGAAAGGTTTTAATTGTGTTTTGACAGGTGTTCTTTATAGGACAAGAACAACTGTTACAGAATTATAAGATACTAGCGGCCCGCCCCGGCTTCGCACGGGTATAAAACAAAAATTTCAGAAATTATACACACTAACACGATGGGCTTCACAGTTTTCATACGGACCCCTTACTTTTTCTTACAGCATTGGGATTTTTGACATTGACTCGACACTCCATTACTGACACTGGCCATAGAGAAAAAGCAAGCACCGTGCGCTATACAACCTCTTTTTCTATTCTGACGCGCCATAATAGAAAAAGAGGTTGAATATACAGCCCACGGTTCAATTATTGAATTTGTCATGCGGATCCCTAACTTTTTTGAAAATATTATATAGCCTATGTTCATCACGGAAAATTAAGGATTCTAATGGTGAAAGAATTTTTTAACTCGGTCAAGTAGTTTCGGAGCCTATTCAATTCAAACAAACAAACAAACAAACAAACAAACAAACAAACAAACAAACATACAAACAAACAAACAATCAAATCTTTCCTCTTTATAATATTAGTATAGAAGTCTGAACTTATTATGTGTTCTCGTGAAAACTTTGTCTATTAAAAGACCTACATTATATATTTTTATCGTTAGTAAATAAAAAATATAAACCTCTTTCCAGAGTTCTTACATGTTAAGAACTATATATTGGAATTTTCGTTCCACTGGATCCCACGGCTATCAACCACCTCAGTAAATCAGTCTGACTTCGTAACCTAGGTCGTTATTAGAGTTTAATTTGGGACGCAGCATGTAACTGCTTATTTTACCCAATCCCAGGCGTTCTTATGGGATACATTTACTGGTCGGTCGCCTCGTCACCCCTGACAGTAAATGAAGACGGGCTGAGAATTTGTGTCGAGGATTTTGTTGCTGATCTCATCTTCAAAGTAATGCGAGGATATCGCATTTCTTTTCCTTATCAAGGTCAGTAGGCAAGGCGGCGTTGTATAGATATAAAAAAAACATGCAATTGAATTCTGAAAACTGAGATGTTGATTTATTTAGTAAAGATATATTTGAGAAGAAATTAAGTGGTCTGACGGTAGTAGGTACGTTCTTTACGTACGAGTTCTTTCTTCTTTCTAGTTATGAAAAATAAATATATAGAATAGAATAAAAAAATATATTTATATACCTAGAATAGCCAAATGGCCTCCCATTGCAATTTTAATGAAATAATACCTATATTATTTAATTAAAATTGCCATTCTTACTCTGCACTCCATGGTCCCAAAGGTTTTTGCAGTGTACAGTTACAGTCATAAAAATTGCTAGACTGGAATCTATAAACTCCGAATATAGTATTTCTCTGGTGGCCAACAAACGCAAAGGTCTTATTTTACGAGTATTGGTAGAATAATACAAGTTTATGTGTGTTGGTTAGTTATTTAAAGTTTAATGTCTATTGGTTTGACACAATCTGCAGTTAGCTTGTTTCAACTGTATCTACAAACTATTTGCAAATTTGTTTCTCGATATTATTGATTGGAATTTTTGTTAATAAAGATCATGTCTGAATTACTAAAACTAACAGCTGAAGCATATTATATATTATAAGCACTGTAAGTTTAGATTTTTCCCTGCCCTTAAGGGCTAGGAATTATAAGAATGTAGATCAGTTATGTAAATGTAATTTCTAGTTCGATAACCCCTAAGGTTAAGCAGGGAGTATCCCGGCTCACAGAATAATCAAGTAGTAGTATTTATAGTAAGACTTATTTTTTAAATTTTCAAATGAAATTAAAACAAAGTTCATCATTTGAGACGTGCGATGCGTTTGAGTATTTGGGGATATTTTATAATCTATATCTATATCTATACTAATATTATAAAGAGGAAAGATTTGATTGTTTGTATGTTTGTTTGTTTGAATTGAATAGGCTCCGAAACTACTGGACCAATTTGAAAAATTCTTTCACCATTAGAATCCTATATTTTCCGTGATGAACATAGGCTATATAATATTTTCAAAAAAGTTAGGGATCCGCATGAAAAACTCAATAATTGAACCTTGCGCTGTATATTCAACCTCTTTTTCTATTATGGCGCGTCAAAATAGAAAAAGAGGTTGAATATACTTATAGCGCACGGTGCTTGCTTTTTCTCTACGACCAGTGTCAGTTATGGAGTGTCGAGTCAATGTCAAAGACCCCAAGGCTGTTAAAAAAAGTAAGGGATCCGTATGAAAACTGTGAAACCCATCGTGTTAGAGTGTATAATTTCTGAAATTTTTGTTTAATACCCGTGCGAAACCGGGGCGGACCGCTAGTTATAAATAAGTAAGAGGATTGCACAAAACAAAACTAATTTCGTGGCGCGGTAGGTGAAGGTCCGCCTGTGAAGCAGGGTTCACGGATTCGATTTCCGCCACGAGACAAATATTTCTGCAGATATGTGTTCCAAGTGTTCTGGTAGTTTTCTCTGTATAGTTAAAAATATCGAACTTTGGTATGGTGTGTTATTATATTGTATATCAGTTATCTAGTATCCATAACACAATCTCTGCTTAGCTTGGTGCTAGATGATGCTGTATAGATGGTCGAGATTATTTATTTTCCTATTTATTATTTACACCAGTTCCTAACAAACTACCAGAAGCTCTGCAGTAAAGTCAAGGTTGCAAAACCAGCGCTTCTTCAAATCTCTAAAGATGAGTGTCAACCACCGTTCCAACTTTTTAAATCCCACTAACGTAGCTGGTTTCTCAAGTTACTTCTCTTCCAAGAATAAAACCGGACAAGTGTCGAGTGGCTCACGGAGGGTTCCAAGAGAGCAAATGCGTAGGCTCTGTCGAGACCTGCATATTTGCGCCTCTTGATATCCTCAGCCAAATATTCCCGTGCACCAGCCCGTACTGATGTCCTTGGAAGATGGGAGGGCGTGTGTCGACGCATGTAGCGTCACACACAATGGGCCTCAAACTCCCATGGGACAAAGTGTCATACCGTCAGGCCTCTTACCATCATCATGACACAGTCCATTCGATTTAATAATTAATTATTTCTTGTTATAGCTACAGTATTAATATATTATACAGCCTGTCAATATTTCAACTCAAGAAATATAGAAAAACTGCCAACAAAATAAAATTTGTACGAGAACCCACTTCAATTCTAAAATTTATTTATTAAATTTACAAGTTAAATACATATTCTGTGTAATTCAATTCAAGTCTGCCTTTACAGTCTACGTTTCATGAGATACAACCCGCTGAGAGACGGGTGGGCAGACGGACAGACAGACAGCGCTGGCTTAGTATGAGCATCCGTTTTCACCCTTCGTCTACGGAACCTTAAAATACTAGAAAAGTAATACTCTCTCGAGTTATCTTGTCTTCGTTATAAATTAAAGAAATGACTTTCTTCTCCATCTTTCCGTCGGAAGTTATCTAATAACATGAAACGCAATAAAGGTAGGTATCACACACGATCCTATTGTTCTATTAGACATGTATGAAATGAGTTATGTTATTCCCACGTTGAGAACGTTAATTCGACTACAAACCTGATTAATGATTATATAAGGTTTTTTTATAGACATCATATATTACAATACAAGGGATGGTTTGTAATCATTATTTTTATAACCTAACTGCCTAAAAACGATGAATATGCTGTAAGCAACTGAAAAAGGAAACTGTAAAATTTTACTTTTTATTACCAAGTTGCACTATGGGTGATCTTATCGCTAAGAGCGATCTCTTCTTGACAACCTTGACAATTCACACAGAATTATCTAAGCCCAAGCTATTTACAGCTGTATTACAGGTAGATATCTGATTTATACAATTATAACACTTTATAAAATATCTGCAGATTGTACAAACATTTGTCCCGAGACGGGAATCGAAACCATAATATTTCATTGGTCGACTCCATAAACCCTTCATTCAAACATACATATCATACATGGCTAAAATATGGCTAAAATCTATACTTACATCGAACGTAATAAATCAGCTTTTGAAAGCTGATTTATTACGAACATTAGTGGTGGAAGCAAGATGGAAGTATTGAAACTTGTGTTGACAGACACAAGTTTCAATACTTCCATCCAGTTGTTTCACATTTAGGTTAGGCATTTTATGAAGGGTATGAAAAGGCGAAAAGCTCGCAATAATGTATTTTACTCCATAAGGGAGAAAATATAAATATATAGTATTATGATAGCTAAGGCTAAGAAATTGTGTGTTAGTTTATAAAATAACAAAATAAATTTTAAAATAAATCAAAGATTTCATGTGATGAAATAGAAGGCGTCATAGTATGACGTCATACGGCTGTGTAGATTAAAGCTTTGTATTTTGTTCACATAGCTAACAGACGTCATGGCCACAAAGCAATTTGGCGTCCACTGCATCCAGCGTTTTAGACATTATGCATGAAATGATTGCATTAAATGCATTTAGCATGTTAATGCAATAATTTCACAGGGCAACTCTACAGAATAATATTTTGATGTTTTTTTGTGGTTATTAGCACGAAAATCTTAGTGAGATAAAATTTAAAAATAGGTTCAATACCCTATTAGGTGTGAGAATGCTGCTTGCTAGACAATATTGATAAAAGTTAAAGAAGGTCTTAGCGGACCCTGAAATCACAATAGGGCGAAATTGGATCTCAATTCTTCCGGGTGGATGAAATGCGATTAGTTTCAATTGTGCTCATTCACTGTACCTTGAAAACGGATATTGATAGCACTTTAGTATATCCTTATTTCCTTTAGACTAGTAAAATTTATAAGAAGGCTCTTAGACAGACTTGAAAGTGGCTTATTTTGTTGTTTGAGTATTTGAAACGTTTGGTCGAAGCGGCGTGTGACCCGAGAGCTGGTCAGTATCTGGCGCAGCGCATCAGCATTGCCCATAGCAAAGCAATACAGGACGTTCCCAAGTGGTATTGATATCTAAGACATTGTTTCCAACAATCAACAGCTCAATATTTTTTTATATTTGATGTTTAGGAAATGTACAGCTAACTTAATGATTATTTGATAATTGTACCTAAATACTAGTCCTAATTTGTTTTTTTTTGTTAACTAAGTCCGTAATAATAATAATTCAATAATCATTAAATGATAAAAAATTAACTCATGATTATTAATAGTTTACTTTTATCCTCAATACCTTGACTGTGCCTTGACCTTCGTAACAACATGAAAAGTGACGAAGTGGACAACGATGTACCTAATAATTGTACCCGTAAACAATTCTGTAAATATTTATTTGCTACCGAAATAGGTACGTCACTTATCTTTAGGTATGTAATTTTGGTTGATTGGCATTTCGTTGGTAAATAAATATCAACATATTCCACCTGAAAGAAAAATAAAAGGTGGTGAACCTATACACATAATTATCAGGCCATTGAAGATTTGGTGAATCCTGGAAATATCTAGCCCCACCACAATGCGACATCAACGCCATTTTTGTTAAAGTGTTGCCCTTGTTTGAATCATAAAATTGCGATTGATTCCGCAACATTTTTTTTGTAACATGCGTAAGAAATATCTCTATAAAGTAAACTGGTTCGGACATTACGTGGTACCCACATAATTACAAGTCATATAACCATACCAAATTACGTTGGACAAAAAGTACAAGGACATGGCCCAGTCGACTCTCTCAAGTGACTTTCAAGGTGGTATACAAAAGAAAAGAGCGTGTGCGCTTGCGTCGATGAATGAAAGCAAGTTGCGTCAGACTTGTGTTACCAGTTATACCGAATTGAACTCGTAATGACAAACAGAAACGAAGGTTTTTGTTATAAGAATCGAAAAATCTTTATTTCCAATACTATAATAGGACACTTTAAGGGCAAATTCTTAAAATTTGCGGGCACGGAAATATAGTTATAATTTTTATTTCTGAACTTATATTTGTGTACTAAAGTAAAGAAGCTACTACAAATCTGCGGCATGTTAGTTGTTATTATAATAGGTATCAATAAAATAATATCCCTAACAATCTTGTGATATTATTTGATTTCTTGTAAACAGAAATTTAGCTAAGATGTAGGATCCAAAATATTCTTTCTAGCTCAATTTTTGTAGTTAATAGTTTTCCGCCATTAAATTACCCAAGAATGTACTTTTCTATTTTTTTGATCTAGTAGCCCCATAAAAAACATATAGGTAAGGCATTTCGCCTTACCTTGTTCCAATAAATCTTCGATTCTGTAACCAAATTATGTGGCAAATATACATTCCCTCGTTATTGTAGTGTGCGTGTGCCCTAGATAGTAAACGATGGGACCTTCAACCGGCCTTTATAATTTAGGTAGGTACCTACTACTTCATTATGAACGTAAACGGGTTAACTACGAACCTATTATGTGTTGTAAGAAACACTGACGTTTCATCCCTTAACGAGGGACTTCATCAGGGTGAGTGCGGCTCACGTTACGCCCTTATAGCCTCAATGCGCTCACTAAAAAAAAGGTACCTACTAGATTTCATTCAGACAAACAGAGATTTTATTAATGAAGCGAGGTAAGATTAAATGTTTTGATCCCCTATACGTTGTACGTCGGGTTAACACAGTAGGTAACAAAATTAAAGTTTGCGGCTTAAAATAAATCAAAATGCAACGGTTCAATCAAAATTATCTTCTAAAAATTTTCTTTGTTAATAAAGGTTTTTACCCTAAATTGTTCAATAGTCGCAAAAGCCACGAAAAACGTACACGTTTTATTTTATTCGGAGCACAAACAGCTGCACTCGCTTTATATGTAATTAAATACATATTATCTCATAACCATTTAAATGTCATCACATACTTGCACAGACTCACAAGTCTACCACTTACCTACTTTAAAAAGATTAATATTTATTAGGCAATGGTATGGATGAATCAAATCTACGATAAGTATTTTTTTGTATATATGTTGGTACCTACATAATTCCACAAAATAATAATGTATTATGCTTTAAAAAAACCACCCATACCTTAACTATTATATCTTACTTACCAAAAATATTCCTCAAGACAAATTAAAACTTCAGTTGGTTATGGTATCAGTTGGTTATCAATGCTAGCCTAACGCTAACATGTTTATGTAAAATTATTTTCGCATTTAATATTGTTATATTCAAATATAAAAAGGGTCATGTATAATAAATCATGTGCAACTTATTGACATTAGATACGTAAGAGCTTGCTCTACATTATGTATGAGAGTGTAGCGTGATTGAATATTAGAAAAGGCAGCAAAGAAATCTAAAGCAGTCTACGGTAAACAGAAATTAAAGATTCATGAGACCATCAAAGAAATATAAATTAACCTCAACCTTAGCAAGGCATTGCAACCTCTGAATTAATAAGATAAGGCGCCTTTTCCTGCAACTATTATCTCAGTAAAACAAAGTTTGCGTTAATTACGTATATTGAATAATAACGAACGTCTGAAAAGGTTGCCGAAAAGAGATCACTTTTTATAAAGCTGCTTGTACTTCGGTAAAAAAAACATTGTTCTTGTCAATGGCATACAAATGATACAAAGTGAGACGAAAGGAGATTTTTTGAAGTGGGCCGAACTTTCTAGGGCCGAATCTTAATATATAAAGGAACAAGCGATTTTCTGGCGACAACGCCCAGCCTAAACCGCTGAGGCTAGAAAGCTGAATTTTGAAAGGTAGATTCCTTTTACAACACAGGCACCCGCTAAGAAGGGATTTTTGGAAATTCCACCCCTAAGGGGGTGAAAAGGGGGTTGGAAGTTTTTTTGGTCCTTTTTCTAACTCTGTAACCGGTGGACCTATTTTCTTGAAATTTACAGGAAATACTAAACATACAAAAATATTGAACACGTGTTTCAGGATTTTTCAAAATATTCCTGAAAATAGGGTGATATGGGTTATTCAAGTTTGAGATTCGTAGTTTGGCTCCGTATTTAAATGTCTATAACTTTACTAATGACTTGAAACTTTCAGTATGTACTGAAAAAACTATAAATTAAAACACGTGTTTCAGGATTTTTCAAAAATGTCACTATATAAGTATGAAAAGGAAGTCGAACTATTGAGGTTATTGTGGTGAAATTTATCAACCATTGACGCTATAGGCTTAAAATTTACAGAGAAAACTACACAAACAAAAATATTGAATACGTATTTTAGGATTTTTCAAAACAATCCTGAAAATGGGATAAAAACGGTTATTCAAGTTTGAGATGGGCTAAAGTAGAATGTTTGAAGTCCATCGTGTCATTATCATTCACTATGAAAAAAATACAGTAAAAGGTTATTTTTTAAAGAAAACCCTTATAACGGGACTACGGGATATATGATATTTAAAGCGGGTTTCAGGAATTTCCGACTCTTAAAATAAGGTATTAGCTAATTTCGTCAAGGTTTTTTACCCTAAAGTCCACGCAAATGAAATTGCGAGGGGGTCAGCTAGTATGGCATAAAGCCATCAAAACTCAATAGTAAATAACTGAACATGCCCCTCCCAAACAAGTCGGGTTTTGGCGTAGACATAACGCTTGGCAGACGGTTTGGAGGTCTCAATGGAGTTGTTTAAAATAATACCGTCTTCGCAGCTACATTTAGCGGCGAAAATACGCTAATCTTGACTGAGATTCCTATTTGAGCTGTTTTGGTTGGAAACCGGTCCTTGGGGTTCTGGAGCACACGCAATTTATTATATTAACCTTGATCTTGAGAGATCTACAAAACTATTCGCTATGAATACACAGCTGCAGAGGTTCGGAATGCTGGCTTTATGTCGGTCGACGAATAAGCATCGGCATCCAACGTGGCAATGCTGCCAGCATTCTGGGAACCTTCTGGTGACGGCTTATATTTTTAGAAAATAGATATTAATACTAGTTGTTATTGTTTTATTTTGTATTTGTAATTTTCACTTTTACAATGCATACTTGAAAACTTGAAAGAAACAAAAATAAAATTTATTTTATTTCGAAATAAGTTGAAGTACCCATGGTTGCAGTACTAAATGAACTAGATTCCAATTCAAATAGACCAATATTCAAGTGGTAGAGTGCTTGCCCATTTTCCTCTTGGCTACTTTTAGTAAGCGCGCGATGACGGCAGCATCGCTACAATTGCAAAGTCGCAATTTTAACGGCCCGCGACAAAATCGCGACTGTATTGATGCGAACGGGCGATAAGCGTGCCTAAAGTTACCACTCACAGCACACAGCCACTCACTCCTGAACATGCCTACAAACAAAGAGAGTCTTAGCATAATATTAATGCCACCCTCTACGCTTAGCGGGAGATATAAAATAACTTCGCTTTCAATTCACCTTTTCGTCAGGATCTAACCGAAAGCTCGGTAAACATTAAAATAGATTATCTCCCCAAAAACGTCCTTTCCCGATTATAAGAACGTAAGCGCCGATCGTCATTTGTTACGGGCCTTACTACAATGGCTGCCCTGTAAAAGCCTGAAAAAGCCTTCTTATACAAGGATAGGTATAAATTTAGCTGCACATGCATGATAATGATACCCAATAAATAACGAGAACCTGCCCATAAATTTCCCTTCCTTATTGAAAAACATTAAATTATTTCATAGTTCCTCCGTAATAAACATTAAATTAAATACTAGTTCTAATTATGTTCTGTTATATAATTTTCTTTGTTAATAATTTATTATTATATAAAATAATTAAAATCATTTGAATCACTATTATTACTCTACTTAGATGAAGTTTTGCTTTGATGTTTAGATATTTACAGTGTTCATTGTTAGTTGACAGTCACCCTGGCAGGTTCCAATCTAAGTCTCGTAATTATCAGTTTGTTAATTAGTTTTGCATGTATAGCGACCTGCTCCCGGCTTTGCACGAGTGCAGTGCCGACATCAAAATCTTCCTCTTGAATCACTACTATCTATTAAAAATTAATTTAAAAAGAAAATAAAAACAAATTCGTTGCGAAGTTTTAAAGATCTAAGCATATTTAGGGACAAACAGGCAGACAGCGGAAAGCGACTTTGTTTTATACTATGTAGTGATTATTATTATTGATATTTATTTGTTGGTTTTGTATAAAACGGTATGATCATTTTGACAAAAGATTCTTGTTTTAAAGTAGTTTAATCTTTGACACTAAATTTTTAGCTCCACAGAAATGAGATGTGTTGACTATTAGTATAATCTGATATTCGTACGGAGACAGATGTCTATATCTATACTAATATTATAAAGAGGAAAGATTTGATTGTTTGTTTAAATTGAATATGCTCCTAACCTACTGGACTAATTTGAAATATTCTTTCACCATTAGAATCATAAATTTTCCTTGATGAACATAGTCTATAGAATATTTTCAAAAAAGTACGTAGTTTCGTACGAAAAATTCAACTTTTTTAAATACCCGTGCGAAGCCGGGGTGGACCGCTAGTCAAATATATAAGGGGGGTTAGCTACCAATGAACGCCACTGTACCTACAGCGGTATGCAAATTTAATGATAAAGGAACTCTGTCAGCTCAATCTAGCTTGCGATCCGTGAAATCCAGTTTCTTATAGCAATTTAACATTATGTATGCTGCAAATATTTACGTTACGTTACTTGCGTAACTTGCTTATTTACATGAGCGCATGTGTAATAACTGTATTCTTAAGTGAATCATGTTATTACATAGGTATACCATTAAATGTTATGTTATGAGGTGCGGATTATTTTATCTGTTCTAATCATTAGATTACATCGGATGGGACTAATTGGCCGTGAAAGTAATCATTTGCCGTTACGAATGTAGTAACATGAACTCGATTGCTTCAACTGTAATTTGATAACGTAGCTACTAGCTGTTAATATTTTGACCTATGGCATGATGGCCATTGCATATTGCATGATATTTGAGAGGGCGCCATGAACATTAATCATATACATGATTGGGTAGAATCGTTAGAGCTATGGAGGCTAGAGATAGGCATTTTCAGGCGCCGTTTTATGCAAATTAAGAACTAAATTAGCAAGCGATTCAAGCTCTGCGTATAGTATAAATAGGAGAGTACCTAGCATCTGCCTCTGGCTTGACCTACGTATAAGATACTTGGAAAATACGAAGAGCCTTGTAGAGCTACCCATTACCGTTACAGTCTGTGGCGTTGTGGGGGGAAGGCCCACCTGCGACGCATGAGGTTGCGGTTTTAATTCTCGGCTTGGGACAAATGTTTGTACGATCTGCGTATGTTTTTCCAGGTTCTATTATGTTTCTAAGATGTATTCTGCTATTACAATGATACAAAATGTCAAAAATTACGTCTCGTATATCAGATGTTTAAAATAAATAAATCTAGCTGGTGAGACAAGGTCTTTAGTAGTAAATCTAAGCAAAGGCATTGCACATTTCGAAACAATCGGCTTTTCCATCGAGCCGTAACAGTGTCGAGGAAAAACGTGCGAGAATGAAAAATAATAAGTCATTGTGGGCTCACAATGATAGCTGATTAAGTGTGACTCAACTGCCAAACAAATCTTAATAGGTAACAATAAAGTTCATAATGCAATGGCAAATAATTTGTCATACCTAATTCGTGACCCCGTAAGTAGAGAATGACATTGTTTTATAAACCAAGTAACAGGTGGATATCATTATAAGCTAGTTTAATTGTTTTAACTAGTTTTCTGGTCTTTGTTAAAATGTACTCAGAATAATAAAGTTCCTTGTAATTCTCAAACGAAGGGAAATTCCTAAGATTGAGCAATTTAGCATCAACAAAGGGAAGTGTTTTTATCGGTGTATTCTATACAAAACTAGCGACACGCCCCTGCTTAGCACGGGTACTGTCTAATACTGATGCATGTTATACATTATTATAAATATATGTTGCGTAGTTTTAAAGATATATAGTGACAGACAGCAGGAAGCGACTTTGTTTTATACTATAATATGTAGTGAAGCATCACTAACTAGTGAGTAGGCATTGTTTAACGACAAACAGAAGATATATCGACTTTTTCGGTATAAGTCCATTTGTTGTCCATTGGTCAACAAAAATCGGGTAAAATCGTGTTATTGTGGATCGATATTAACCTATTTTGATTGTTGATCTAAATCACGGACGAAGCCAGCTTCGGTCCCCACTAGACAATAAAGTGTTTTCCAAAAGAAAAATCCTATTTATCTTAGAATGTTACTAGGCGAATTTGCGCGGAAGAGTTTGTCATTGGTCTCATGTCCAACCCAGCAAAACTTAGTTGGGTTATCTACACTTTTTGGAATTCTTCTATCACATAACCTGCAAGAGAACCTGGGATCTGCGACACAGTAGTATACTCGTACTTTTGCAGTTTTTTGAATCGCTTCCTAGGTTTGTTACTGGACCTTGTTTTATTTATTTAATTGCTCACATGTACATATTAAGACCCAAGCTGTATACATATACAGCTTGGGTCTTAATACTAGCTTATGTCAATAGTATATGCACCATGTAGGCATACATGTAGGGCACCGAAAAATATTTTTTTACAATAATTCAATACAAGGAAATAAAATAAAATTAATATTATTAATTTTAAGTTCCAAAATAAAGATTTTTTAGTCCTCGTCCAACAAGGTAATTTTTTACAGAATCAAACTCATAGCACTCTATTATAAGTCTACTTGAACTATTTTTGACAAAGTAAGAAACTTTGATAAGGACGTGGCACCTAAAAGGCAAACTTTACACTTATAAATCAGCGTATAAAGTGCAAAGTTACACATCCCTCGCTCAGTCGTTTTGGATGAGGAGTCCTGGAACTGGAAACCACTTTACTGTAATTGGGACTAAAGTATAGGAATTAATTCTTCTCTGGGGCGTCGTTGTTGGCCTTAGGGAGCCCTGACTTTCAATAACGAAGGGCTTAAGGTTGCGGTTACGATTCCTACCGGCCTTTATATTGATATCTCCAATTCTTTTTTTATATTTTGGCAAAAAGGGATTTATTAACAAAGAAAATTACCATTTAAAAATTTACAATTATCTAACCCAAGATCACAAACTAATTTAACCCAATAGGTTTCATTCAAAAATAATAAGCCTATTTTTATTGTAGGTACTTCAATGTCCATGAAATAAATAAATAAAAATTAATAAATGACAGAGTTCTATGTTAATATTGACGACAGCAAAATTGAGAACCAACTCAATTGAACATAATAATTTAATTGTTTGAAAAAAACTATGAACCTACTAAATACGTAAATTTTAACGGAAAAATACAAAACCCTCGGGTAGACAATTATAAAAACATTTCGATCACTCTCACATCTATTCAAAAACAAAATATTGTCAAATTCGGTCCATATACAAAAATAAAACATACCTACCTACAGCCAAACATGTTATGTAACTTTTGTTTAGTTTACTTTTAGAAATAGTATAAAAAATATAAATTTAGTAATATAGTCAGTTAAAGATACATAACAACTTTATTGAAAATTTGAAACCAATGTAAAGTAGGCGTTTTGTTAGTATAGTTATTATCACTACAAATATAAATCGCTATAAGCGATAAATCCATGACAGATTAAGTTAATTTTAGTACCGATTGTATTCTATTTGTAAGGCTATAAAATAAAGAATTTTCTATCTATCTAGTTATTTATCTTAACCACTCTACTCCGGGATGCAAAAGGACAAATAAGATGACGTCATATAAAAAAAATATCGAATTGAGAATGTATAAAGTTGGTAGTAACCAGCAATCAAAAAAAACCGGTTAGTTGGAGAAGGTGCCGTCCTTATTACCTTCAAAATGTCGTAATATCGTTATTTTGGCCGGAAATGTGTTAATGCAAGTAATACACTAACTGAACTAAATAACTGGCTTAAGCTCAGTTGCGAACAACAAAATTATGCAACCAAAACAAGCTTTGACATCGAACAGAACACTCTACATTCCACTGAATTTATCTCATCCATTATCGTTACTATCTATTTCTTCGTTAGGGAACTAATTATCTTAACCCTTAAACTTACTTTTTTTGGATTGTAATATTAGAGAACTCTAGTGTCTAGATAAACCTAATTTAGGATTTAAGATGCTACTAATCATAAAAATGTCATAATGTCTTTAATAAACGCTATATATCTATATCTATCTACTCAACTTAACTTTAACTTACCTTATTTTCCAATAAAAGATAGATAACAAATCACATTCACTTGCCACTAACAATGCATCGAAATTTGAATTTCGCTGTGCGCGCGCGCTCGCGCTACGGTAACAACAGGTAAGGTAAACTAAACCGCTGGAAGGGAGCACGAAACACTTTATACGGCCTATAAAGCGGGGATAAAGATAATATTTTGATATAGATTTTGATCTTTCGATTGTCAAGGATCATGGGCCCATTTATACCTATTGGAGAGAGACCTTGTTGGTTTCAAAAAAATACATTCTCAAAAGATTATCGCGATAACTCTCGGAACCACATCTTGGCACTGGTCTTAAATGTTACTTGGTCTTAAATACTCTTTAACATGTCCTTCCGTAGCTCCTGAAGAGAACGAAATCCTGAAGAGTAAGTTATGGCAAGATGCTTATCATGTTTTGGATTTTTTTTTCGAACTGTAGCCGAAACAGTAGTTTAAAACAAATACTGATTGATTTACACCATGTAAGGCTGGCCGCGCATCGCATGTTTTTGTGCCCATAATGTGCCACAATCAATTTATAGAAGCACATTTGATCGTGAAAGAACAACTACATTTGACTCTGAGTACGAATGTTCACCATAATTACAATTATTACATATTTTATGTGTTTATAGTTAATTATACCCGCTTCTGGACAGAAGCTCAGACGTAGACACGCCTTCGCATGGATTTTTCAAATAGGCAATGTCAGTCCCGCGATAATGTTCACTTCCCTAACTTATTTCATTCAGCCGTTTAGGCGTGAAAAGGTGACAGAGTTACTTTCACTTTTATAATATCTATTATGATGGGTTTTAGCGTTTACAAAGATTTGCTGTTAGCCGGCCGGTCACGGGGTAAAAATCGATCTTGGCCCGATGATGTCTGTAAAGCCGCGGAAGGCTAGGCTCCTTTGGTGTATTTTAACACCTCTACTGCGGCCAAAATCTGTCTACCAAGCGTGTTGTTTATGACTAAACCCCCCTTGTTTGAGGGAGGCTGAGTAACTAATTAGGTAGATATGCGTTGAACGAATTTTCTAGATTCAATTGGACACAATAATGAGGATGACGTAATTATGTTGACATAATAAACCTGTAAATCATTTTACATAATTATCTTTTAAAACGGTCGACTCCCTGGAAACCCGAAAATCCCTCTATGATCGCTAGGATAATGGTGTTTTGTTTGCAGTTATTATTTTTAATTGCATTTTATGCGCTAAGCCGTCAATGTTTAAGTTTGCCATGTATTTAACTAACAATTTTATTTTTAGTTCACAACAAAAATCCCGTAAAACCAAACAGTTATTGTAAACACGGCTTTACTAATAAGAACAGTATGGTTTTACATAAATATTTTTTTTTTTATATCAATTTTAACAAAACAAAAACTAACACAGATACACAGAAACTAACCTTGGGTTATTTACATATTTAACTCGATGTTTTGGTACAAGTGGGCTGCATTACTACCATAGTGTACCTAACCTGGTTTATATAAATATGTATTCTGTAGTCGTCAGCTTTTCCCTAAAGAAATAAATAAATTAGTGGCACTCAGTGAGATATCAATCTAGCAAAGTAAAGGTTTATTACAAACAAAAGATTAAAGTGAGCAAACAATCAAAGTGATCACTTTATTTCCCAGTTTTATTTGTATAATGTTATTTGTATTTCGTGACGAAGAACCCTGTAAGGTCTAAAAAAATAATGCACTTTGAGTAGTATATTTGATATTGAAAAACACTCATTATTAAATTTTGTTTACTATATTTTTGTTTTTTTACAGTCGGTATTTCGTAAGTTTCTTCTATAAAATCTAAACCTTTCAATAGCCGTAGGTAAGTTAGATAATTAAGGTTTGAACTGTTTAGATTAAGGGCTGTTGATTTTGTTAAAAAAATAAATAAATTTTAAGCATTCACTGCCCAGCCGCTGCACATAATAGATATGTACGTCGTGGGCCCAGAAAGTGTTAGTTTAACTGCTGTAGGGTTGTGCCAATATCAGTTCACCTTGACGGCGCATTGGTTATTGCACTATAGAGGATGCTGACTGCTCATCACTGTTGCACAAGATTGTTGCTTCATCGATAGATTGTTTGGTTTTGTTTTGCTCTTGATTGTTATGTTTACGTCCATACGATTATTGTGCGTGTACGCAAACACAAAAGCACTCTCTATCCCTCACAAATTCTTAATTCCGATATTCAGATACGAGGACATCATGACATAATATAATGAAGAAAATATAATAAAAACTTCATTATTGTACTCTCTCAACTAATATTTCATTTTATTTATTTATTTATCATGAATGCAGTACATAAAAGGTCATAGAACTTATATATATTATCTGTATCTATACTAATATTATTAAAGAGGAAAGATTTGATTGCAAACAAACAGTTTGAGTTGAACAATGAAACCCACATTATTGAATGAAAGAAAATATTATATCCTATGTTCATCAGGATAATGTAGGATTATAATGGTCAAAGAATTTTTCGAATCCGTCCAGTAGCTTCGAAACCTAATCAATTCAAACAAACAAACAATCAAATCTTTGCTTTCTTATATTAGAATAGAACAATATAATGATCTATTCAATTCCAACAAAGTTTCATTAATTCATGAAGATCAAACGGCTACAAAACAGTTACAACATTTTATCGAGGGAACCCGACTCTACTCTCAGATAATGAAGCCTACGCAATTTGTAGATTGCTTTATACAATAAACATTTTATTTACCTATTATATAGATTTTTTTTACATTACTTAAAGGGCAAAAAACCTTTATTAACAAATAAAATTACAATTATCTAACTAAATAAAAACTAGTATTTACAATTGAAACAATTGAGCTAACTGCAGACTGTTGCGAACAAACTACAGGTAGCTCAACTGATCCATATCAATACCAGTTGGAAGTGTACCCAAGATGCTGGCTGCATTTCCTTGCTGTATGGCAATGCTGATGCGCTGCGCCAGATATTGACCTATTATATAGATTTTATTCAACAAGAGGTGATACGTGACGTCATGTTACACAATTCTCACTACATAGGCA
This sequence comes from Eupithecia pulchellata, assembly GCA_963931895.1. Taxonomy (NCBI): domain Eukaryota; kingdom Metazoa; phylum Arthropoda; class Insecta; order Lepidoptera; family Geometridae; genus Eupithecia; species Eupithecia pulchellata. The sequence goes on from OZ007523.1 coordinate 8,253,206, forward strand.
CTAACCTAGTTCCCAACTTAAGGTTCCTAAACCCGGACGCAAAGCTAACGTTGTTTAAGTACTAGGTAATTAATGCATTACTTCTGAGGTACCACATAATCTAGTTCTCCCGTTTCGGTATAAATATTCCGTAGTTATATTAAAAAGGTAGTAACATGTGTAACAGAATTCGAAAGTTAATCATAAAGGAAATGGTGAATATCTGGCAGTTAGTCTAAATTTGAGGTTGCTCGTATTTATTTAATTTAGGACATTTAGATCGATTACCATTACCTAAGATAAGTACCTAATGCTACGAAAGATAGTTCGTATTTTTTATAAATTCTTGTAAAACCAGCGCGCATAGTGATATTGTGAACCTGCGATTTGATTGTCACTGATTATGTCTTTTCCCGAAATGAATTCGTCAAACTTATTATCGCAAATAAGTCAATAATGGGACACATCATGTAACGCCAAGTTAAAAAGAGCTTGTTTTATGGGTGACATGACATGACTGTTATACATAATACAATATAATGGCATTATTTATTTATTTACTTATATAATTTCTTTCTATTCCACCCTAGACAAGAATCACCGTGCTAGAGAGCAGGGAACATGACGGAAGATTTAGGAAATCAATGGTTCCCTGTTGATACAAGACCAGGATTTTTAGTTATCCGTTTTTCCTATTATTTATTTAGTTTTTTCCCAGAAAAACCATCGCTATAATTGCTCTACCCACAAAACTCGGTGATTTTCAACCATTTTCGTGTCACATTATTTCCTAATATCTTTTATGTAAGTAGGTAATTAAAAACCTACTGTGTGTTTATTGTTCTGAGCTAAATTATCATTTCCTATCTCTAATGTGGGCCTGGTTTAAAACAATTCCAGCTTTATAAAGTCGGAATAAAGTAGAAATTGGTTTGATCCTCAGCCGACTATAATGAATGCCTGCACTCATGCCAGTGGTTGCATTACACGCCGCAAATACGTTCATGTAAGTACTTATTGCGAATGTGGTCATGAAAACAACACAATTTGGTGAACTTGGCTATTATGTCGTGTGGTGCCGGCATAGAATTTCACCACCCCAACTCTTCCCGTGTGTGTCGTAAGAGGCGACTAAGGGAAACACACCGGGGGGCGGGCAGCAGCGGCCTCTGCAGAACAACTCCACCGAACTGCGATCCCCAACCCGCATGCCCAGCGTGGGGATTATGGGCATTAACCCCTAAATGATAATGCCATCTATGGCGTTCATTAGGGGAGGCCTATGTCCAGCAGTGGACTATTATAGGCTGGTGATGATGATGATGATGGCTATTATGTTATTGGCCAACCAAATTTAATACTGCGATCCTTAACGTGGTTTTTCAAATTTAACAATTAGAAAAATTTTGTACGGTGGATTTTTTGTCTCTTTTGTCTGTATATCGTCAGACTCAGTGGCGTAGCGGGAAAAAGACCGAAGACGTGGTGCGTGGTTTGATTCCTGCCTCGAAACAAATATTTATTTGTAACTGTAAAATGTTTATTTCGGATGTTCTGGTAGTTTTCTATGTATAATAAAAAGGTTTATATTTGAAAAAAACTTTAGGTATATCAATTTAGCTTGGGGTACATACACCTACTTAATACATTTTTAATAGAATTGTGCAGCATTATTTACATTGTATATACAAATGTAGTGAAATAATAAATATCTTTTACCTTTTACTTTTAAAAGTATCTTAAACCGGAAATGGTTAAACGACAGTTATCATAATCAAAACAAATAAAATGACACAGAAACAAGATACCGAAACAATAAAACGCAGATATCTGTGTACGGAACACTTGTTATAAACGAGGATAATTTATATTAGTACCCGTGCCGAAATGAAAACCAGAATCAAAAGATCTTCGCGATTATATTACACTGAATTTCGTAGCGTACCCAGCCGATTTAAACTGATTAAAATTGTTCGCTAATGAACCTCAACCTACCCTCTGGGTTTCGCCAAAGTGTCACATGAAAATCACCCTAAAACTGTTTAATTTAACTATTGTCTGCAATAATAAACCTATGGTAACTTAAGTGTACAGGTAGTTGTATTGCCTTCCCTCTACACTTAAAGGCTTTGCCAAACAGAACGCGTTATTACGCGACGGCGCTATAACGCGGCGGCGGCGGCGTCAACTTAGCGCCCTGACGCGGCGTAATAACGCGTTCTGTTTGGCAAAGCCTTTAATAATCAGTTTTCTAGAACCCTACACGGACTAAAACTTCAGATTATAGGCACCTATTGAAACTTCAGCAACAATATCTGCGAAGGAGATAGAGTATTATAGTAAGAGTAATACAAAGTCTTGTCTCGACGGTATACTGATAGAAAATTTATTGCTTTCTGTTCTTGAACTTCTTGTTATAGTTTATAGTTCGTATAAGTAACTAATTAGTTAACTTTTTGTTATTATAGTGCGTAAGCCCTCGCACTCGAAATAATCTCTATGTAATTAACTAATTAGTAATTTATAAATGTAAAAGTTTGATATAAGTAGTCCATTCATTTCACATAGGAACCATTTCCAGAAAGGTCACTCAGTTTTTATTTGTTTGAAACGTAACACACATAATTAACTTAGAGGAATTATTATATTTTGGAAGAATACACTACAACACGATAAGAGTACGAATGCGTAAATTATTTGAAATTCATTCCTTTAACTTTAATAATGTTAGCAATATGTGCTATATAGGCGATACGATTGTCATTATTTTTTAACCATTGAGAACAAACCCCGTTGCTTAGAAGGCTGCGTCTGCGACTAAGAGAACCACTAAATGAAAAGTGTCATTTCGGACAAAGAGTCCGAAAATATTGTGTCCCAAACGTCAGCAAGCCTAAACTTTATGAAATAAAAAACTACAATTTTAGTGTATGTGCAGAAAATTATGGCGATCTTTGGCCTCTATTACAGAATAACTATAACAGAAATACGTACCTCTGGGTGTTCTATGGATGAAATAGAGTACTATGTAGTACGTACTACATAGTACTTTATTCATCATCATCATGAAAAACGGAGGTATTAAAAAATCTTTATCTGCAAAATGTTAAGTAATTCAAACCAACCAAAAACCAACACTTAAAAATTCTTTTTATCAAAGGAATGTTTTGAATTTTTAACGATTTGAAAGTTTTATTAAAGCTGAGAATGATGAAAGTAACAAAATACTAAAAGCAACAACGGGTAGAGTTGCCTTTTTGTTTTATGTTATGTTTTTAGAGATCCGTAGAACTCAAAAGCAAAAGAAACACTTAAATAAAGACCACGCTGCTTGCCGGTTTGTCCATTTATCAAAGTGAGTTTGTTCTATGCTATATCTATCTATCAAGACCTCCATCATCAGCTTATCTAACCCACTACTGACAAGATTTGTAAATTAAGTGGTTTCGCCAGATTTCACAAGCCAGCATTCTTTTTATTAATAATAAAATCATGTTTTGCAAGTAACATTATACAAATACAGGATATAATTTTTTTTTTTAATTTTACGGCCCTTTTGAAATTCGAGGACACCTAAATGGTTGTGAGAGTTAATAAATTATATAAGTTTAGAGATAAAGCGTATAATAAAACTGTTTGTTCTACGTATAAAATAAATAAAATAAAATAAATAAAAATGTTGCTACGCATAAACAACAAAGGGTGGGTAAAAAAAATTCACTAATCGTAATTTTACAAACTTGACGATTTAACAAAAATTTTAAATACTGTTTTGATTGTTTGTATATTTCACTATGTATATTTTTACGCAACAAAATGTAGTTCATGAGAAACAACCTTATAGGAGCTACCGGGGTCATTATCTTTACAAAAGCGAAAGATTGACAAAATCGGATAGCAATTTGCGAAGATGTCGCTTTCACAAACATACAAAAGGCATGTAGAAAATTAAGAATAAAGTTTTAAGTCCGTTAAAAATGTTATTTGTTGCGTCACCTTAATGACATTTGCTGGTGTATGCACCAACATCCTTTTGCATTGCACTGGCTTTAAAGAAGCGGCACATTTGCAACATTTCTTTATCAGCCGACATCCGGTTAGATAGTGAGATAAGATAACGGTTCTGCAGTGCACAGAGAAAAGAGCAGAAATTGTGTAAGCCATCTTATTAGTGGTGTACTAGTTTTACTGCACACAGCTTCATAGGCGTTATTCTATTTTACTAGTATTATTGTTATCTGTGCTATTGGTGAATCTACCTCAAGGGTTAATTTTGCACGAAGATTAAATTAGCAAAGTTAAAACACATACAAACACACAGACATGCAAACTTTTGCATTAAGTGACAATTTTTGTGCGACTTGAATTTATCAGTTCTGCAATATAGAAAATAAAAAATAGTTTAGGTATTAATTCATGTTTATGCTGAAAAACTCTAAAGCCACCGAGTGAAGTTCTCTTTGTAATTCTGACAGAGATTAATATCATGTAAACATTGCTCAGCTATAAGACTTTTTTAAATGGTATAATATTTTTTTTTAATTATGTTAGTTTTTAGCACCAACAACAATAATGTTATCATCATCATCAGCCTATAATAGTCTATAGTAGAAAGTTTTCAATTGAAAACATGACAGTTTATACAAATTTTTACAGGTAACTGTACTTAACTGAAAATACAACTTAGGTAAAGTAAGAAGATTCGCTTTGATGGTCTTACTGAGATGAAAATAAAATAAGCCAACACAAATTTACTTTCCATAATATTCTGTGCCGACCTACGCTTGCCTTTTGAGCTTATTTAAATTCCAGGAAATGCCGCTTATTAGCAGTTCCTAGAATTTTTGACATAACAAGAGTGAATGAAATGAATGTTTACCATCTATTTGACAACATCTGCGGCGTAGCGGACCAAGGTGCGCCTGCGATACAGGAGGTTGATTTCATTTCATCAATCAGTGTTTGATTCCCGCCTCAGGACAAGTGTTTGTACGAACCGCCAATATTTTGTGCAGGGCTTTCTGGATACGTAGGTAGATTACCACAATTTTTTAATTAAATTTGTCATACTGCATTTCAGCATTCATTATTTATATTTTATTTATATAGTGACGTAGATAATAAGAATTGTTTCTTTACGTTCAATATGAGTGTGAGCAGAGATTGACAAATTAATGTCAAACTACTCTAGTTTTTATTCAGATTTCTGTGTGTTTAATTAATAGTGTATTGTATTGTATATTGTATATGCATATTTTCTTACAAAATAAAGATTTTATTCAATTCTTAACAACATATATTTTAGACGTCCGTGATATCATCGTCATCGTCGGCCACATTGCTACCTACCCTGAGGTGAAATTGTGGTCAAGCAAGTATTCACGATTAAAAAGTAAAAAAGTTGCTTTCTTTCCTAAGACCTTACAGGACTTTTGAACACATCACAAAATTTTAATTAGATAAGTAAAACTAGAAATAAAGTTATCCCTTTGATTATTATTTGTGCACTTCAATCTTTTCAATCAAGAAGATAACCACAGAAAACATTACCTTGTTGGTTTTCTAGTTGAAGCAAAACTCGTCCCAAGCTTTTTTATCGTCTAGATAATTTGAACAGTAATTTGAACACAAAAGCAATGAAAACAATGATAGGTATTAATCAAAAAGTAAGGTTTAGTTATTAAGAGCAATCATAATTATCATTAAGAGAAATAAACGTTACGAAAGCGTAGTCCGCGCGCACACGACGATTATTGGCAAGCAGCGTCGACTTCACGGCCCGTTCACGCATGTCTCCGTTTTACTGTTCCGTTTTATCGTGTACGTATTTTGTTCGATTTTGTTCGTCGATCTGTAGTCATATACAGAATACTGTGCCATGTGTGAAGTCGCTCATACAACCACATACGCCATCGACGAAAAAACTACGTACACGATAAAACGGAACAGTAAAACGGAGACATGTGTGAACCGGCGGTCACTCTACCTTTATTATTTTGCGAAAGTTAGTGAGCCTACCCTCCGTTACAAGAAAAGATATATAAAAAAACTCAAATATAACATTCGTAACTTTCCGTCGAAGATATCAAAGATATATAAAAATGTAGGACGATCCACAAAGCATCATCTAGCACCAAGCTAACGACCGACAGCATCTTCTAGCCCCAACGTCGTAACGTAACGTACCAGGGGAAGGAAAGCAGCATCTTTCTGTATTTTTAACACCTAATAATACTGTAATAGCGTGGTGATTATGGTAAAACCCTAAACTTGGGGAACTTCAACTGTAAACACAGTGCTGATCGGTTATAAATGTAGAATTGATTTAAAAAATGTTCAGGAAATTTACAGCTGCCTCAATATACATATAATTATATTAAAGCTTAAGGTATTGCAACTACTAAGAATTTCAGATAAATCCTTAAAATTATGGATACTAATTACTCATTCAGTTTTGTAAGAAATTATACCTGTATATTTCGGAGTTTCACTTACATAATCTACTCGCTACTCAAAAGCATTTTTCTTAAGTGTGTACATCGCTTAAGACTAAGATAAAGGTGGCACACATGTTACGCTCTGCACTCATTATACTACAGTCACTTTCGTTTTATTGAAATTTGCAAACCTTGCGCAGTTGTCTGTCGACTGCGGCTCGCGAACATGTCAAATGGAGCGCCATTTTTACCGTCCTACTCTTAATACCGTTCCATAATATAAATAATGGAACGGTATACATTGTGAAAGATATCAATAACATTGATTACATAAAAATTAAGCTGAAAGGAAGTTTGGCAATGTTTTTGTACATGCATGAGTCATTAAAATAAAAACATTCAATTACTTTCTTATTTTAAAACATTCGAATTTATTTACGATCACTTGGTAGAGTCATATCACATTGAATGACTAAAAAAGTTTAATTAATACAACGACAATGTCCATTTTGAGCAATTTAACTTTCAACTACGACAGCCAGTCTCATAATAGTGTAGCTATATGCGCGGGACACTTATATAACTAATGCACAAGTGTTTGCTCAAACACAGGTGCGGTGTAAGACAACGATATTCTAATAATGATTTAAAATAATATAAAATCTTAAGCCTTAATCTTTTTTTATGATTGAGATATATTTTTCCTGAAAGTTTTGTTAACCCCTTTAATTTTATTATTTTATTGTTGAAGTGGCAAGAGAAATATTTAATCTAAAGGACGAACGGATAAAAAAAGGCTTAGTAATAGGGTCAAGGCATGGAACCCTAAAAGGCTGTAATTTTGATATCACAAACAGACACTACAATTTTATTTACTTGTACAGATAATTAAAATCGTCAATGACACACTGATACACACACGTGCGTTGTGGATGCAGTTGACAGCAGCTTTATAATGTATCATTACTTCTTTATTATTCAGTCAGCAAACAATAAAATCTGACCGCAAAAATAAGACACGTACGCAACAAAATGATTCGGTGTTTGAATAGTTGTAAAAGGTGTCCAGTGACCTTATTAATAAAATTGTGCAACTCAAAATATATCGAATAAAAATGTTCCTTGATCGATTTTGTTATTTTCAACGTTCCGTATATATTTTTTCAAAAAAGTTGGTAAAGTAAGATTAGAACTAGGTATAAGTGTAATGTTAACAAAGAAAAATACAATTAAATAACCAAATTAGAAACCGTATTTACAATAGGAACAATTAGGCTACCTGTAGATCGTTTGCACGTCTGCAGTTAGTGTTATCTCAAGCTATAATATACTTTAAAGGGAGGTGCCTAATTGACAATCTGTTCTGTGACACCCTGCCCATTTTATTATTTATTGTAACAGACCTAATTTGAGCAACAATGTGCCAATGACGACGTGTGAATGAAGCAATACAGGTTCGAGCGTGAATCCTCTGCCGGCGTAGCCTGAAAAATGTACCGTTTCGTACTCCAATTAATTTTGGTAAACGAGTTCGGTTAACACGCTTTAATTTCCGAATAAAAAAGGTATAGTATGCTGACGAATGCGGGTTTTACACTTATAATTACAGCGTACTGCATACGCTACTAAATATTTTTACTCATATTTTGTACTTTGCGTTTCCATATTCGCTAAAAACAATACCTACGGTTTTGTATCTTCTCCGTGGAGATTAGTTCTCTTTTGTTAGATACCTTCTAATGGGGAAAGAATTTTTCAAATTAGTCTAGTAGTTATAAAATCTTTCCACTTTATAATGTTACAATAAAGATTATATGAAAAAATAACTTACTAGAAAATTAGCTATCGGATAATAATATAATGCACACTTAACTTACTAATAATTCACAAATGAATAACTATAGAAGCGACAATTAGCGGACTTATCGCTCAAGAGCGATCATTCTCGAAAATTAGGTACTACTTCATATTAAAAAGCATTTTGGTGGTCAATACACCAAAAATAGTAGTAAACTGTTAACCAAGTTTTTTTATAAGTGCCATAGAGACGTTAAGACACGGAAATTCCGTGGCTGCAATCGATTGATGACGTATAACCCAATAAAGACGACCACAAAGTAAATAAAACTTTTTACTTTTATTATGTGTTCCACCTTCATCATTCGCACCGCAAAGGAGCAGAATTCGCTGTTTTTCCGACTAATTACAACCTGCGCCTCTTCAAGACTAGAGTGCACATGTGTCTTCTAGACCTTTGTGTTACACCGTCGGCCACCTCTTCGCTTTCCATCATTCCATACCAGTGTGGTCAAATGACAAAAAGACTAGCACGTTTTATACAGAGGGCTCCGAACTATTGGACCGATTTGTAAAATTATTTCACCATTAGAATCCTAAATTTTCCCTGATGAACATAGGAGATATTATCAAAAAGTCAGGGATCCGCATGGAAAATTCATTTTTTCTTAAATAAAAATCTACTAATCGGTCCCGTGCGAAGCTGGGGCGGACCGCTAGTAATATATACAGAGTGTAGCAACCGCTGTTGGGAATCCCATTTGTCTGTTTTTTTGCAGTTGGAGAGCTCGTCTGAATGTTTGACTATCCACGTGCGACGGTAAAACGTTCCATTCATTGAGTTGCGATCCGGGGCGTTGCAATTCTGGTATAGGTCTTCAATTAGTGGTTTGAGAATATTATTTCTAGTAAAAATTACAAAAAATCTATTGTAATTAGATATTAGGGCTAGTAACTAGCCCTAACTTCATTTTAATTTAATATAGTTATTGCTATTAAGCAAGGGCGTCGCCAGGGGGGGGCAGGGGAGGGGCAGCTGCCCCCCCTAGAGATAAAAAAATGTACCTAGCCAACTGCAAAACAACAAAAGTCCTGCTATTGTCTTGCTTTGCCGATAAATCCCGCATAAATTCACTATCACATAAGTAGTGACAGTTAGTACAATAATATAAGCTTAAAAAATATATTGTATTGAAAGTAAATTTTTTTCGGATGTTTCGGTCGGTCATTTGTAACAAAATATTATAATATGTACGTGCTTTGTATAGCTCGTAAAGCTGGAAGTTGAAACCATTGTTATTTACAATCGCCATACAGGCAAACAGGTCCGTAGAGATAGGGGGTTTTGGGGATTAAAGCCACCCCCTGAACAGTTTTCTGGGATTCAAGTACTCCCAGTACTTGAAGTGGTTGTTCTGTCTTAAGAACTCAATATTTTGTTCGTCAAAATTCGTCGGGTGGCTCGCTCTCACGCTAAGTATCATTCGATTCGTATTACATAAACATAAGTGTACCTTATATGTAATAGTAAGTGACCTAGGCGCACGCATCACATTCATTTACTTTTTTATTATTATTCATTTATTTCAGATTATCAAAATTTACGCCCGGCTCCATCTTGGAAGGCAGATCACTAATATTAACATTTTTTACATTAATTTTAATTTCGTTAATCGATGAATGTATTAAGTACCTATTTTCTTGTTTTGCGGTTATTGAATTGCTCCCTCCGTTTGCTGTTATTCCTTTAGATACGAGTATATAATACAAACTCTTCAAAATTTTTTCGTCCGAAAAAGTCTCAAAGAAAAATCGCGGCTCGCTTCGCTCGCCGTTTATTATATATTCTTCAGTTTCGACTATTTCCAGCGGCCGCACACTACAAAATATCGGCGCTCATTACACTCTGTTACCTATATTTTTTTGAAAATTACTTGGATAAAGTTAGCGTACATAATCATCAGCCCATGTTATCCGCTGCTGGACATAGGCTTCTCCTCCTCTTAAGCTCTCACAAACCCCCCCCCCCCCCCCCCACCGGCCGATTAGTACATATTTCTGGCTACGACCCCTGGGCCGTGGGATGTCAACCATTCTATCATTCGTTCTATTTTTAGGAAGCGTACCTTAGCGCTTTGTATAATTCAAGTTATATCTTAGAAAAGATATAATTTATGAATATTCGTCAAATCTAGACAATAATTACAACACAACATAAAATTTAATTTACATATTAAAACACAAAAAACGTTACCTTTGTTTGTATTTTATTGAGTAAAAACGGGCGGTCCGCCTAATACTAGTGATAAGGCACTTTTTTGGATTAGGTGCCCCTGTAAAAATAGTTATACTTTTATGATATCATACAATACCCAAAGTATTTCGTATTGGATAACAGAACTGGCCTCCGAATTTCAACCAGCCGTCCTCAAAAAAGTTTGTACCTACATTTCTGTAGCTTCCATTGAAAACTACTTAATATATATTCGACCTTCTCCGTTGCGTTAATTTTTAACAGTTGTGTAGTAAGGTAATAAATCTACGGCATTTTGCGTACCAACAGCTCATGCTATCAGGAAGGCCATAACCAGATACTGGCAAGTTTGGTGCCATCTATCCATCATGTCAAAACCTTAAGGAAACAGGATGTGCAGCCGTTTGTTTATTTTAAGTCTCAACCTTGATTTCATTATCCCTTTCACAGTCTGTGGGTCAAAATAATTATACAAGAGCTAAGTATACCTACTTTGTTCTGGGAAATCCAATAATATAATTAGTGTATTAACAGAGAATTTCTAAAGAAAAACTTCATTAAAACTGCGTAAATAATAGTTATCACTAAAAACAGAAACAGAAGCTTCAACATAGTAGGTACGAGCGCAGATAAAAAGGATTCTAGTTCAAAAACGGATTACAAGCGAATAAAATTAAAAATTAAAACATTTGAAGCCAAACATTGTTTTGAAAGATTGGCTGTGATGGTGCCAGTGTTTAAAAATATTTTCCGCCAGTATTATTTTGTAATACTTTTTTTTTAAACTTGCAGAATATTAGAAATGAGTGTATCTTATAGGTATATGTTCTTTATAATTTCTAATATAATTTCTTTAAACCCAAGTACCGATGTACCGATGTTTACGCATATGTTAACATCGGTCAGTCATGACATGACTTCTCGATATGGTCAAATAAGCACCCTTTTTATATTGCGTTACGCAATTTATCTTGTTCCAAGGTGAGATGCATAATTAGTTCAATACCTATGTATCGTTCAAGGCAAATAAGTAGGTCAGTAAATCTATGGCGGCCGAAACAATAACCGATCGCAATAAAAAGGTTATGAATGAATAACAATAATTATAACTATTATATCGTTAGCATAAGGTCAAAGTGCGATCACGATCTAAATAATGTAGGAACTGTTTGTTCGTTATTATTCAATTTACCATGGAATTACCTATCAACCAATGATTACCAAGTCTAGTCCTGGATGAGACTGGATATCATTACTGATTAACCTTTGCTTAGTAGGTAGTTAGGTAGGTACCTACAGAATTTTGAAACTAACGGACCGATTTATGTTTCTGAGATGATGCTGTGTTAATTATCCAGTAAATATTTACTTAGTAAACCCATACCACCTACATAGTTAAAAATTTACCTGAAAACGCAACAACCAATAGGTACCTACTTTAGTAAAAAAACACAAATGCCAACTCAAAAACAAAGATACCTAATATCTAATTGTAACACAGTCACACTATTATTATAAATGTAAAAAGTTTGGATGTATAAATGTTTGTTCAAACTACTATTTGTTTTAAACTAACGTGGTCTGAACACATTTTAAAAATATTCACCAGTAGAGTCTAATAATAGCAGTATTATGTTATCTGTGGCTACCACTGTGGCGCGGTGGGCGAAGGTCCGCCTGCGACGCAGGAGGTTGCGGGTTCGATTCCCGCCTCAGGACAAATATTTGTACGATCTGCAGATATTTGTTCAGGGGTTCTGGTTGTTTTCTATGTATAATAAAAAAAAATATCTATCTATTAAATAATATTGTATTACGTATATCAGTCATCTAGTACCCATAATAACACAAGCTCTGCTTAGCTTGGGGCTAGATGGTGCTGTGTGGATTGTCCAGCATTATTTATTTATTTAAGTGTACCTACTCGTTCTGTCTGAATGCGTTTCTCAAAGCGTCGCGGACACTGTTAGCTGTCAGTGTTGTGTCGTCTGATTGTGCAGATGGGCATTCCTATGTCTGAAGACCAGGGGCCAGTATTAATTGCATCTAGGTACCCTAGATTCAACTAAGGCTGTCCCCGCTTCACAGAGGCGGTACCTCCGGTATTACAGTCATTCCGTGCCCATGATAGAGTATAACCCTAAAGTAAAGTTGGGTGCATGCGGTTGGGTACAGCTCACAGAGCAACACGGGCCCCCGGCCAGCTGGTGTTGTTATATCTATGTGAATCAATGTATTCCTACCTTTACAATGTCTATATAGAGTTTACAATAAAGAAAAAATCGAATTGAGATTCAGTACTAAGTGTGTGCTGAATCGTCGGGAAAAGTAGGTAAATAAACACGATAAATACCCGTGAATATTTCAATCACGCTAAAACTATTGAACTATTGAGGGAAAGTACCTCAAATTTTGTAGATAGAAAATTTTACTGAAAGAAGACATTATCTTAATTTAAAAACAATTTAAACTGCATTCATAGATATTTTTTAAATAGTTACATGGGTGAAACGGGAATCGAACCCGTTACACGACAAAAATAATTACCCTGTAGCTTTATCATACCTAGCTACTCTATGGTTAAAACTTAGTTGTACATAAATATAATGTACCTACTCGACCAAAAGGTTTCGGTACTTTTTACGCTGCGTAGCAGAACGCACGAATTGGCACTTCCTTGGTTGTTTACTCCAAAGAGACGACGCACGGATTGAACCTAATCCATTTCTACAATCTAATTTAAGGCCTCTTTAATAAATGTATTCATTTAGAATCTATTTGTTTAAATGGTGGAGCTATTAAAATCAGAACCCGAAATTAGATTTAAGTAACCATTGGGTAGGGTGGTTGGACCAATAGATGACTGATTAAGCGGAATTCAAGTTGTTTTATTTTTTATCTCAACTCCTATTCAAGGAATATTCTATGTTTTTGGTTGTATACGTAGGTAGATATTTTGTGCATCAACTAGATAAACTGTTTTTACTCTGAACTATTTGTAAATAAGTTAAAATTGGAAAAATATCAAAAAAATGACTTTGGCCCTAATTGTGACCGGTTTGGAACTAATTCTGACCGAAATCGGACCTATTTATGACCGACAAAATAAAAGGCGAAATTCTTCACAACAAGAGACTTTATTTGAAAGAAGTGGGGTTCCGTATACATAATTTTGTCTGCATATGCTAAGGTACCTACTTATCATAATTTTAATTGCTTGATAAACAATTAACAATCAGTCTACACATATAATAATCAGTCTTAACAAATAACAATCAGTCTGCACATAATACTTACTTATCTTAATTTTAAAGGCTTGATGAAAAAATAACAACCAGTCTAAAAAAATAACAATCAGTCCACGTAAACATTTAAACCCCATGATAGGTACATATTTTAATTTAAAAAACATCAAAAAATATCTAAGAAACGTAAGTTTTAACCTTTATACCATTAGGTAAATCATAAATATACTTTTTATCTACATTGTAACAATTGTGTAATAACTTAAAACAACATACCTCCCCCTCCGCCGTTAGGAAAATGTAATTTATTGTATTTATTTATTAAAGAAAAACTATAATAACAAATAATGTAATGATGACAACAGTTTGTAAGGCCAACGAAATTGGTTTACTTTTGATTACGAAGAACCCTAATAAAATTCCACAACAGTTTTATTGCAACAGTCAAAATCAGTCGGTCACAATTAGGTTTTGAGGTCCAAATTATGAACGAACTAATTTCTTCGGTCACAAATAGAGCGTTTGGAACAGTAAATGACCAGCTAAAAAATAACACGCCAAAACAACGATTTTTCTGTAATTAACCTCCGGTCATGTTTTGGTTTATAGAATTATGTATACAAAACCATTAAGAAAAACGTAAAAAATCAATAAAAAATCAAAGATACAATCTACAATATCAAAACAAAATTTGCAGGTCGGAGCTAATTCTGACCGCTCGGTCACAAATAGGATTTATGTATCTTTTTTAGACCAGTAATTGAACAGCAAATTTCTCGAAAACCTTATTAAAAATTACTTATTTTCTTTGATTTTCTACTTGAGATAATAGTCATAAATGCAAGGGAATACATAAATAGGGCCTAATTATATCAAGAAATCGGCAATCCACTCATAAGCTTAAGAAACTGGTTTACTCACCTTAGCTCGTTCTCCATACAAAATGGCGATGACCGAAACACGTCCGCACTAAATTAGGTCCTGGAGCGTGACTGAGGGTCCACTGACGATGTATTAATTTTTAAAAGAGGGAACAGTTTTGCCGCTTCTAAAGAAAAAATACGCCACTACAGGGAGTACCACTCAATTCTTATAATTCGAGAAAATGTGCGTTTCGGTCATCTATTGGGGGGTGGTCATCTTTTGGTCCGACTACCCTATTGGGCATTGGGCTCTTTGTCTGTACCCATTTCAATACCTAGTGAAATGAACGCAAAGCTTCAATGAAGCCAATAAATTAAAAGAGGTTGCTTGGCGTTTTTGTGTTTAGGCCCGCACTTAGGCTTTTAAGTATTTAGGCCTAAATAACAAATTGGAAAAGTTAAATAATATCGCCATCGGACCGTAGAATTAGTTACCTATTACTTAATTTTCTTTTTTCGAAAGTTTTGTAAGTATATGACATTAGGATAAAAGAGTTTCCTATAACCTTTCTTAAATTAGTACCTAAGGATAAAAAGACAATGGGTAGGTACAATAGCTAGAATAATATCTAAATAATTTGCTTGTTTTAATAACAAAGCCAAAGCTAAGATATTCTACGTCGCAAGTTTACACGGAAGACAATGTTTGCTTTCATCAATCTTGGAATCCCGTTTAATATCCAAGCAAGCGTTTCACATACCTATACATTAACATACAACGAACACGAAAATTCGGCTTGGTCGTCATTAACTTAGCTCGTATACCTAACATAAACGGTTAACAACACTAAGAATACCTTCGTTCCTTTAGAAGGAGTACCTCCTAGGTAGGTAGTAACCTACCTACGAGGACTTCAAATGGTTGGCGATTAACACCACTGATTTGAACTACAAATTAAATTTATCACCCTCCAGGTCTTGGTACTACCGGTACCAATAATATCAGTAGGTACTTTAGAGAGGTATCTATGGTAGGTACTTTCTGCTTGCCACTAATGTGCATGTGCATATTGTTGATACCGGTATTTTATGTGCATAATATCGTTTGTTATAGGTACGCAGTTATAGTTAATTATTGATAATACCGATACGAAAGAACCGATACTAAAAGGGATTCTATTACACCACTGATAATAAGGTTCCTTCTATCTGAGCTCGCCATCTATTGACGAGACTTGAAAGCTACTGGGTTTAAACACCTTCAAAACTGGTCAGAGGGCACTGACTAAATATCTTAAAGTAGTTAACTAAAATATCTTCAGCGGTTCTGGTGCAAGCTTGGTATGTTTCTAAATGTTAAGTTCCCTTCGGAAGAACCAGATGGCGTGACAAGCGATGGTTCAATAACTAGCTATAATAAGTTAGCGCTGTAAACGCAAAGCATCAAGCAAAGAAAATAAAACCACTACGCTGTAAAAGCTTTTATTAATATATAGATATGGTTAGCGATAAAAAAATCTCGATAAGTGTTTTTTAATTTATTTCGAATAAAAGAAAACTCATAAATTAACTATCCTTACAGGACAAATTATACAAAACTAAATCTTTACTTTAAAAGTACATTATCCTTTAACTAATGAAAATATAATCTAGAAACAGTACATAGATAAAAATGGCATAGCCTGTTCAAAACTACATTGGATTCAGAGATATAAATCTATATAGATTATGTGCCGTAGCATTTTATTTCTTATGCAGAGTGTAGTGTACATAATGAGAATTGTATACTGCTGTCGTATTATATAGTTGTAATTTTTTAAAACATCGTTCAATAATGACTATAATTTATTGCTACTTTTCACAACCAGAGAAAATGCAGTGACGTCTAATGAAAGTGTTGAAAGAAAGCTAAAATAACTAAGCATTAAAAAACTGAATCTAAGACATATAAGATTTTCCTATAGTATAAGATGAATATAAGGTTTTACAAACAAAACTGTTTATTCAATTTACATATAGATCATGTGAACCACTTTTGTAGATGCTCACCTTATTAAATATTAATATTCTTTAATGTTGTACTTGATACATTTCCTTTATAAACTTATATTATAAGAAACACAATCGCTACATATAATAACTATTTAATAAAGAAACGGATTATTATGTATTTCTTGGACATCGCGTAATTTGTTCAATATGCCAATAATGAAAATATCCCTAACAAAAATAATTATATGACGTATTATGTATTTTGTTATTATTTGTACCTACATAATTATTGGCGAATTCTTCATATTCACTAGAAATTAATTGCAGATTCGTTCTAGGTGATTCTTTATAGCTAAGTAAAGGACACATAAAACAGACTCAGACACCTTGATCTCACAATTTTTTTGATAGTGAACGATAATATCCAATTATTATGGAAAAAATAAAATCAAAGACTACGCACTTATTAAATCCGGTGAAACCATAAATATATAAATAAATAATGCTTGACATTCTCGACACAGAATGTGTAGATATAGATATCTAAGATAATCACATTTTTTGCGGGCGAAAATAATATTATGCCTGTAATTCCGAAAGCATTAACGATGTAAGAATAAGGTTTATTTAGCAGTTTAAGCTGCCTATTTATACCATTGTACCTTTAAAACACGGCGACTTACTAGATAATTATTCACTTATTTACAATACAACAGAAGCGTTTCTCACAGATATAATAGTCATTTACGACGCTGCTGATACAGTGAGATCTACATATACAAAATAAATGATAGTATATGTGTTGATTTCATAACTACACTCCATTTAATAGTCGGAGAAAGTAATAACTTAAATTAAGTATGGGCGAGATTTGACTTATCTGCAAATTATATGAACAAAACAGAACTAAAATTCAGATTTTTAGAGTCGAGACAGACAATAACGACATGGCTGATATAATTATTAACAATATTTAATGAAGAAAGGATCTCAAGCCCAAAAATAGACTGTAAATTTTGTCTAAAAATCAACAGCAAGAAAGTTAATTTTAGGTTAAGTAAATAAAGTTTTTTTGTTTTTTGCAGATAATAAAAATATGTCTCATAGGGTTAGTAGTGAAACGACCAGACGGGCTTTCAAAATGATCTCGAATTCAAAATTGATGTTGTAGACAACCTTTCCGCATTTGTGGATTGTAGACAATAAACTTTCTGTATTCGTGGAAAAAAGGTAATAAGTACAAATTGAATTTGAAACTACTCTATAGGTATATCTGTCGAGTTTTCCCCCTAACACTTTGAATAACTACGATGTTTTATTTTGCGTCAATTTACATAAATAACAAACCACACCAAACAAACAAACTTTCAACCCCAACAAACATTACTTTACTTCATACACAAATAACTCTTTTGTTGGGTTTGAAAATTTACCCATTGTAAATATACATAGACCAACTTAGGTGGAAAAGCACCCGTCTTTTACAGGGAATTGTACAAACGCTGATTACGTAATCAATAATCAAATTTCTCGTATTGTTTCTCTTGCAGAATAAACGCTGAGAGATTTGATCATTGCTTTTTAAATTATAGAGATGATCAGCGTAAGAATAACTGGCCGTAGTATATCTGTTCACCCGGCATAGTTATACCGAAGAATAATCTCAGTTATTAGAAACTAGTATATAATTTTGCTCGGCGGCGCAGCAGAATTAGTATTCATTGCTTGCTCGAGTGTGTCGAGACGCCTGTAGGCGTGGCCGCGGCTATTTCTACGGCGACCTGACTGGCGGCCCTCCAGGATTAGTCCGAAGAACTGGAAAAAGAAAATAACATGCTTTATGGGCAGCAGTCGTAAACGTGTCTATGGGTGCTAAGTAGCACGTTCGTGTATGAGAGAACCAGACCTTCTTAGGAGCAACTACACCAAAAGGAAAATATCGCATGAACAAAATGCCTTTACCTTCTTTAGCAAATTATGTAAGTACATATTATATGTTTACTTTTAGATTACTATTTTGTGGTCCAAAAAAAGATTTGTGTCATTCTTTATTGTTTTAGGCATACAGGAAAGGAAGGCAAGTCTAATTTTTAAGCATAAAATATTATAAAAACAGAAATAGCCTGTTTTTGTTACATCTCTGTAGCAATGACTCTTGACGCGAAGCGTAGCAGGAGGAAGATTTTTAAAAGGCTCCGAAACTAATGGACCGATTTGTAAAATTATTTCACCATTAGAATCCTACATTATCCTTAGTGAACATAGGTTGTAGAATATTTTCAAACAAGTTAGGGATGAATATATAAGGTAAGCATATATACAAGGTGTAACAAAATATGTGTACTAAGCCGAAGGGGGAGGTTTCAGACCCCAATGGTGATTGTTGAAAGTTGTTGGTTGAAAATTAAAAATGCGTATTTTAATTATACTATTTTTTTTATTATTTTCCCCTCTTTTATTTCCTTATCTGGGTAACCTATACATACCTACTCATGGCCGTAGGGAGGGGGGGGGGGGGGGGTTTGGGGGTTCAAACCCCCCCCGAAATGTTTAGGCACCGTTAAAAATCAAACTTGAATAGGTAAAATTTTCTCGGATACGTACTCGTACGTGGAAAGTGCGGCTTACTTTAAATAGCTATTCTCTTAAAAACACAAAAATTTTTTCGTCTCCGATTAACAACAGCGCGCTCTGAGTCGTCGGTGGCGGACGGGGCGCGCTCGCGCACCATGCCATGCGATTCCTATTGTGTATCTACATACATTGTACTGTATGTTAGCACTTAAATATTTCTTTAAATTATTACCTTTTGAAAACTCGAACTTTTTTTCGTCAAAATTCGTCTCTACATTTTAAATGAGCTGAGTGCACGCATCGCATTCATTTACGGCCGATTCCAGCTAGGCAGGCAGATCACGACATTACTTTTAATTTTATAAATCAATAGACCTATTTTGTTGTCGTTCCGTAATTGAATTGCTTTCTCCGTTTACTGTCATGTATTTATTTATAACATATTTTTCTAAACTATTTAATAACGGCCGAAAAGGTCACAAAAAATTTCGCGGCTCGCTCCGCTCGCCGTTAATTTGGAATTATTCTAAGCTTTTTAACAACCTTGCGAAAATGTCACAATTTCTCAAAAAATTTCAGCGGCCGCAAACACAACAAAATATCGGCGGTCACTCCACACACTGTTATAATTTTGGCTCTAAAAGTTTCAGGGTTCGCTAATCATAATCTTTTGTCACTCTTGATTCTATTTTACAGATCATCCGAAAGCTCGCACAAAAAATTGCGGCTCGCTTCGCTCGCCGTTCATTCTGTAGCCTTTTGGTCATTTTTATCAGCCTGCCGAAAATATGTAAAAAAATTGAGGCTCGCTTCGCTCGCCGTTCATTCTGTAGCCTTTCGGTCAGTTTTATCAGCCTGCCGAAAATATGTAAAAAATTTGGCGGCTCGCTTCGCTCGCCGATCATTCTATAACCATTTTGTCATTTTTATCAGATTGCCGAAAATATGTAAAAATATTGGCGGCTGGCTTCGCTCGCCATTCTCTCATAATAATGTGAATTGTTATACCTACCCCTTAACTAATACTACTAACTATTTGTCACCCGAAAATGACACTCGAAGTTATTTATTTTTGTATTTCTCACATTTTTTTCTTTGTTGCTGGAATACCAATCTCCAATCTCCAAAATGACCACCGCAGTTTTTAAAATATTTGGGGCTAGCTGTCCCATCTATTGTCACACTTTTGCCTACTTTTTTACAAAACATCGGAAAAATCTGAAAAAATTCGCGGCTCGCTCCGCTCGCCGTTACCCATGGTTATTATTTTTATATAGATTTTTTTTGGAAAGTGCTTGGTTGAAAACCACTCCGGGTACTAGCATAAGTAGCATAAGTACATATATAAAGATGTTGCATGTTGTCTCGGGCGGGTCTAAGGCTCGACCCCCCCCGAATAGTATTTCTGGCTACGGCCCTGTACCTACTACCACTGCAGTTAGGTAGGTATTTATCTTCGTAGAGTTCAGCTATGGCGGGGCGGGAGACTACCTAATCTATCTATCTAGCTATCTATTACTCTACATCTATGCCCATACTGACGTCATTGTCACAGGTACCAGAAACCGCTGCCTTTAGGGTTGTCACTTCGTAAAAAATCAGCTGTCCATGTTGAAACTTTGATGCAGTTTTTTCCAAAATACCGATCGAAATTCGAAAAGTCATGGAACAAAAGTTGGTCCCCTGGGGGATGGAAATTCACCCCCTTTCGCTTAGTACACATATTTTGTTACACCGTGTATAGATACCCGATATTTATGTAAAACTAAATTCGGTTTACTGATTCGTTATTTCTCAAAGAACACACAATAGTGTTCGCAAAGAAAAACAAAACTTAAATTAATTCAAGTAAGTATTACGTCAATTTGCAATTTCCACTTACCACCTTAACCACTTTGTTCTTATTATGATACAGGATGTAAATCACCACGACCATGATGACTGCAGTCAAGAAGAACGAGAAGAAATGATCATCATCATCATCCGCATACGTTTCATCTCCGAAGCTGGGGTAGATGCCTGAAACTGAAACATTAAGTTCTTTAATAACTATAATCTCTCAGAAACTTCTACTTATTATAAGGAATCCATTATTTTTTTCATCGGGAAAACCTTTATTAACAACTAGTGACCCTCTCTGGCTTCGCACGGGTCTAATCCTGATACAAAAACCTTCCTCTTATATCACTCTATTTATTAAAACAACGGCATCAAAATCCGTCGTGTAGTTTTAAAGATCTAAGCATATATATCGACAAACAGGCAAACAGCGGGAAGCGACTTGATTTTTAAACTATGTAGAGAAAAAATTACAATTATGACTAAATTAGAACTGGTATTTACAATTGAAACAATTAAGGTAACAGAACACTGTTGCAAACAAACTACACGTAGCTTAACTGATCCATATCAACCAGTTGGAAGCGTCCCCAAGACGCTGGCTGCATTGCCTCGCTGTATGACAATGCTGATGCGCTGCGCCAGATACTGGCCAGGTCTCGGGTCACGAGTCGCTTCGACCAGACGCTCAGATAGTGGGGTGCCGAGAATCTCCATAATTAAAAAAAAATATATTTACGGTACCCCACTACCTAGGGTCTTGACGATATTTATTTGTTTTTTTTTTGTTTGGTGGTGTTATTTTTATTTGTAAACTCCCAACTCAACAAGGTAGATTAATTAACAATTCACAGTAGTAATGGCACATAAATTTAACGATTCTTTAATCTAGGCAACCATAAAACCATCTACACGGTATGTTGATAACAAATAGCTATACTAAAATCGGGTATGCGATATTAAAATCTACATTATTCTTTCATATGGGGTTTAAATATTATATTCACAAAAATTAAATTGGCAGCTTAGCTTCACTCACATTTTAATAAATTGCAAACCGCTATCAAAACAAAAACTACCAATAACATTCTTTAATATTTCCTAAAATTGAATTCACACGACTCTTACTGCGGAAGCTATAAGCAAGCTATAGGTAAATTTCAGGAAATATTTCGATATTTCAGAACCTAATCAGACACCTGTGTAAACATAATGGCCTATTCAATAATGGTATGAGAGTAAAATGGATTCTGCTACTCTGTGAACAAAGATCACTTTTCTATTTGTATGTATTCCCTATAAATGTGTCAAGGCTATTTATACATGATACAATTTTACAGGTTTATGCTATAATTAAAAAGTTAGGTAGAAGTTGGATGTAAAAAAAATCACTGATTTTTAGATTTTTTGTTATGTTCAGACTCAAGCTTCATATGCATTTATTACTGGTATAATAATAATAACACTAGCAGTGCATATCAATTAGCTACCCATAAGCAAATGTACAATTAATACCTACTAGCTGGGTGCCCCGGGAAATCCCACGGGATTGGGAGTTACGCGGGTGAATCCCGAACTTCCGATCTCGTGGAATTTTAAGGTTATAAAGCCCATAATGCTATTCCAGGTCATAAACCATCTGTATCAAGTTTCATCAAAATTGGTTTAGTAGTTTTAGAGTAACAAAAATCCATCTATACTTACAAACTTCTGCGTTTATGATAGATATTAGTAGGATTTAATATCCCTTTAGTGACAAAAAACCTATTAACATAATGATGGTTCGAACCTTATCTATCCAAAAGACATTATGTTTGATACCACAGAATTGTGCTTGATACTTACTTCTTTCACCGGTAGTGATATCAGATGATACAGTCTTCACATTCTGTTTCTCACTAATATCATCCTTCACTTCAACTTTAGGGATCTTGTTGACTTCATCGACATTAGGATCATCGCTGTCATCATCCCCTTGGATGTCACCCAAGCCATCCTTGTCTTCTGAATCTGAAATAAGAAAACGGCTGTGATTAGCGTTTGATTCATCATAATCATATTCATGGTCATATTGCACTTTTACTTTTGAGCTATTAATTATAAACATCTAGACAGTATGTTCATTTTAGATATAAGATAAAAAATAGTTCTAACATAGGTATCTGTACTATGGTACTACAGGCAAAATCATTGTAGAATCTTTGTAAACAAAACTAAAATTTGCATCTTTTTATAAACAATTAGCAATCTGCCCTGGTTTAACATGCATATTTATCAAAAATTATAAATTTATTCACACACTTACACGTTAGGTTATGCATGTCTAACTTGAAAATATTAGTCAGGGATAATGTAGCATTCTAATCGGGAAGATTTATCATTTTCAGAAGTCCAGTTGTTTCAGAGCCTATTCAGTTCAAACCAACAAGTGAATCTTTTCTCTTTGTAATATAAGTTTACATTACTTGTTGATTTAAGATCCTTCATATAGTATTGCTAACCAGAAACTCAACAGCAAGCAAAGGAGCAAAGGAAGCAAAGGAACATTCTACATAAGCTATCCTATAGTTTTTGTCTATATTGTAATTAGAAGTGATAATTCAATACTAGCTGAAATAAATAAACATGAATCTCATCAATATTTACTGAAACTTAAATTAATAACACATTGTTATTAATTTCAAATTGCCTTGAGTGTGGCATTGACAAATCATGCACGGCCTAAGCAGTGTTGTAAGTGAATGTACCCGAACATCCTTATAATTACAAAACCTGTTTTAGGTAAGAAACATACCTATTAAGCTCATACTTGCATGAACTTTGCTGACCTTACAAAGCATAATATAATAAATTTTAATCTTTTGAATAAGTATAAATTTTTCTTATTTTCTATAGGTTCATGAACATGAACTTTATGAGAAACCCATGTTATGTAGAGTAAGCTTAGTTTATGTCAAATAAAAAATCCAACAAGGAGTTTTTGCCATCACAAAGATGTTTGGCATGCGAATGGTGATCACGATGATGCTGTTGACAATAAGCAGAAAAAAGCTGTTGCTCCTATATTAACCTTACATGGTCATCTCTTATGAAATCCACAATGATGTGTCGAGGGGCTCGATTCATAATCTGAGACAACCATGTTGAAGCTTATGTAGAGTTTATTGTGTTTGAAACAGATGGGCATCTGATAAATATTTTATATGCAATAAAGAATGAATAATTGTTTTTTTAATTAAATTGTGCTGGTAACATTGTTAGCTTCTTCTTCTAATGTCATAGCTAGCAAGCTATTGTGAACCACCACAATTCTGCTAGTGTCCAAATCAATTGTCATTAATTAAAAAATAATCATTATCTAGTATCAAGTATAAAAATATCTATTAAGAGTACTTACCCTGGTAATCATCATCACTTGGTTCCTTAGCCTTGGGTTGAGGTGGATTTTGATCTTCTAATTTGTGCTCAACCTCTTTATTTAGCTTTTGAACATCAGTTTCAATATGTGCTTGCTCTGGTTGATCTACAGCTGGTTTGTTAAGAGAAGTGTCGGGTGAGATAGCTTTGTTCTTTGTTTCACTCTTTACATCTGATGCCAAAGGACTCTCAGATTTCTCAGGAGCTGGAAGGTTTTCAGCTATTGGCTCTTCAATTACAGCTTTAGGAGCATTCTCAGCTTCAGCACCCACGCTGGAAGGTTCTTGGTTGTTTTCTGACGAAGCTTCCAGTTTTACAGCTTCAGTTTTAACAGCTTCATCTGTCTTGACTTGTGCAACTTCAGAAGGTAAACTCAGAGCTTTAGATGTTGGAGCATTCTTAACTTGGACATCTTGCATATCATTAAAGGTAGGGTTAACAGGCTTGTCCTCAATATTTCCTGTCTCTTGTACTTGGGGAGCGTTGTTTGGTGGCACAGTGACCTGTTGTTTCAGTATTTCTGTCCCCCATTTAAAGTATTTACACATGAACTTCATGTCATCGCTCATCAAGTCTTCTATGCCACACATTTTACCGCATGGCACTGGGTGCTTGAAGACTTTTTTGACTGAGTTTATGTAAAGTGGGAATTCTGTTAAATTAGAGAATACCCAGTCATTTGTATTTGAGCATACTAAATTGACGTCCTGTTCTTCCTTGATAATGGCAGAGTAATCTTCTGAAAGTGCCAGTTTTGAGTCGCCAACAGCAGCGCAGAGTTGTTTATTTATGTCATAGAACAACAAGCATTCGAACTGCTTTCCTCCATGTGGCGTTAAGGGGACCGAACAGTAATCTAACTGGCCTTTGATTTGGTTCGACAAGAACACATTTTCACAATTACTTGCCAGTGCAGTCAATAAATCAACCAATGATGCAGTTTTGTTTGTCGGAAGTACGCCTCCTAAACTACGGTATGATGAATTTAGTAGCAACAACACAATTATACAACGAAACATTCTGAAAACGTATTTTGAATGAAAAATGTGAGTTTATAACGTTCTACCAATATTTATGAAGTTTATGCGTTTTCGCATTGATTTCACACCAAACAAACAGTACAGCGTAGAGCGATTGAACTGAACAGAACAAGAACAAATCTGCTTTAATGACATGACATTTATTTTGACAAACGTCATCTGTTTGGCCATTGCTGCCAGCTCATTTTATAAAGATCGTGATTACCTATATTTAATATTCATCTTCATGCCGTGTGGTGCCGGCATAGAATTTCACCACCCCAACTCTTCCCGTGGGTGTCGTAAGAGGCGACTAAGGGAAACACACCGGGGGGCGGGCAGCAGCGCCTTCTGCAGAACAACTACACCGAACTGCGATCCCCAACCCGCATGCCCAGCGTGGGGATTATGGGCAATAACCCCCACATAATGATGCCATCTATGGCGCTCATTAGGGGAGGCCTATGTCCAGCAGTGGACTATTATAGGCTGGTGATGATGATGATGAATATTCATCTATGCTATTAATAATAATGAGGAAAGATTTGATTGTTTGTTTGTTTGAATTGAATAGGCTCCGAAACTACTGGACCGATTAGAATCCAAATTTTTTCCTGATGAACAAAGGCTATACTTAAATAAAATTTTCTAAAAAGTTAGGGATTCGCCAGAAAAATAAAATTTTTGTTAAATGCCCGTGCGAAGCTGAAGTGGGGCGGACCGCTATTACAAATATCTTTATACTAGATCGCGCACCAAAGGTTGTTTTTTATAGTAACCTAATAGAGCAGAAAAGCGAGCCCAGAGAAAGGGCTTGAAAGTAGGTAGGTGGAATTCGTAAATTGAAATTAGATATCTTGTTTCGTGTCAGTTTAGTGTTTTATATCATTTTTCAATTTGACAAGATGATATAAAATACTAACGGTATAAAATACCAACGGTAACTAACGGTACGGATTTAATCATTACTGGAGAGACCAGTAATGATTAAATCCGTACCGTACCTACATAAACGCTGTCAGATAAAAACCCTTAAAAGCTACTAAATGAATAGGATAGGGCTGAAACTTGCCATCAATTTAGGAACAGGAATATGTACTATAAGTATTACTATAAGGTACTTTTATCAAGGATCCTTGAAAACGGATACGAAGCCGCAGGCAGAAGCTAGTAAGATAAAATTACGAAACATTAAAACATTATTTAAAATATACCACTTACATAACGTAATAAATTGTATGTGTTGATAAATTGAAGCCGAAGTAATTTTTAACTAGATCTAGATAAAGTATTGTGAAGCTGGTAATACTTGCCTCATTGACGTTGTCTGACGCTTGACAAAGACTGTTTAAGAGATTTTGACATGACCAACGATGATACAAGCAAGGAACTTAAACCCAACCTGGAATGTGCATTGTCAATTTGACACCAATATAAAATAAACCTTATGTGTATGACCCTAAGTATATTACAGACAATCACTTGGTCAGAGAGAAATCCGGTCCGAGGGAGAAAGCGCTTCGAGAGCCCTGTGGTCCTTTCTAAAGTGTTGCCAGGCGGATTATTCCCGAATTTAGTAGAAGTGGTAGGAACAAATAAATTTGACATGTCTTACTAAAAAGCATTAATTTTCGTTCTTTATATTTTCTAATATTTTCCAAGTATCTGTTAGAATGATAACATTTTTTTAGCAATAATTTGGACACTATATTGAAATGTCAATAAAAAAAGAAAAGATTATAAGTAGAATATAATATGAGTTAGACTGGCAGCCCGTCAGCCATATTCATTTGTTGTGAATTGGTTGTGATTGGTGATCCTAATCCTGAAAGGGACAGAGGGCTCTCGCGAAGCTATCTCGCTCGGACCGCGTATCGGCAGCTTGGGTATATGTTCCTTGGATACAAGTACAAACGACAATGACAAACTTCACACTTGAAGGTTTTGAAGATTCGCAATAGCGCGAGATTCAAATGATACACTGATTTATTATTATTACAGCACAGGTTTTATTTTTTACTTTAGAAACCCAAAAATTTTGACCCGTGATGGCTAGTATGTGGGCGTACAGGTATATAGTACTTCTATTACTCTGGCAAAAATTTTAAAAATATTAGTGTTACCTGGAAATTGGAATACTACCATTTCAAATATCTGTGCACCTTTCATTCATATTGATTCATTTTAAATATATTTAAATACTTTTGCACCATTGTAGGTACCTAAAATTGTTAGCCCCAATAGTGCTACATCGACTCAAGTAATATATTTGCTATGTAGGTACCTATTTTAAGGCAAGGATTCCCGACATGAGCTCTCTCTATGGCGCTTCGGCGAGTGTGAGCGAGACGGGGCGCGCAGGCACCCGATCACGCACGATTTTGTACATATTTACATGTTTTGAAAAATATTTACGTATAGTTTCATGTGTAGGTATGGCATATAAAAATATTTTCTAGCGATGCACTGCGTAATAACATTTGCAATGTTTTGGTATACATTTTGTGTCATTTTATTCATTTTTCTATTCACACTGATCATTCATAGTTTCATTTAGACGTAACTTTGTAATTTTTTTCTATCGGGTGAAATATCACCCATTGTGTTTTTGTCTAGTGATGTAGGTACTAGAAAATATCCCCAACTTTAATAAGTATGAATTTCAAAACTATAGGCCTTATAGTTATTGAGGATTAACAAGGAAATGGATTGGTTGATTTTCTATTCTTTGTCAACTCATTCATTCACTCAGTCACAGTATCATTTGCTTTCGGTTTTTGGATTTTTGTGTGGGTGGAACAGTG
Source organism: Eupithecia pulchellata (assembly GCA_963931895.1). Lineage (NCBI taxonomy): Eukaryota > Metazoa > Arthropoda > Insecta > Lepidoptera > Geometridae > Eupithecia > Eupithecia pulchellata. Next base: position 8,281,426 of record OZ007523.1, read on the forward strand.
TAAGTGAACTTTTTAAATTAAGTAGGTAGGTAGGTACATATTTTCGGGACTTTGAGTCAATGGTAGATATGAATATGACCCGTATTTTCACGAATAAACTTCCAGATAAATTTTAAATACTAAATTATGGAGGTAGGAATGTCCCATACTAACCTAAATTATTTTATTATGGCAATAACTTAGTGGTGCCACTAAAATACGAGAAATTTTGATAACACCATCCAATAATTAACATCGTACTACCTAATCACTAAGTTCTGTTCTGATCTGATCTTATAGACTAGATAAGCTCTCACTCCACTATACTAGACATCTTCTAGGACTATACTAACTAAACAATAAATAAAGGAAAATCCCTTGAAAACTAAATGAAGATCGTTCGTTCGCTACGATGTGTTAGTTATGTTATGAGCCTGTATTATGAAAGCTTGTAAAGTCATCGATTACCTATTTCCTGAATGATTATAACAGTGGATATAAGTGGAAAAGTATCCCCCCTAGTAGTAATAGGTGGAAAAAAATTCCGTTCTTCCCTACCAGTAGGGATAGATTAGTAGGGATATGTGGAACAGGCGGATCTATGCTTGAGTAAATCTTTTTTTATACTAATACCTATTATAAAGAGAAAAGAATTTGATTTTTATTTTTCAATTGGCCCCGAAACTACTGGATCGACATATTTTTTTTTCAGCTTCAGAATCCTACGTTATCCCTGATAAACATAGACTATTGAATATTTTCAAAAAACTTAGGGTTTCGTATACCTAAAACTTTAATTCCGCGTTATTTTAAACGTGTGTGCACGCGTTGGGTTACATTACATTATTAGAAAAACCCGCGTTTATTACAATGATTAGGTACTTTTAAAATCCATAGACTGTCTTTTGGTAACTAAGTACCTAGGTACCTAGATTGAAATAATAGATAGGTACAAATTATTATTTCTAGTATCAAAATAAAACATGTAGGTACGATTCTAACATTTATTATATCTAACTGCGGAGCTTGGTAGATCACTAATACTTCATGCTTTTAATTTAGCGGGCGGAAGTTTATTTAATTTGATTAATTAAAGTACTAACGATAAAAGGAAGAAACCTTTTGAAATCTTTCCTGCTTGAGAAACAGGAAATGCCAAGAAGGGACAGGCGGGTAGTGAGATACTAAACACGTAGGTGTTCAATGGACTACATTCCCTTTTGAAGTTTACTTCAAAAGCTTACTTATGGTCTACTCATGGTTTACTAAATATTTTGTATTTTACATGCATACAATACTGGTACTTATCAAAGTCAGGTTACGTAGGTACGAAACCTGACTTTGATAAATACCTACCAGTGTGGTATCATCATCATCATCATCATCATCATCACCAGCCTACCACACTACAGTGTGGTATAACCAACTTTAATGACCAACTTAAGTTTACGAGTTTCTGCTGAGTTCTATAACCCTACTTACGGATCTAGGTTCCAATGTTTATAAACTAGTATTTTACCTGGCTGACCTGTTTGCTCTAAATTTTGAGATGGATTATTGCAGCAACAGTAATTTATTTACTACAAATTTTGATTGTATGGAATGCGCACCGCATTTCAAACAATGTTCTATAGTAAATCAAAGTGTTAATAATACCTACCTATGAATCAGGTAGTAGGTATCTTTATATCTACAAAATAAGACAAATTTTGACTACATAATTAAGTATGTTAAAGATGGTCCGTTTAAAAGAAGCTTAAAAAGCTCAGTTTATAGAAATTTAGTCTTTACTGTAGGTACCTACGGTAATAAGGTAAATACGGTGTGGGAATGGCACCAGTTTATAGCAGCATGGGTCAAAGCACACTGAAAACAAGTCAAACTGATTTTTTTAAGTTAATAGCATGTTAACGTCAATAGGACTAATACCCGTATTTCATATGAAAAAAAAACGTTACGTTCGAGCAAACGGGAATTATTCCGTGGCGTAGAGGGAAATTTTGCAATTTTTTTAATTCATGAATGTGGATCTAACTCTTAGGAGAACGGAGAAAGGGTTGATTAAGCTATAGATCTTAAAAATACTGTCGATTCCCTTTTAATATGACTTAACCCGTAGATAGGGTGGCACAGGTAGGTTAGGTCCCTCGTGCGAGCGCATCCCCGGGTGAAACTTAATTTTCGCACGTCCGTCGTAACGGAACGCTGCGTGTTTGTGAGTGGACAATAAAAACAACCTTTTATTGCCAGGGTACAAGCTGAACTGCATTATTGGTCTACCTATTTATTGTTTCGGCTGACAGCGCGACGTGGGGTGATTGCGAACATTATTTATTTTTAGTAAGGTACGACTTGGAGCTTTAATTATCAAATACCTTATGAAATAAACATGACTTTTTTCCTCTTTTCACCTCCGCTGGTGAGATGAGCTTGAGCAAAAGCAAAATCACAAATTACAAAATCAAAGTGCTTTATTTCCTTTAGGCCTTACAGGACTCTTGGAACTTGCCAGATAACCATGTTATACTCGTATGCGCGAGTTTCCACAAGCTGAGAGGTTAAGTATCGAAAATTTAGTACCTAACAATAATAGACTTCTATTCAGCTGTATTTAAACAATACGGAAGTTAGTTGAAGTTATAATATGCCTAAGTTTATTTTATAAGCATTAAAAGTGACCAGGGTAGGTAATAGCTGTACCTAGCGTAAGTAACTTGCTGAGTTGAACTCATAATTAGGATGCGCTGTAACGTTAATATTAAAAAGGTCGATATTACCGCAGTCTGAGCAGAAGTCGCCTATCCAAATGAAAGAGGCTTTGATACATACATTCCTGGAACTGCACTGCGGCAGCGGTCTAACCAAAAAATCTAACAACGCGATGCCCACTGTTTTCCATTAACCTAATGGAGTTACTTTTCTGTTACATTTTACCCGTTATATTTTAGGCAACCAGCTTTTTGATAGAGCACATTGAAAGCTCGCAGTCGATACTTTTAAAAAATAAATTACGCTGGCACAAAGGGAATTCCGGCAAAAATATTCCAAACAGCTTTATCATATTTCCACAACATATATCGCATCCCCCGCGTGCTGTCGGAAAACTAAGCGAAACAATGATTTAGATGGAATGATGGCGGAGGTGGGAAGTAAAAGCTATAAATTTGAACCTAATTACTGCCAGGTGTCAGCGGCAAAGCCGCAACGCCACAGCTCCAGAACAACTTTGCGCCATAAGTCAAGCGCGATCGAGAGATGAGCACTTGTAGGTAATTATAACACTCCATAACAGCACGCAATCTCCCTGCCTCAATTATTACGCTTTAATTTCGCTTCTGGAAACAGGAGACATCTCTCTCAGCTCACTGTTTACTCGAAGCAAATTCAAAATAATAAATGAATGTCATTACATTGAATTGTCATTAGATTCTAATTGAGTCGAAATTATGGAGGTGGCATTCTCATTGATCGCTACACGATTGCAAAAGGTAACGTAAATCAACCTGTCAGACTTGATTAAATCTGAAATACGAGGCGCGGCGGCATCTATTGAGACAAGCAAATAAATAGCCGGCGTCAAACTTGTCGCAATGTGCTAACGGGCCAAATATATCTTTAATGGAACCAAAAGCGAACCCACCTTCGAAACAAAAGAAATACAAACGACCGCCCTGGCGTGAAATTAATTCAAAGCGATGGGTCGACGAAAATGTTTACAAAGGTAAGCGAAGAATAAAACGAAAGAGCTGAACTAATTTCCAAGGTCCTTTTAGATAAAGGCCACAATTGGTGCCCTCCAGTAATCCAGTTCGCTATATCTACAATGTCTGCGCTGCACCCTCATTACTACAAACTTTTTCGAAAATTACCAAATATTTTTCTTAATGCTCGAATTATGCTAGGATCGTTTTGAATTTGGCACGGTTCAAAATTTTATGGTTCATAAAATTTGTAAGTTGATGGCTGGAAGATAAAATATTATAGATATTGTGTTCTGACACGTTAAAGTCTACTGCGTATTTAACGTTGTGAGGGTCTGCCGATGATATAAATGTTGATAACCGGAGTCAAATAGGGCTATTAGAGAAATGAAAATAAAACGTAATGGGTCATTAGCAGGGGTATTACCCGATGAAGCGGTAGGATGCCGCCCTGTTCGTTCTCACGCACTTTTCTTCAACTTTACGTGTTTGTTGAAGCGCAAGGCCTTCCATTGAACCCTTCACGTGCAAAAGAAAAAATAAATTACTGTTATTCTGTTTCATCGTGTCTTTATGTGCAAAGGGGATGTGAACTAGTGAAACTTGTATTTATTTCAATATTGTTTTCGATATTTCTGGTATATTATGGTTCTATTTGGAAAAACCAAACTTAGATTTCGTCAAGTAAGGCACTTTTTGTAGATAAACATTTTGCAACATCAACAGTTGTTATGTGACTCTTGACGACCTCTGAGACGCGGTGGTTGACGGTCCGCCTGCGACGGAGGTGGTTGCGGGTTCGATTCCCTCCTTTGAACAAAATTGGTCCGATCTGCAGATAGTTCCTGGTGTCCTGGTCATTTTCTACGAAGGTACAATAAAAATATCTATGTAATATCTATGTATATAATAGTACTGATAACACAAGCTCTGTTTAGTTTGGGCTAGATGATTCTGTGTGGATTGTCCAGCATTATTTTTTTATTATCATGTTGCGAATAATTGCATCTAAAGATCAAACGTAGAAAGTGAGTGATAAACTCCACATTTATTTATCAAATAGGCCATAGTCCATTCAGCATTAAGTCCAATTTAGCAAAACAAAATAAAAGCAGTTATCAAGTCGTTTGTGTATCTGTCGGCGGCCGTAAGCGCGTTAAATGATGTGGAAGGATCGTGCGCCGCGTGGCGATGTATCGCACATTCGCGGAATTTATGGGTCAACACTTCTGTAGATATACCTAAATAGATAGCGTTTCTTAATAAAAAATCATTACTATGTTACGGTAGGTAAGTGGAGTCTTAAACCCTACATTAGGTTTATCTCAGTTTATCTACAAACTTTTGACACTAGATGACAATGACAATATTATGAACTAAAATAGCTATGACAGACGCAACATTCACAGCGGTTGCGCCGTCTTTTGTTTTGTATAGTTCGCGGTACGGTACAAGTACCACTTTTGTGTTTTACTATTGCTACTATCTGCTTTTACAAAAACATAGATAAAGAGATAATAAATGCGTTCAATATTAAACAACAAAAATTATGGACAATCCACATAGCATCTAGCCTCAAGATAAGCAAAGCTCTAGTTAGGGGTACTAAATGACTGATATACTGAATACAATAGGTATATTTCATTAAAACGATAGGAACATTCTGATCTGCAGATCGTAAAAACATTATTCCCCTTGTAATCAAATAAAACACACATTCATGTCCAATTAAAAGACCTGTGAAACAAACAAATATCAAATTAGGCCCAGGAATACCAACCACCCGACTTTTATTTTTAGTTTTTGCTAGCCGCGAGGGGTTTAGTTTTTTCAGACTTAGTAACTTCTGCCTGTCGGCGAACCACTGCTGGATTTATTCGACAGTAAAAGATTTTAAGTGGATTTTCAGCGGCTGCAACACAATTCTGAATATTCACACGACTGTTGTATGCTCGGTGTACGTAGTCTATTAATCATCTTGCGACTAAATTAAGGTAAGCATAATCCACAAATACGAATTTGTCTAGCGCAGCTGTCGGCCCATAATCCTGAATTACGTAAGTCTCCCAGCAAATTTATTTTTAATGCAAATAAATACAGATTCGTCGCACCTGCCTGTCTAGATGTAGCGAATAATTAAGCTGAACATGAAGCGAAATAATACAAATTACTTTGAGACTTAACTCGAGTTTTACGGGAACGCCTACATTATTTTAATCAGATTAAGCCCTTGACACACTCACGAGCGAATTAATCGCTGTTGCGATATTTTCCGCAAGCATTGTTTTACACTCGTACCATTGAAGGGATATTAAAATTTAAGGTTCTGTAAAAACATAGATATCCATCCTTTTTTAAAAAGAGTTGTAAAATCCTGAAAACAGAAGTCCATCATATCTGCTCTACATAATTATTATTCAGGAAATTGCAAATGCACGGCGTTCTATTAAAGAAAAAGTTCTTACAACAATACCTATTTACGTAAAGAAACTGCATTTTAAATGATACTTTCAGAGGAGAAAAGCGACGGCATAAAGCAGCGTTGGTCATTTCAACGCAATTTTCCCTGGAAATAAAATATCTAAATCTTCGCTGCTGTTGTCTCTCAGAAATATATCGTGATTGCAAACGGCTCGAGGTCGTAATTGCTTCTTCCGCCTCTTGACATCATTATCTTTGCCATTATGCACCGAGCTAAGCTGTACCGCAGGCGAGATGAACGTTATATGGAAGTGGTATCATTATTCGTATTTTTAAAGTCTCCTCCATTGTTCCTTTTTCAAAAAGTCTTGTTGGGTTTGAAAGCATGTCTTATAATTGGCAAAAGTTAGCATTGGTGTATGCTAGTTTAATTACGCTTATTAACAAATAAATAGGCATTGTTCCTTTTTCAAAAAATCTTGTTGGGTTTGAAGGAATGTCTTATAATTGGCAAAATTTAGCATTGGTGTATGCTAGTTTAATTACGCTTATTAACAAAGAAAATTATAATTAAACAAAAGAACCAAAGAAGCTTTATTTACATTGAATAAATTGAGCTAAATCCTGTCTGTTGCAATAGCAGCTGTGCCAGATACTCTTCAGCAGTTGGGTCAACGTTGCAATGTAGATCAAGTACTTTATTTATATTAAAAAGATCAAAATCGGTTATTAAAAGTTAATATTACCAAAATTCGAAAACACTCATCTAAATAATTTTTTTCTTTTATTTAAATTATTTTTTACCTTATGGTAACGAAAAATCCACTTGAACCTAGACATTTATCATATTTTCAAAAATATGAAACTAGATGAAAAGTTTTTTTAAATCTTCAAATCATTACCTTTAATTTGATGTAGCAATGAAATAACCTAGAAGGGGAACTAGTTTTTGCCTATTTTTCAAAAGTGCAGACAACTATATATTTTTCTTGTATCTATTCTATATTATAGATCTATATTTAGATTACTCGTTAATAGCTGCAGTATTTCATAAGATATTATAGATTCAACAAAAGGACACATAAAGTGGCACCATAAGGGTTTCAAAACAGATCTCAACCCCAAAAACTACATCTAAGGAAACGTGCCATAGATAGCCAGAATCACAGCAATCAACTCACTACCCCCTTTTTTCCGGGGGTTAATAAAAACTTTGCTTTGACTTTAAAAAAATATTGCTTTGACTTGGAAAAAACAATGCTCACCATTTAACACACTATATAGAGACACAAAAAATTGTTTTTTCTTCACTTTTACCCTCTATATATGTACTTAGAGAAAAAAAAGGTAGTAAAAGTTGCATGCCATCTAGTCACATTCCGTCACCGTCGTCTCTATATCCTGGACGCGCCGTCGACAACGCTATTCCCACAAACGTCTCATAATTTATTATTGTACACTTAAACTTACGCCCCGCGGCTGTTCTTGTGTTATTACTCGACTACGATATTGTGGATACAATATTGGAGCGGTATAATAAACTGCATCAGCATTAATTATCATTTTCGGTTCATTAGTGATGTTAATTTCAAGGTTTGGGTGTGGATGTCCCTATAGGAAATGAAATGGGCGTATTCTCTGCCGAACGAAACGATGAGATGTATAATAAATCAACAGGCAATCAACAGAAAATCATATATATTTATATCGCAGAGACTCGATATTCTTTGCTTAATCGAATGACAATTATAGAGGTAAATGACGCATCGTGATTATTTTGCGAAGCTCCTTATTCAAATAATATACTTCAACGCTTTATTTTGGCTTTTGAGTTTTTTATTTAAATAGTTTTTACACCTTTAGACTTTAGACTTATATTTTATGTGGTAAATTTTCACTACACCTTTTTGGAGGACCGTTTCACGAACTAATTTTCTATTTCGTTGAGAAGATAACAAGCCCAGATAAACACGTGTCATATAAGTTTCGTAAAACAATGATTTGAGCCTTACAACTTTGTCGAAACCTGAGTCCAATGGTACACAAGAGTCCCATACAAATGGTTAATGGTTTGATTGCGGAACATTGTGGTTTTCGTGATAGTACAACACACCATCTTTTATTGTATCTAAACTATTTTCAGACGGTTCCCAAAATTGAGCTCGACTTTTTATGATCAGATTATTTATTATTTATTTATACTGGTACTACACCAGCAGTATAAGCTAAATAAAATATTGAGCTTAATAATATACATTGACAAGGTTATATAATTGTTTTATGATAAGCGATCTGCCTTGGACTAGAATGCACTAGCGTTGTATTTATGCAATTGACTACGAAGATTGGAGCAAGAATAACGAAAAATAAAGCAATGCTTTTTGTAAATTATGTTTTATCTATCTACCCTATATGTTTTGTCCTTGTTGGCTAGTTATTACATTTGTTTGTACCTATCTATAATCTATCCTAAATTATGTTAAAAAGCATAACTTAGATTACCCTACGTATGTATATTTGATGTACCTCGAGGTAGTAATATTATGTAGCATTATTGTATGAATTACTCTCTCATTGTAAGTTATCTTTTAAAGTTTTTATGAGAAGTAAAGCTTCCCTTTTTTTTCTTTAACCATGTATAAATAAAGGCTAACAAAGAGACTTGGTGAATTTTTACTATTTAGCACCGACCATCTCAAGCGTTTTCGCAAGTATCTTCTCTAAGATAAATGCAAGATTTGATTGAGTGCTTTTAGTGACAAACTTCGATTTTGTGCAAGAGAGATCACGTAAAATATTCTTGCTGTCTGAAGCTGGGAATTTCTGAATAAAATGCTATAGAATCCTCCTAGCTGGGAATTTGGTCACGCCGCACCCACGTTTTAACCTTTGAATCTGGATCTTTACCTATTTTATTTATCCTATTCAAACATTTTGATTATGTAGAGTGTAAACTAAACTTAATTCTTTTGTACGAGTATACCCCACTAGGTACTGGAAATATTTTCTTAAAATGGCTGCCATTCGGTGACGAAAATGTTCTAGACACTTTTTCAAAAATCAAAATCAAAGTGCCTTGTGCACAAAATACAAATTACAAAAGTATTACTGGGAAATAAAGTGATCACTTTGATTCTTTGTTCACTTCAACCTTTTAAACGTAAAGATGCGAACAAGAAACCTTTACCTTGTTTATTGATTGTTAGTTTTCCAGTTGGAGCGAAACTCGTCCCAAACTTTTTTGTCGTCTAGATAATCTTTTATAGTAAGCCTTTTTCCAAAGAATAGAATTTTGATAATACGTTTGAAGATCAAAGACGTATAATCGATCTTGGTATTAAGTACTTAACCTGTTTCGGTGATCATTGTTATTTGGGAAACACGCTATTAGACACTTATTCAAAACTGATATCACCGCGTGATCGAAATACTTATTTAATGCAGGCACAACAAATATAAATATTTTAACATGTTGAACCATTTCGAACTGAGAGCAAATCGGTTGGTTAGTAAGTTTCCATAGCATTTTGACAACGAACCCATTTTATGATATATGTAAAGCAAAATATTTATTTAGACAAGGTTCTGAGCCTTTCTGCTTATACCTACCTACACTAACCACACCAATGTTGCCATTCCAGTAAGCACTTGGCAGTTATAGTCAAACAAATACATCGTAACAATCAGAATTATTACGGGCAAGGCAATATAAAGGGCTTATCAATAAGGGCGACTATTGTTGTTGCTTTACGAGTTCAATGGCACAGTTGTTGAATATAACCGTACTATTTAGCTACTCGTACCCAATAAAAAAGATATCGTTTTATCATTGCTGAGCCGGAAATGAAAATTTAGAGGGTTTGAATGGCAACATTGCGACACAGATGCGTAAAAAACGACTTGTGTAGAGCTGGAATAAATTCTTCGATGTTGATAACTTTCTTGCTATAGCGTTGCACTGGCGCGGCGGCGTAGAGCCGTAGCTACTCGCTACGCCGTAGCTACTCGCTACGCCGTAGCTACTCTCTACGCCGTAGCTACTCGCGTAGCACTATTATTTTGGTTGATTTATGGATCAGTTGAGCTGATTGGTTGCAACAGTATGCAATTAGATTAACTGTCAATTGCACTTATTCAATTTTTTTTCTACATTTCCGAGTCGCGGTCTTCGCTAAAGGACACTCAGTATTGCACTGGAGACTATACTTATTTCCAGAAATGGGCTGACATAGGCTGTTGATGATTTATTTAGTTATAATTGTCCTTGTTAGGAAAGTATAAATTTTTTCAAGTATTGATCGAAAATTACTTTGTATTGAGATTTGTGATTTGCACTTAGAAAATACGAGAAATTAAGTAAGGCGTAGCTGAATGACATCCAAAAACTGGCTACAGTACGTCGGACGTTTAGCGGCGAAATGGGCGAAGGATATAGATACTAATATTGCTGGGCGAAATTGAATGAGATTGGTAGGCCTATATTCTCCATACCTAACTTCGTGTTTCGTTTTCGCTAATTGGTGTACTTATATAACGAATTAGAGAAAACGAAACAAATCAATCGCGTATTTTGGAAAAATACGCAATCAATTTTGATAGGATATTGATAATGGTGGTGACTGTAAATACATTTTCGTACGAGTCCTTTTTTCAACATTAAACTTTATCAACAAAGCAAATGTTTGCAACAGTCTGCAGTAAGCTGAATTGTAAATACTTGGTCTAATGTGGTTATTTAGTTAGTATTTAAAATTTGAACATTCGAAGCTTCCCCAAGACGCGCTGGTGGCATTGCTTGTGTATGGCATTACACATTAAACTAAACTCAAATCAAAAAAATATTATTACGACAAAGCTTAAGTATATAGGTAATGTACCTATAACTAGATATCTTATGTGAGTTAAAGCCTAATTTTTGGTATCAGGTTTATGAGTTTGCTAAAAACATTCTCTAGCCGACTTGTTTTCAGAAATGCACGCATAACTACATAATATGATCGTCATAGCAAAACAAGTTTTTTATGTGTGTTAGTTGTAGCGTATATGTATTATATTATGCTCTGGACTGGATGGTACAATAAGTTACATAAGATTTATACTCTATACTTGTCTACAGGGAGATGCTGGATGCAACAAGACTGAAGACGGGATGCTACGGCGGCGCTCATTAGGGAAGGCCTATGTCCAGCAGTGGACTAACATGGGCAGATGATAGTACTCGTTCTATTATTATAAAACACAGGTATTCTACGACTGGCTTTTAGCAATTATTTATAAAGGATTGGAAGTCTACAAGCAGAGTGAGCTGTACATTAATGAACGTCGGAACTTTTCAAGACTGCAGCGGTAAATAGTTGTGCAACTTCGAATGTATTCGCAGGGAAGTTTTCCTTCACTTCTGTTGACGGCGAACTAAGATTATGATAAACAAAAACATGTAGATCGCAGTCGGGGATCAACTTGGTAGACAATTAGGTTTATTCTGATAACCTGTAAGCCATAGTTCTGTGTAATATATTAATTATTGCCGCTTTGAAAAGATCGCCATTGCGATTCACGATAAAGCCGATTAATAAAAAAGATATAGACAATTTTCCCCTACATGACTATCACGTTACAGAGAGATCACGGGGCGACTGGATGTTCTTGGAGTTACAGCCAAGATGGCACCACAACATCATTATCATCGGCTTCAGAATCAGGAACTTCCACGTTCACGTTACGACAATAATCGTCGATAACAGTGAAGATGGAACACGACGCTCGCACTTATTAATCACAAGATTCAAGACACAGGACGAAAATCATCTTTACGTTTAAATTCCGATGTTTCCAAATGTCAAACGCCTCTCGAGCTATCTTTTCGTGAAAGTGGCGTTCACGGGATAAAACTCTGGGCTCAATATAGCTCGATCATCGATCCAAAAGGTAATCGATAAATACCAGATTAAAAGTATTATGTGAAAGTTTATAAAAAATCATTGAAAATTAAAAAAAAATCATCGAAGTTGAAAGTTACACTATTGTAAAAAATTAATTACAATGTGTTTGTGAGACATATAGATAAACAAATGTCAATCATTAAAAATAATAGATTGATATTCTTTATAACAGATAGGTAATAGCTGATGTCTACAAATGTGGGATTGAGGCATATAATATTACTTACAGGAAACAACAAGCAAACAAAAAAGACGATACAGCTTTACGGTATCAATGCCTATTATTTCCTGGAATTATTATAAGCATGGAGGGAGCGAACAGTGTTTTGCTTTTGTTGTTGTTTATGTTTTTCAGTGTTTTCTACAAAGTGTGATTAAGGTTCGACTATTTAGCAAGGCTTTTATAAAATACACTGTTTTGTTAAAAATAAATAAAATAAATGCTAAATGATGTAGCTTACGTTTTTTTTTATTGCCTGTTTTTGAGATAGCACACATTCTGATTTTTATCGATTTTATGTCGCTTATATCGTTTGATCAATGGTCAAAAATTTTATTGGCGGACACTCTTCATTACCTTGAAGTATCAATACTATTAAACCTATTTTGAAGAGTGAGAATTCCGGAAGCTTTGTGTCCAATTTTTCTAAAAAAAGTTAATGAAAGAAAAAGCCCGACCGTGGAGGTTTTTTCTAGTTTTCAATTATATTCAATTACTTGTTAAAAACAAGCAATTTGAATCTCTAGGAATAGACAGAAACAAATATAGAAAAGTACTTTTCTCAAGATTTGACCTAAGTCTATACCGCGGAAAGATTTTAAGAGGATATAAAATCAGTGAAGTGCTCTCGTCTCTTCCTTTCAAGATCTTATAACTTTTATGAGAGCCGCTTCGACAATAACCAATAAGAAATAAACACAGATGTATCACTTAGTACCTACCACATTTTTTAGCATGTCTATACTAATATTATAAAGAGAAAAGATTTGATTGTTTGAATTGAATAGGCTCCGAAACTACTAGACCGATTTGAAAAATTATTTTACCATTAGAATCTAGCTATAGAATATTTAAAAAAATTCTACAGCTAGATGAATTTTTTGTTAAATACCCGTGCGAAGCCGGGGCAGACCGCTAGTAAAATATAAAGAAGAAAACCATTCTATTTACCTCGCTTTGCTCGCGATAATAATTTTTTTCAAAAGCGGTGTTGGGATATCGTTTCTAGTCACGGTCCATGAAGGATCCTTATTCGGCCTTGTTCGATTCTCCAACATTAAATTACTGTTATGATTTTCAAAGTCGTAATTATCACTACAAAGTATAAAACAAAGTAGCTTCCTTTTATCTGTCTGTCCCTATGTATGCTTAGATCTTTAAAACTACACAACGGATTACTTGTGGTTTTTTTTATTAGGTAGTGCAATTAAAGAAAGATATTTATATGTATAACATGCACCAGTGCGAAGCCAGGGCGGGTCCCTTGTAGAAATAATATTGAATGCATTTTTCTTTGGAACATAAAAAAAATTATATCACAATAACATACTTACTATTAACAGGTTTTACGCTCCTTCCAAACCAATTTTGCTCATATACTTTTCACTATTCACGTAATGTCAATAATTAATTCATAATAATTTTAAAATCATAATAATTTTAATAGTCCTGCATGATTACCACACCTTTTTGTGACCACTTTCGCAGATGCCCTAATGAGAAGACTCAGCCTAGAAGATATGACTCGTTTCAAACTCTATCTAAAGGGCTTTTGACGATAATTTTCTTGATGGGCTATTTATGTTCGTAATGTAGGAACAGTGGCGTTGAATATTAGCTCACCCGCCTGTTACGTTGAATTAAATCTTTATGAATATAGAACAATTTTAAAAGTAGAATCTTTGGGTAAAATTAGATAACAAGGTGTTATATGTATAATAAAACAATGAATTCAATTGATTAAAAGTAAATCTAGTGTGACGAGAATTAGAATCTGCCACGGGGGGTCAGCTAACGGTGAACGCTCCTGTACCTACGTAGTTATTCTCATTTCAATCAGACCTGTCACTTGGTGAAAAATCAGTAATAAAAAAAAACCACTGTTAGAAGCTCATATTTAAAAATAAAAAATTAACAAAGCCTCGCCTTTTTGAAATAGGTGTTATAACCCTGAAAAGAACAAAAGCACAAATGACAGTCACGCATCCTGTTTCATAATACCGTGATTTATTTCCATGACGCAGGTAAAACTTGAACTTTCATGGTGTATCCCCTTCAATTTGTTAGCTAAGGGTTGATTTACAACTACACGGATCATGAACAACCTCCATTATTGCTGTGTAGACCTTTTAAAGTTCAACCAATGACATTTGCTATGAACGACAAACCATTAGGGGGGCAATTTATTGAGGTTTTCCTATTGCAGTACCTAGTTATACGTTAATTCTACCTGTCAAAGACTTGACGTGTAGTTGTCACTATTGAGAAAGGCTTGGACTATTCCACTACAGTATATTGCTCTTTAATTAACAAGTAGAGTTTACAAAAGTGTTGTGTGCAAAATTGATTTTTAACTTCACGCCACGTATTTCAGCAACTGACTCAATTTATCAATATACCTAAATGATCGCTTATTAATCACGAAATTGTTTGTACATAACTGCACATATCCTACCTACCTACCTGTATAGAAAAAACGGATTGAGAATAACTGTACCTATCTTAACTTAATAATTATAGAGAATCGTGTGGTTTCGTTCCCGTTGCCCGTTGCTATAGAAAAAGCTTTTCTACGAAGAAACCGTTTTCTAGGGTTTGTTTCGAGAAGCGGTGAGTTCGGGTAAAAGAAAGATTATGAAGGTAAGAAGTCTTCTCTTTTCTACGGTAGAGTAGAAATGAAAACGCCGTGCTAACCAGGCTAGTAGATATATATTGCGGGTTCTGGCTCACTTTTCGTGTGTAGTAAAATGCACCTTATGTAGTATGCCTTAGAGTTGTAAATGGTTTGTAAAAATGTGTTTTAGCGTGTAAAGATCTCTGTTTAGTATGGTAGTAGTACTGTATGAGATGTCTGGGATAGCTGGTTTCTGGTTGTTTTGTTCGTTGTGATTGGATGGTGTCGTCCAGAGGTCAGGTTGAGTGGTCCGGGATGTAGTCGACCGCAAAGTTCCTGTTCTGATAACGTGTGCGATGGAGTCCCACGGTGGTGGCGGCGGCGGTGGGGGGCGGCGACGACGATGGGGCCTATCCTATTGGTCTAGGGAGGTGCGAAGGTCGAATGGAGCATGGGAAATGTGTGCATGCACCTGATAAGGTTCTTATCAGCTAGGGTGTTGTAAATAAAAGTATTGCATGTTTTTTAAAGGTATGTATTTATTTGACCTTATGTAACTATGATAGGTACATCTTACAAACTAGGTATCTTAAGATTACTTAGACTAGATACTAACTAGGTGGGTATATTACAATGTCCCCACGCAAGAGTATTTTCACCACCACCACCGTTATCATCGTTTGATGAGATAATGTATCTCTTATCATCATTCCCACACAATACTTTTTTTCGTTTATTTTGTGAGTATACATCATGTTTATTACTGACAAGCGTGTGCATGTTTCTGTAGTAGCTTTGAGAGAGGTTAAGACAATTTACGTAATTTTCAAAGTGTAACTTTCTCACTACACATGTTGTAACACCCTTGTTTTTTTTCACAGTATATCCATCATCATCATCATCACCATCCAATGTGTAGGCGTACATTTTAGATCGTAAACCGATAAACTTTGTCATAATTTTTCCACTGTTTTCATCTTTCATTAGTCCTACTACTTTTTTGTTGACTAACGGTAGATTGTATCTATTATCAGTGGGAAAGTCGGATGTATCAAATCTATCCAAGTCTAGTTTAATGTCATCGTAAAAATCATTAGTTTTGATTTCATAAATAAAAGAGTCAGTGTCGGTGTAAAGCATGTTGACATTGTTCTCACCGTACTTTCTTAGCATATAGTTATAATGAAAATCATACATAAGAAATTTTGATAGCTCTAGCACGGTAAATCCTACGCTTATAGGTTTATTGTAAAAGACATTTTCTTTATTCAATTGTACAGCAACTAAATCCTCACAGAATATTGTGCAGCTGTGAAAGTTAGGTCTCGATATGTATCGATTTAGACCATATTTACATTTAGTTTTTGTTTTGATATCATCCCATTCAGTACAAAGCTTAATATCAACTCGCTTATCAACATTTTCAATAGTCTTTCCAAAAATAGCATTGTTCATCAGTTTAAAAAAGTCTTTTTCAAAAGAGTTTTTTGCTTCACATCTTTTTTGCGAATTAAGATCAATGTATGATTTCAACCAAGGTGATTGATGAAACGCTAAGATTCTATGAATTTTCTTACAAATTAATCCATTTTCCAAACATTGTTTGAAATTCAGATAGTGTATGACGTAGTGTTGCTTGTTTTGGAGGGTGAGCAATAATTTTTTTGTTTTACCACCTGGTGGTTTCTTTGTTTCTCCACAGAACGGATAATCATTGTGTATGTGATGCAGATGTGAGGGATACTCCAAGTCTACCTCTAGGAAATATCCATCATCAGAGTCAGCTTTTAACTGACTCACATCAAACTGTGTGATTTCACTTTCATTTAACCATCGAAAGTTGTTGATTGGGAGATACCTTCGCATACTATCACCATACAGATTGTTCACATCCAAATAGACAAGAAAAGTACTTTCTTCGTTTGGATTGTAGTCTTTCATGAATTTGTTGTTTGCTTTACAGTATCGCTTTGATACCTGACTGATTCCACCTCGAATACCTGACTTTACGAATTGAATCATCTCATAATCAACGAGCAGTTCAAGATTAACCTTAGTGTATTTCATCATGGCATTCCATGATAGCGAAGGAGTTGTTAGGTATTGACACGGATCTAACTTGTAGGTGTTTAAACATATAGTGCGGAAATTTTCAAACACTTCCGCTAAAAGTAAAACATCTGTTTTTAGATAGAGATCGCTGTACTGTCCTAGAGTTTTAATGCGAAATGTGTCCCACACTTCTTGAGCATGTTCATAATCACCATCAGAGATGTGTGAATCACTCAGCGTGCTATAGAAATTTTCTTTAGACGGTAGTGAGGTTTCTTCAAGTTTATCCCAACAGTCTAAATACTCATATGGAAATACACCTTTTCGTGTTAAAAGTTTCATCATATCAGGTGTGTCTATGAATTTTGGGAGTATTTTAAATTGATTTGGTTGTAGATTATTAACAAGTTTCTGCAGACTGGTGGACATGAATTTGAAAGAATCAATAAATCTTAGAAAGTGTTTTCCAATTCTCTTATCAAATGAAATGTACTTTTCTTTGTTGTGTGGAATACACTGTATCGATTCTCCTACTTCCACACTTTGAGCTAATTGTTTGATAAACAGATGACTATCGTAACCACTCAAGTTGTGAAACACCACCGGTATGAATTTAGGTATTGAATAGAGCATGTTACATGAGCTATGTGTTCTACCTCTTATTTTACCTGTAAGGTGACAATGATCTATTGCTATTTTTGAACTATCCACACCTTCTAGACTCTTCTCACATATATGACAAATTGTATTGTTTAGATCATCCACACTGCTTTGTGAAGGTGGTGGTGGTACAATAGTTTGTAAAATATTAATTATCCATTCAGCATCTTTGTGTAGGTAATCAATGAATTTTTCAACACAATCGCTTCCACGATATGTAACAAACTTTGATAAGTCTTGATTGTAATCGCAATATATATAGTATGCAAAACTATAGGGTACATGTTTGTGTGTGTCAAAAGTGTTTGGTGTTCTACCACCTACTTTTCCATTATTATTATTATTATGTTTTATCGGTGATAAGATTGACTCAAAATCTGCGTAAATAACAAATGGCACCTTGAGTTGGTGGTGAAAATTTGTAAATTTCAGATGCTTATTTTCATCTGTGGGTAGTTTAATTAGTTTTTTTACGCATCCTATCTGAGTGTGTCGTTTGTGACTAAATTTCGAAGTGAAATTTCGTAAACATCCATCACAAAACCATTGTTTTCTTTTACCACCACTACTCATTTGAGAGCTCAACAGTCTAGATAGGTTTTTTATCCATGCATAGTGAGCTTTTCCAATTGCATTTTCAAAGTAGAGGAGATTTATGTGGTTTGTTGTGATAGTAGTAGTAGTATTATTATCTTTGTTTATTGATTGTTGTGAAATATACATAGGTTGAATTGTCTTCGATTGATTGTTTTCAATACCATACACATTAATAGATAATTTGTTAAGTTTTTCAAACCGTTTTATATCTTGAATTTTTACAGGTATGTTTATACCCTCTGTTTTCAGAACATTTTCATACCTTGGATATGAACTAATGCGATTACTATTCTTATCAGCTGGATACAATGCCGCTACCACACTCCACATAAAACAAGCGTTATCGTTATTGTAAACATTGATGACAGCATGTTTTTTTTGCACCCATTCCGGTAGTGGAATGTAACTACTTCCTCTTAGAGGAATCCATTTATTAACGTTAACCTCCAAGAATTCAATTTTTTCCAAGCTCCATCCACTATCACGTTCTTGAAATTCTTCACATTTCGTAGTTATACTTGTTATCATAAACAAGTAAAAGGATTCAAAGTCGAATGAATCACTACCATCATTAATCTGCATTATGTTCACATTCTTTGTGTTGAATGACTTAAGGTCTCTTATCACTTCATCATCCACAAATTTCACATAGTGGCAAAACAGTTGAAGATTCACTTTTATTTGCTTATGGATTTCCAATTCCACATTAAGTAAGTTTTTCACTCGTCCTTTTACTTTAAGCAGATAAGCTTTTGGATCTTGAACAAGGTGCATCTTCACCCCATTGAAACGATAGGTTATGATTCTTGATTGGAATGCACTATCAACCACATACACTGCATAGTCAGAATCTAAATTTTGCGCACACAACAACTTATGACGTTTTGTTCGCGAGTGAGAGATTAAGTTGTTGGAAGAAACATCAATGTTGCAAAATTCACAAAAATGATACGACATTTTTGTTACCCCACAACCACACTTCCAATATTGTGATAAACTTTTACAAACAATCGCAGTTTTATATAACCACCAAGTTCCCACCTCAACTCACACACACACACACACACACACATAGGTATAAATGAAATGCGGTTTTATTTTTTATAAAGTCTTTTTATTGATAACGAAAAATGTTACATACATTTTTTACACTAAATTATAACAATCAAACAGAAATTCTAATGCTAAGCATTTTATCTCACAATCCACTGTTGAGTTCTTATCATATTGTTTTTGGAGTATTACATTCGCTTCTTGTAAACTGCATGGCTTTCTATGTTTAAATAGATTTTTGAAAAAATTTATTCTATTCTCGTAGGTAACTTTGATTCTATTCAAATGTTCAATCTGCACATTAATACAATCCCTTATAGTTTCAATAAAACTCCACTCTTGTTGATTAATAGCAATAGTATTTTCATCATTACTAAGAATCAGTTGAGGTTGCGTAATTAAAACACCTTTTTTACCACCATCATCATCATCGGTTTGATTGATATTCAACAGCGGTTTCACAATTGAGTGTTCATAGAAAAAGTTTTTCAAGTACTCAAATTTTTCTTCAAATACTTCATACCATTCTTCATCAGTGATTTCAAATCTATCATTGATGTTTATACAAACGTTTAGATGTTGTATGTTTTCTTTTATTTCAAGATTTAGGTATACATCTATTGTATAGTTAAACACTTGTTGTTGTTGTTGAAGAGGAGAATACTGCTTCTTACCTAATACACACTTTGAACACTGAATCGATGGTGTGTAGTTTTGAATAAAATAATCCATAATGATTATGGACGGGTGGGTGGGTGGTGTTATGTTCTCGAGAGCTTTAGTGTTACTGACAAATTTTCCGAACATTTCCCCCAAGCATTGAGTACTCAAAAAGTGAGTCATTGATAATCAAACAGTATGCGGTGGTGTTTGCAGGTACATTCTTCTTAAACTCTAGCTCAACTTTAATATCAATAGCGCTGTTGGTGTTATAAGTGTCGCACTGTCTCGAAGTATCAACAACATACAACGGATACTTTGTCTTAAAGTGTGAAGGATTAACTTGAGGAGAGGAATAGTGTCGATTGTAGAAGACTCGTTGAAAGTTAACAAATGCATCGTATAACAGGGGGAAGGAACCCTTCTCAAAGTCTGCTGAAAATGAGTCGTAAGGATAATATTGAGAGTTGAGATAAACTCTACAGTTGACAAGATTACAATGATCGAAAACTCCCATATCCTTCATTTCTTCGTTCTTGCGAGAAGTTTGGAGGGCAACAATAACGAAGCGCGGTTTCTCCAATTGAGATGATGTTTTGATGGTCCACACATGTTTTGTTGTTGACGGCAACAGTGGATATTCATAAAGATCCCACGTACGGAAAGCAATAGGAATAGGTATGTTGCTCTCCACTAATGACATCAAACGTAGTTTTTCCTTATCTGAAACCTTAACCACAGGTACACGCCATACAACACGTGTTATATCAATTTCCATGTGTTTAGTAATTTCTTTGACTATTGCAGCGTTTGTGTTTGTACTGGCGCGATTCAAAACCAATTCATGTTTCGCATTCATTATGACTTTTCTGTAGTCTTCTGCAAATCCCAACAGGTGTGCTAAAGGTATGGTAAAACTAAAGTCTCCATCATCGATTGATTTAATCACACTAAGGTTCCATCCGGCGTTCTCTAATGCATAATCACTTTCTTTGGTGTAGGAGACAAGACCCTTCATGGTGGTTGTAATACCACAGTTTTTACTTCGGTCAATCTCAACTCCATTCAATTCATAACGAATGTCTTGAAACAAGAACGCCGGAGCGTTATTGATAAAGATGCAATCTTTATTAACTTTACCTTCCACCAAGATGTGACTATCACTCGGAAGCACCATTAAATCTTGTCTGTTTATGCAAATACGTATCTCATCGTTGTTCTTGAACGAGTCGTTATATGGATTGTAGGGATGAAATTCTATGCTTTCAATACTATCATCATACTCCACCTTATCATCAATGTTTAAAATTGATGAGGACATTTTACTTTGAATCCAAGACTTTGTAGAAAAGAAATATTTTCTTTTGTTAATTTTTTCTTAAAGTTATTTTGCAGGTTGGAGGTGTTGTACGTTGTTTGACCATGAACACCACTTCTACTACTACAGGGTGTGATGGCATCATGTTTGTTTTTATACACTATCATTGTTTAAAATAATATCTAATATTCTCTCAACGGTCTAATGTGAAGACGGAGAGATATGTTTTCTCCTCTGAAATTCACCAGTTTCCCACGTTCATTCACCACACGCACTTCAATATTTTGTATTATATTATTTTTCACGGGTAAATAGATAACGTTGGTTGGACTCTCTATTAATTGATAGCCAGGTGGTGCAGATGGAGAAAATTCGTGAATCACATGTGATGGAATGTTGTTGATGAATGATCCTTCCACAATATTACATTCTACTCTTATAGTGTTTGTTATTAATATGTCAATAGTTTGATCTGAATAGTGTATTTGACCAGCTTTCAAAACTCTTGGTGTAAAACCAAACAAAGAGCCGATTGAGTTTGCTTTATCTAAATAAATGTCATACTTTGGTGAAAACAATAAACATTTTGATGTATTAGTGTTTGCTTCAATGTCAATGGTATTATACGCATCTTTCACACTTAATTCGTCCATCTTTATCTCTAGATATTTAATTATATCATTTATCTCATAGGTTCCTTCAGGTATTTCAATAATATTCGCACCATAATGAAATAAGTTGTTGCTCTTATCAACATTTGGAATGGAATTGTATGTTTTCAAGTAGATCAAAGCACATTCATATAACTTATTATTATTTAAATTGAGGGGTGGTAAAAAATCTGCTGATAACACAGATTTATTACCGTTTAGAGTAATTGTAAGCGACATGATGACATTAATGTCCTCCTCCTCCTACTGAGATGTAAATGAAACACAAATAATGTATACCTTACTATTTATTTGAATAGAGATTTCACAGTGTTACCTAAAAAAGCAAGACATAAATGACCACAATTTTTAGTATTGAATTTTTGTAAACGTGTATAGTTGTATTCAATGTTTACAGTAGTAGTATGTTTTGACATGTATCGCACAAATTCTTCAGGAGGTCGCAGATCACCAAAACTATCAAAATAGACGCAATAATCCCCTTTCTTTACGTAGGCAACCCAATGTGTTCCACTGTTTTGATGACTATCCAAATTAATTACACCACTCTCATAGTAATGCGGTTTCGGTGGTAGGCTATCTCGCATAAATACCCCTCTAAAATAGGGTATTTTTAGCTTATTTACACTTTTCAAAATATCCACATCAGTGAGGGCCTTCCCTCGGGGTAGTTTCAGTTTTTTGGAGTGATGTAGAGACCCATCCCCGACTTGTAAGGACGTACATACAACCCCTTTCCAACAACCTTCTCCGCGGCAACACCTTCATTTTTTTTTCGTTGCATCATTTCATAAATGTTTCTAGCTGTGGTGGAAACACCACCTGCTAATGTTCCAGCCGCCGCCAATGCACCCAATATTGGAATCAATGGTAAAAAACCACCTCGTTTCGGTAATGGTATCACTCTAGCAGTGGAGTGTTTAATGACTTTTCCACGTGAGAATAATTTTGCTGCCTTAACTGCGGCATTTATCAGATGTTTATGTGAAGAATTTCCCTTTGATAGATGTTGTTGTTTTCTTAGCGCTTTTCGAGTTGCATTAATTACTCGAGAGATGGGTACACCCATTCCACGTTTCACTTTAAACTTCATTATTTTATTAACTGCAAGACCTGCTATCTTTTCACCTAAACTGGATGATTCACGCCAACGTTGATCGGCTGCAGCTGCTAATTCTAAATCAGCTTTATGTCGCGCTTCCAATGATTGGTTTTGAGAGTATGCAATATCGTGTTGTTTACACGCTTCATCCAACGGGTTGATACCCTTATCGTTGCGAAGCAATCTTTTCTCCAATTTAGTACCAGGTCCGCAATAATTGTATCCAGGCAGATGAAGCTCAAACGGAAGTTTATTTATTAAGTTGTTAATAAATCCACCACCACCACCAACAGATGTTTTCACACCAACTTTACGTTTTCTAGTGAGTGGTTTGGTATATGTTATCATATTAAATATATAGATAGGTACATATAAACCAACCTCTACTTGTTATTCTTTCGATGATTTGTTGCAGTATGAGCACTGCTTCCTTATTATATATGGTATGTCAGGTACATCACCATCACCCTCGAATATAAGGTGATAGTGATCATTACACATAAAGTATTGATTTATCTCTGAATCATTTTGCAGATATTCAGGTAGGTTTTTTTCGATAAGATGCAACCATCTTCTGGCCACTTTTAAGAGTAAACTTTTTGGAATGTTTTCCAGTTCTTCTTTGGTTGGTCTATTTTCTATCTCCATACTATAGAAACACTCGGGTATCATCATAATCACTGTCCTCGTCGTTATGTTGTATAAAATAGACAACCAGCGTCGTGGAGCGCTCATAACAATATGAAACTTAAAAAACAAAAGACTCATCTCAAAGTGAAAAATTGGTCAATTCTCGATGAGAATTATGCAGGTGATGATGGTGGTGGTGATAAAAACGGGCTGTTGCTACCCAACAGCATAAGATGTCTCATCTGTGGTCCATCGAATTGCGGTAAAACAAATGTTTTGTTATCGCTACTCTTCGATCCGAATGGTATTAAATTCTTCAATGTGTACCTATACTCTAAATCGCTTCAACAACCCAAGTATCTGTTCTTAAGTGAAGTGATGAGTAATATAAAGGAAATAACTTTTCACGCATGCAGTGATAAAAGTCAAGTGACACCTCCTGAAGAGGCTGGTGAAAATAGTGTTGTTATCTTCGATGATGTCAGTTTAGAAGATCAAGATGCAATACGTCAATACTTTAGTATGGGACGTCATAGAGGGTTAGATTGTTTCTATTTATGTCAAACCTACAGCAGAATACCCAAACAGTTGGTGAGGGATAATGCAAATCTTATATTACTTTTCAAACAGGATGATTTAAATTTGAGACATGCCTATGATGATCACGTCAACACAGACATGAGATGGGAACAATTTCAAGATATATGTCGTGAATGTTGGAGAGATCGATACTCTTTCTTAGTGATCGATAAGGATAGGAATATCAATAAAGGACGCTATCGCAAATGTTTCAATAATTTCATAGAAATAGATTAGACTGTGTATAAATTTAATAGCATCGTTTGACAATCACCATTTCATCATCATGAGCTCTGCTGAACAGATTTTAGGTGGAAATAAACAGTTGAAGCGTAAACTTATCGAATCAATTGATTCTGTAAAGAAGAAAGTGAAAGCTTTACATACTGTTCGAAGCAATCTCTCAACTGAACTAGAGAAGACATTTGAACCTATCACTAAACCGCTAAATGAATTGGTATCTAAAAAGAACACTACTTTGGTTGATCACAGTAAAACGAAAAAAATAAAGAAAGATGAAATGTATAATGATGATGATGATGATGATGATGATGATGATGATGCCGCCGCCGCCGCCGCTGCCGCCGATGATGATGATGTTGAATCGATGGCATCAGCATTAGGAAGTGATGATGATGATTATGATGATGTCACCGCCGCCACCACCACCACCCATCCGAATGAAAATAAATACATTTCGTATTTGAGTGGAGAGATAAGGGTACCGTTCGGAGCGTACCTTCAAAATGGTAGAATGTTCATCGGTGACAGTCCCATTCAAATCGTAAACAACAACAACAACAACAATGAAATTCAAGTGAAAGATATAAAATATAAAATCACACCAGGAATGGTGGAGCTCATCTTTAAAAAAATACCCAACCGACGGTTAATTGAACAGAGTGATATTGAAAAATATATGCAAATTCTCAAGAAAACAAATGCATATCGACGAGGATTCTCACCTTTAGGTCAAGTTCAAGGTGATAAAAGCATCAAATACAATGAATACATAAAAAAATACTTGATTCAAAGTAAATTAATCAAGAGTGGTGGTGGTTGTGGTGGTGGTGGTGGTGCTATCATCAACAAGAAATACTTTCCAAATACTGATTATATTTATTGGGATGATCCGAATGAACTTGTGGATCGTTTACGACTGCTTATCGCATCTCAGAGTGTAGGTAACAATTCACACTCTAATGAAATTAATGCAATCATTGAAGAAATGGTAGAAAGTGGGTTTATAATAAAGTAGTAGTAGTACTAGCCTCCTCCTCCTCCTCCTCCTCCTCCTCCCTACTAGATATCAACCAACAACAGGTTCTTGATCAGTGAACAGGTTGTTCATCATCATCATCATCAGCTATCAGTTAACAGGTTGTTCATCACCATCAGCTATCAGTTAACAGGAAGCTGTTCATCAACCAACAGACTGTTCATCAGATGAGACAACAGACTGTTCATCATCATCATCATCAACATAAGGTTGTTAATTAGATTCCCTCTTACATTATAGCTGACTTGCATTCACATAGGTACATCATATTCAACATGCCTGTCAACAAGTTTGGACATTACATCAGCAGTGAAGGAAACGTTCTGTGTGAAATAAATCAAAATTCAAAAAAAAATAAACACGTTATTGCATGCGATAATAAGCGGTTATCATTCGTTGCTAAGGGTGTTCGTAAGAATGATGTTATAATCAAAGCGCAATTGGATGAAATTCAAAATCTACTATTATTGAAGATTAAAAGTAATTCTAGTGAAATAAGTAAAATCAATCAACAACTACTTCAAATAACAACCCCCAAAACCACCACCACCACCACCACTCGAATTAAACCACATCATAAGAAACCGAGTGATTCTACTGCTGCTGCTGCTGCTGTCCCTGCTGCTGCTGTCCCTGCTGCTGCTGCTGCTGCTAAACATCCTCGTCTCTAATAAGGATGAGTAAAGCTCAGGTGGTGAAAGAGATACATTCATATGCTCGAAAGAATTTCCCTCGTAGACGTTTCATACAAAAGGGGTTGGATGATACTTGGCAGATCGATCTCATTGATATGCAGAAATATTCTAAAGTTAATGAAGGTTTCAAATACATTTTAATTTGTATTGATACCTTTTCCAAGTATGCATGGGTGCAACCGTTGAAAAAAAAAATGGGAGTGATGTCACCACCGCAATGAGTAGAATTCTGAGTGAAAGCGTCAGAAAGCCTAAGAACATTCAATCTGATGATGGAACGGAATTTTACAACAGCAAGTTTCAAGCTCTCATGAAACGAAACAACATAAACCACTACTCCACCTATAGTGTTATGAAAGCTTCCATAGCAGAGCGATTAATAAGAACCATAAAACATTGGATGTGGCAGCACTTTAGTCTGAATGGTTCATATAATTGGAGTAGTCGAGGATTAAGGGATATTATAAAACGTTACAATACAAAGGTTCATTCAACCATAGGAGTAGCACCTATAACTGTAAATGAATTGAATTCTAAAGACATACTCAAAAAGGTCTATAATCATATTAAAGTTAAACCACCCGCTAAATATAGCAAAGGTGATTATGTTAGAATCAGTAAATACAAATCTGTATTCTCCAAAAGTTACACAGGTAACTGGAGTATGGAAATATTTCAAATTGTTAAAGTACAAAATACAAACCCCGTCACTTATACCCTGCAAGATGTGAAAAATGAACCTATTTTAGGTTCTTTCTATGAACACGAGTTGCAAAAGGTGAAAGATCCTCATATCTATCTTGTTGAGAAGGTGTTGAAACGTAAAGGTAACAAAATCTATGTAAAGTGGTTGGGTATGAATGAAAAAAGTTGGATAAACAAAACAGATGTTGTGTAATCATCGTTCCACCACAACCGGTAGTAGTAAAACTACTACAAGATAAGCTTGTTGTAAAATTATGAATGAAAGATATGAGCAATATTACTGTTTGTACCTACTATACTTATCATAAGGATGTAAATAAAAATACCAATTGGTTGGGAAACAAGCAGTGTATTTTATTTATAGAAACATTCTCTTAAAACTAGTGATTATAAATTTTGTATCCTACAACTAGAGAGAGAGAGAGAGAGAGTAGCATAACTTAAAATTAGAATTTGCCTTAAACTAACAACGATACAGTTCGCAATACTTATTTCATAGAGGTTATACAATTTTATTCTACACCCCGCTCGCTACTGCTACCCACCTCCCATCCCTTAGTCGCCTCTTACGACACCCTCGGGAAGAGTTGGGGTGGTGTAAATTCTTAACTGCCGACACCACACGGCTACTAAGTTACATTCGCTTCATTAATGACACAAAGAAAAAGACATCTAACAATTGAAAAAAAAAACATTCGCAAATTTAGCATAACTTATTAGCTTTACACCAGATGTTGAAGTAGATCACCTCAGCCACCTCAGGTATAAAAGTATGTATTCTAAAGAAGAAAAGGGCTTAAATCAATGTTATCAGCTACAATGATAAGTAACAAAGTTATTAATTTTTGAATGAAAACACTATCACTACTAAGATGTGTAAACACATCATCTTCTACCCTAACGAGTTCCCCCATCCACTCATTATATTCTATGTTAGTATCACCAAGATGTAAATCGAAATGTTCCTCTACGTCATCCATGAAATTAATCATCTTGCTGTAGTCATCGTCACAAGTAAATAAGTATACTTGATGCAACAATCTTCTCGCTCTTTCAAAGAGACTGTGTGAAGACAACGGTACTGTCCAGCAGGATAGAAGAGGATGTGCCTTTAATCTATTTATGCATTGCAGCTTGTGAATCGTTATTACCTTATCTGTAAAAAAAAGAAAAAAATTAAAATAAACTATTTAGGTATGATGTATTTAAAATTAGACAAATTCAAAAGTTGTTGTTGTACGTACTTGAAGAATCCATTTTAAATGATTTTTGGTTTTTTAATTTAATTTAATCTGAAAAAAAATAATTTGCAAAATTACTCACATGTTTTATTGCACAACAACAAAAACAACTCCTCTATACATAGCTGGTGGTGGTGGTGGATTTCTCAACAAATTTCACCCTATAGCTTTTACCAACATTAGCTCCCTTGATTATACACATGGTTTTAGATTTTAAGATAGCCATTTGGTCTTCAGGAAGATTATTAAACCTTGTTGGTAATGCAACAAACCCACAACTCAGTTCTACTATAGTTTGAGATTTGTTTACATCAAACTTTGATGGAGATTGCTTACAATCATAAACCAAATAAGGTTTATCCTTTTCTAGATCACAAAACTTAACCCAAACTTTATCACCATTTTCGTTCAATGCAGCTAAAGCCATTGCAAAAAAAATTAACTTACTTCTCAAAAAAATAATTTCAAAAAAATAATTTCAATCAAACAACGATCGTGTAGTGAATCTAGTTATGATATAAGTTTATTACTAATACATACCTTCCTTTTTATACTTTTTATTTTAGAGGAAACGGTTGTGGTTTAAAACTATGCGGTTTTCATGATAAACTTTGCAGAGTTGGCAGGAAGTGAGTTGGAACAATTCTCACGCTCGCTTATCAAGTTATCAATTTTGCCTATTTCATCATAACACCATGATATCATTTGTGTTAGTAAAAACTTGTATTGTTCACATTCTTCACTTAGAGCATTCAACTCTGAAGATGGTGGTGGTGGTGAAGAAACGGTTGTAACATCATCGTCAACCGGTGTGCTTTTCACATCCCAATGCACATTTCGAGGTGTTGTTGAGGTAGTTGTTGAGGTTGTCGAGGTTGTTGTTGTTGTTGTTGTTGATGTAGAGGTAGCAGGTTGTATTACGTTTTTATTTACGCGTAAAGTCATTTCTAATCCATTCTCATCTCTTATGATTTGAAGAAATTCATTGTTACGCAAACTTTGTTCCATACTTAAATCTCTTTGATGTCTAATCTTTCGCAAGTTGGTGTATTCGTTGATTATTTCAACTTTTTCCAAGAGCATTCCATTCGTTACGCAAATTGGAAATTTTTGGAACTGACCTCTATGAATTGATACCACTCTTCTTAAACTGTTTTCTTTCTTGGATGTTAAGTATAATTTCAACGAGTGCACTTTCATTTCTAAAGACGAGTTTTCATTAATTATACTCACATTATGCAAATTCCATAATTTTTCTTCACAAATCGTTTGAAACACATCGTTTTTGAACGGGAAAAGAGTTAAGTTTTTCTCATCACCATCCTTTGAATTTAAACTCAAGTATATGACCCACGTTAATAAATGACTCAACATGCTTACAACAACACTCTGGTGCTCTTTGCTAGCTCAGATTGAAATGAAATGAATCTAGAATATATTCAGCGTTTTATAAATCACTTTATCATACAACGCAGGATGCAGCTATTGATTAATCTAAATAGTTCATTGCAATACTTAACATCCCGTGCAGATATTTCTCTAGACAAAATACATCATCATTACTATTTAAATTTTACAACAATACCTACATTTCGTTTTATAAGTACCTACTCTAATACTAGCTGATAAGAACCTTATCAGGTGCATGCACACATTTCCCATGCTCCATTCGACCTTCGCACCTCCCTAGACCAATAGGATAGGCCCCATCGTCGTCGCCGCCCCCCACCGCCGCCGCCACCACCGTGGGACTCCATCGCACACGTTATCAGAACAGGAACTTTGCGGTCGACTACATCCCGGACCACTCAACCTGACCTCTGGACGACACCATCCAATCACAACGAACAAAACAACCAGAAACCAGCTATCCCAGACATCTCATACAGTACTACTACCATACTAAACAGAGATCTTTACACGCTAAAACACATTTTTACAAACCATTTACAACTCTAAGGCATACTACATAAGGTGCATTTTACTACACACGAAAAGTGAGCCAGAACCCGCAATATATATCTACTCAGGCTGGTGACATTAATGTCAAACGACATTTTCTACCAAAAATCTCTTCCCATAAAATCAGCCTACGCAAACCGATTCAAAGAACACTGAAACGAATTATTAAAAAGAGTCAATGAATCGATTTCTGTAAAGTTTGCTGGCTACTCGTTTTCCATTCCCATTGTGTACCTATCATTAAATTATTAGCTGTTGTAGAATGCGGCAGACCTGCGATGGAGCGTTCGTGATTGCTGACATTTATCTTTGAGCTAATTAGACATTGCGGACTACTGTACAACACAATGGACTGGCAGAGCAATGAGAACAAACAACTAATGCAAGTCAACATTGTTCCTTTTGTTAGAAAATTTTGGATGTAAGAAATCATTTTGAAGAATATTCTACGTTTTATTTTGTATAGAATAGCTTAGCTTTTAAATAACTAAATATACTGAGCGGAATTTTTTGATGGGACAGTAGGTAGGTACCTTATCTGTTGCATTTTAGTTACAGGATAATGTCAAAAATCAAAATCAAAATCGTTTATTTGATACCATGTACATAATTTAAAACTAAAACATAATGCAACGGTACTGACGCTAAAAGTATAAAACTGTGTCGCGTTCAGTATCAGCCCTCCTTTGGACAGGATATAAAATATATGTACTTAAATTAAAGAGTTATATACAAAAAATCCTACGTTATTCTTATGTTACGTTTTGTTAATACATATTATAGTTAGTTACTAAAGGCACATACTTAAATTGAGATTTACATAAGACATAAGACTAATATTATAACACTATGCTGTGACTGTGGTGGTGTAAAAATAAAAAATAAAAATAAAAAAGTCTTAGGATACAATTTTTTTTTGAAAAATTGTCATCTTTACAGATTAATAAAATATTATATTATTAGAAAATTGTCATGTTACACTAAAACTTTTGAACATTAAGATGATTTCAGTAAAAAATATACACAGTCTACGACCGTCTTCTCGTAGATTAAACCGGTAAATTACCATCCCTTACTGTCCCTCAAAAATCCACCCTGTAATAAAATATATTATTTATCACAAAAACTAATGTACTCTACACACCGAACCCATAGCCGTTGGGTGTCTGCGACACTTAAACATATATATAATTACACTTACACACTTCAGTGTATTAAAATTTGAGGCAGCCGACAGTATTGAGTCATCTTGTCCGCGGTGACATTGTGAATTTTCGCCGCAGCTCGTGTGATGCAACCTCTTGCGGTCCGCAGTGAGATTTAATATTTGGTCTGACTCTCTCTATCTAAAGATAAAAGTTATAGGTTTTGTTATGTAAAATAAAATAAATTAATAACTAAATAATGCCGGACAATACACACACCATCATCTAGAAAAAAAAAAGTAAAACCTAGTTTATACATATTTTATCACAATGTTGTGTCCACCTGTTATTAGGTTATTTTTTTTCCTATGACGATGGAAAATAACCATCCCAAGGTGTTAGAGAAAAAAAATTTAGTTTTTTTTTCTCTAACACCTGCTAGCCTTTACCCGCGACTTCGTTCTTTTTATCCCGGTGTCATATCCCGCGGGATAGTACGGGGACACACGATATAACCGAAACCTAGAACGAAGTCGCGGGTAAAGGCTAGCAGTTATAGTTTATAGATATTTTATTACAATTTTGTGTCCGACTGTTATATTAGTGTAGGTATTAATTAGAACCTAATTAAAATAAAAACATTATTAACAAAAATTACATTTAAATAACCAAATAAAAACGAGTATTTACAATTGATACAATTGAGCTAACTGCTGACTATTGCAAAGAAACTACAGGTAGCTCAAATGATCCATATAAATACCAGTTGGAACTGTCCCCAAGATGCTGGCTGGATTGCCTCGCTGTTATGTTACTTTAATATGTATGTATATCTTTAATGGTTTATAATACGCGGCCGGCGTTCCTTTCTGAGTTAATAAATAAATAAATCATTAATTCTAGAGCTACAATTTTATTGTATATCCACAACCTTG
The DNA here is from genome assembly GCA_963931895.1 of Eupithecia pulchellata. Lineage (NCBI taxonomy): Eukaryota > Metazoa > Arthropoda > Insecta > Lepidoptera > Geometridae > Eupithecia > Eupithecia pulchellata. The sequence goes on from OZ007523.1 coordinate 8,313,587, forward strand.
CATAAAATCACAGTCAATGAAATGGAATGAGTTTTCTTCCAAATTTGCACACCAGCTTGATAGAGCAGTCTGAATGTTAGACATTCGTCGAAAAATCGTAATTTAATTAAAGCTTGCTGAGTTCTCTTTATTTATGTATCACTGCGGCTTCGACATTTTTACACGTTTATTTTTATCATCATTAATAGACAAATGAAAAGCAAACCAAACTGTTTTTCGCCTGCGCGTGTTAATGAAGCCAACCGGCGGATGTACCGCTCGTAAATACTAGTCCGTTTCGTTTTTCCGTTTCCGGTTGAGTGTTACCATTACTTCACCGTTACATGTCTTATTTAAACTGTATATATACGCTTAATTCGAAGATATATTCATGTGTGGTTAGGTTTATTTATTGCACAGTAAAAATGTCTGCACGATCGCTTGTCGTCTTATCAATGAAATATGAGCGATGTTGCTGTTAAGTTATAAATCTGTGTTTTTTTTATTACCACCTATAAACCTGGAAATATTATACGAGTTGCTATATTAGACTACACTATTTTAAATGAGTCATTCGACTGTTTTTAATAAATTCTATCTATAAACGTTTTTGGTATGACGGTATGTACCTACATTCACCAAAAAACGAAAACAATAAAACCCTGTTCAAACATAACAACACTATTTCTTAAACTGATCAATCTGCATGACATATTAAATCGCTGAAACTCAGCCATTAAAAAAAATTAAATTAAAATTAATGATAGATTCATCGTCGGACGAATTAAGTATATTAATAAACGTAAAAGAATATACTTAGTGAAAAATCTATCGCAGTTATTGTGATCTCTTGAGCCGAGATTATTAGCAGATATATTGCCTTTAGCGCTAAGTTTTCAGCTAATTGAGAGTCAGAAATACAATAACATAGGTGTATCATGTATGTATCGTGTAATAAACTGAAATTACGCCATTCGCGGCACGTGTAGGAACCTAATAATAATGTTTATGAATAATTGGAGGTTGGCGATGTACCGGAATTTATTATCCAAAAGTTCGTCTATGAATCAAATAAAATAAAAGCCATTTATTACTCGAACATAATCCCATCATTATCTAATTAACAAGATATCAATTCAAATTACATATCATTAACTCAACATGCAGAAAAATTCAATTGAAATTAAATTGTACATAGTTGACAAATAACATCACATATAATTTTTTTATTTAATTCGTATATTAAATTATCATTACGACATACAAGTCGGTCAAAGTGAGTGTCAGTGAGGTCAAACTTTCTAAAGTTTGTGGTTCATTTTACAGCACCGTAAAAATTCTCTGAGCGTCTGCTGGAAGCGACGCGGCCAAGATACTGACCAGCTCTCAGGTCACACCGATAGCTGGATAGTATCTGGCGCTGCGCATCAGCATTGCCATACAACGAGGCAATCCAGCAATCTTGGGTATACTTCCAGCTGGTATTGATATGGATCAGTTGAACCTGTAGTTAATTTACAACCGTCTGCAGTTCCAAAAAAATGCAAAAAAATGCAGTTTAAAAAAAAGTTTCAATTGTAAATACTAGTTCTATTTGGGTTATTTATAATAATTAGCATTATAAATTATTACTTATACTAATATACGTCTGATCAAGGGCCAGATCCAAAAGACGGTACTTTTCGCGTATCATCAGGAAGTTCCTTTCTCTCTGCATCCCTAGTCACCGGCCGCTTGAGCCTAGCTTCATAAGTGGCCGCCTTCTTGGCCCGTAGATACTGATGCATGACGTTCGCTGTCTGGCACGTTACATTACGTCCCGTACGTACCTTCTTAGCTAATCCTTGCACACCCAGAATGGGACGGGACTTGTAAATATCCGTCCTGGCTGGATTCAAATGATATGGTTCCAAATTCACGCATATTCGTTTATTTATTTGGTGCACCTTGAAAGGAAAAATTTTGAATGCCAAAAAGAAAAACGTTTTAGAGAACGTGGCAGTTTAACGTCTAGGTCGAAGTTGGAAGTCGGACTGTCAGAATACAACAAATCTTTTCAAAACGATATCAAGTTCGTAAAAGTTATCTGATCGCTGTATTTCTATAAAGGACTTAATTACCCTCAGTAGCGGGTTAGAGCGGTGCAAGGCGCGTGTATCTTAGAAAAAGAAAACTTTACAGTTTTGGCAAAAGTCATCGAGTGCGCTACGAACACTAACTGAACACTAATTTCGATCTTTACTTTAATGTTCCTCTGGCCTAGCGGTTGCACCTATGAACTTATATTCTGACGATAGTGAGTTCGAATCATCCTGTTATTCGTGTCACTTTTTGCATGAAAATCTCCTCACCAACACCATCTAGTGAGTAATAAAAGCGATACAGGTTCTAAAAGAAATGGAACAGCAAGAATATGTCACCTTTAGACGAGCCCATACGCACTTGTCTATAAGCACCAACGAGTCAAACATGAGTGTCGACGCGCTAGATGTCACCACCAATAGCCTTCCGGACATTTCCATCGATAATGAGCAAATCTTAGCTCTATCACAAAAAATTGAGAATCTCCAGACGCAGCTCATAAGTGCTCACGACGAAATAGAAAAATTATCCCTACAAAATAGAGCACTAGCAAAATCAAATCAGGAATTGACAAAGAAAAATGTACTATACAAAAAAATAGGCAACAGCCCTTCAAAATTTTTGTCTTCGTCACTAACAACACCTCGAAACAGTGCCAAACAACAAAAACATCTTAGAGTACATGCACAAACGCAAGCGGACATTAAAACAGTAAAAGAAACAGAAGTAGAGATAAGTAAAAATAAACATAGAGACACGCAAACACAAACTGAAATAACCAAAAAAACCACGGAGATACAAGAAAAAGAAACACAAACAAATTTTGTGCAAACATTGGAAAAAAACACGCAAACAAAAAATGAAGATTTGAACCCACACCCCTCTGGTTCAGTCGAAATTACACAGTGCCAAACTCGAACCAGAGTAAACTTAGCTCCACCAAAAGCAGCCGGCCAAAAGATGAATAAAATTTGTATAATTAGCAGCCAAAAACGAAATAATCTGCAGCATGAAATAATTGCTGAAAATGAAGAGATTAACAGATATGAAATTTGTCACTATAGAAAACCAGTCTGTGGCATACAATCTTTACTGCAGGGAATTACTGCAAAATTACAAGATTTTACTATGCAGGATTTCTGTGTCATATTCATTGGAGAAGAGGATTTTCAGACCACGAATAATAACTTAGAATTAGTTATTTATATAAGGGAAACGTTGCTAAAAGTACAATTTACCAATATAATTATATGCCTACCAACTTTTAAATGTCATAAATATGCAACGATGTTCAATTGGCGACTCGAAAACTTTAACAGCTTACTCTACATAGATAATGAATCAAAGCAATATTCATACCTAGTTGATTCTAATCTCAACTTGACTTACGACAGCAGGATGTTCTCAAAAATTAACGGAAAAGTTAACATCCGTGGATTCCGAATTATTCTTCATGACCTGGGAAAGTATATCAAATGCTTAGCAGAGCAGAACGAAACCTATACCACCTCAAGCACAAACGAAGAACCCACAGATAATCAAGAAGAAACTGAGTCGCAGTTTTTTCTCGAATAACTACATCCACGTATTGCATCAAAATATCGCAGGACTAATTAATAAATCTGACCTATTGACCCTCTATGTAGACGAGTTAAATGAAAAGCGTGATATCGATATAGATGTGCTCTGCATAACAGAGCACTTCATTTCAGCAGGTCAAGAAGACTTACTTAACATACCTAACTTTACTCTATCAGCTTGCTACTCTAGACCTAAAAATCGAGGAGGGGCATGCATTTTAGTCCGAAATGGCATAATTTTTAACGAATCTAATGTAACAAAGTTCTGTGTGGAGAGTATTTTTGAATGTTGTGCGGTTGAACTTAGGCAATATAACCTTACTATATTATGCCTATACAGAGTACCTAACCCTAAGGGGCTTAATTTATTCTTTGAGATTTTGTATGATCTTTTATCAAAAATCTGTAATACGAAAAGTAATATTATTCTTTGTGGAGATTTTAACATCGATATCTTGATGAGTAATCGAATTTCTTTAGAATTTACTAACCTACTACGTTGTTATAACCTTAAGTTAGTAATAAATCAGCCAACTCGTTTGTCTAGTCAAAGCTGCATTGATAATTTTGTTATTGGTTCTAAAATAAAATCTAAAAGTGAGGTACTGGACTTCGGTTTATCGGACCATACAGCTCAACTATTAAAATATCCTGTAAATAGAGTTTGCAAAATTAACAGCTGGACCGTATCTAGGAGAGACTATAGCTGTGATAACATGTCCAAATTTAAATCATGTATGGAAAGTCTTTCATTTTCTGAACTTTATGACATGGAAACGACAAACGATGCTTTTAATTTGTTTTTGGACACTTTTGGTTTATTCTACGACTTATGCTTTCCGAAAATTAAAATTAAAATATCAGTTACAAGGAAACCAAAATGGATCTCCAAAGGTATAAAATTATGCAGTAAAAAACAAAGGGGACTTCTATGGGCGTATCGTAGACGCTCTAATACTAAAAATAAACAAAACTTAAAAAACTACTCCTCTAGACTTAAAAAAATTATAAAGCTAACGCAATTGTCGCAAAATAGTCATAATATAACAACGTCTATAAATAAATCAAAAACTATTTGGCAAATAATTAATAAGACTAAACAAAATATACCTCATGAAAATATAACTGACATCACTTTTGACCATAATAATTATACTAACCCATTAGATATAGCAACGACATTTAATAATTATTTCATTGATCAAATAAAGTCATGCCAAAATAATTTGTTAGATAATAATAAACTTATAAATTCAACAGTCAACTCCATCTATATACCCCCCACTATCCCCTTAGAAGTTAACAAGATAATCAAATCGCTGAAAAATAAAAAAAGCACTGGCTACGACCACTTTTCTATCCAAGTTATTAAACTAGTTAGTGACTGTATATCTCCCCACCTAAGCTACATTATCAATCTTGGGTTATCTGACGGCGTTTTCCCAGAGCGCCTCAAACCCGTAGTAGTCAAACCCATTTACAAGAAGAAGGGAGAAAAAAATAACATAGTCAACTACCGCCCGATAGCACTTTCTTCTGCATTCTCTAAAATATACGAAAAAGTAATATTTAATGCACTTAATTCATTCTTAGAGAAAAACAATGTACTAGCAAATGAACAAAATGGATTTAGAAGAGGAAAGTCAATAAATTTAGCAATTTTTAATTTGTTAACTAAAGTGATAAGAGCAGTAGATGAAAGAACGCCTATATGTGCTATATATATGGACATGACAAAGGCGTTCGATTATGTTGATCACGGAATACTTCTAGACAAACTTTTCCGATACGGAATTAGAGGAAATGCACAAAAGCTCCTAAGATCATACCTCGAAAATAGAACGCAGTACACAGAAGTAACAAGAATATGTACAAAAGCTAAGGAAGAAATTAGAGCTCTGTCTAATGGAAGAACTATTAAGTATGGTGTCCCGCAGGGTAGTGTATTGGGACCATTACTATTTTTAATCTACATCAACGACCTACCTCTAGTCACTAAACATCCTATGGTCCTCTTCGCGGATGACAGCACTGCCATAGTAAAATGTGCTTCTGTTGATACATATGAAACTGAAATTAATGACACTATACGTAATATAATAGACTGGCTTGACAAAAATAATTTAAATGTAAACCTTACTAAGACAAAAATTATGCATTTTTCCCAACGAACTCCTATACCACAAATAAAAACCATGTACAAAAACCAAATAATAGAGAACACAACAAATACAAAATTCCTAGGTCTTGTAATTGACAGACAACTTAACTGGAACATACAAGCTGAAGAGCTATGTAAGACGCTTAGTAAATTCTCATATATGCTATACAAACTTCGGAAAGTAGTTGGTCTAGACGTACTGAAAACTGTTTATCACAGCTATGTTTGTTCAAAATTACGCTACGGCATTATGTTTTTCGGAAACTGTACTGAAAGAGAAACAATCTTTAAGGCACAAAAGCGGTGCATTAGAGCAATGTATGGCCTGAAGACGACCGATAGTTGTAGACCCTATTTTTTATCTTCAAAAATATTAACCGTTCCGGCACTGTACATATATGAAATAGCTGTATTTGTAAAAAGTAACAGTAATATGTTTGAAAAATCAATTAATACCCGCAGTAGACGAGATCAACAACGTCTCTGTTCTACAAGTAGTAAAACCGCACTTGTTCGGAAAAGCTTTTGGGGTATGGCACCAAAAATTTATAATAAACTGCCCAAAAATATTAAGTTGTTACCATTGACATTATTTAAATATAAACTTAATCAACTATTGACATCAAAATGCTATTATAATATAAATGACTTTTTATTAGACAACAACATAAATATTGATAAATCAGTGAAATGAATGTATTAATTAATTATTATTTAACCACTTTATGACTTTTAATGTAATACTCTTATTGTGTTTTATATCATTATTTTCATTTATACTTAGCATATTAAAATTTGCATGCCCTAGATCTAGGCAAAACATGTATGGTGCTTACCTTTTACTACTCATCTCTGTGACCCATGTTTGCGAATAAAGAATTTGATTTGATTTGATTTGATTTACGTAATCTCGACAAACGTTTTCTCGATGTACACAATTTCGACAAACGTTAGCTTGACCCACGAAATCTCGACAAACGCTATCGCGAAACATGAAATCGACGAATCGAAGATTTTTTCGAAAAATTACGGATGAATGCAAATATTCCAAAACCATTTATTTAAAATATGAACAGTCATTTAACAACTTCTGTGCGGTCTCTGATCGCGCTAAAATGATATACTACTGAAAGCTGACCCGCATAATCAACAATGATAGGTACTGTTACATGCAAATACGTGACGATTAGATTGAAAGCGATTGAATGCCTGAATTGATTGGATCAATAAATATGATGGATAATCTGCAATTAGCGGGACGCGTTGCCGCAGCTGCCATTCAAACCTTCTCAATGGCGGTGAGCAATTGGATGCCGTGATAATGGCTTTTGTAGCATTTGTCACACAGATGTACCTTCATAATATATTTAATTTATTATTGTTATGTACCTACTTATCGACGGAATATCACTTGTCCCATGGCAGTTGGGGAGGCCCAATGTGGGACGCTACATGCGCCGACAATGTTTGCGCCTTTCCTACGACATCCGTGAGAGCAATATGGTCTCGACAGAGCCTACGAATTTGCTCCCCTTGGAGTCGAAAATCTAAGAGGCTCTCCGCGTTAAAAAAAAAGTTAGGATATGCACTTATATCTTTTTCCTTGAAATATAAGCCGTCACCAGAAGGTAGAGTAGTGCCCAGGATGCTGGCAGCATTGCCACGTTGGATGGCGATGCTGTTAGTTAGCCGAAAAAAAGGGTAGCATTCCGATCACGTGTCTATATGAGCTTTGTGAGGTCTAGGTCTATTAGTTATACTTAGTTTAATTACAATTAGTAATAATAAACAAAAAAAAGTTATGACTTGGTGTCTCCAGCATATATTCATTGGAGAGCAACGTAGGTCTGCAAAAGTAACTTCTGCTACACTTTCGACTGGTTATGAATTAGTTGAGCTACCTGTAGTTTCTTTGCAACAGTCTGCAGTTAACTCAATTGTTTCAATTGTAAATAATACGTCTAATTTGGTTATTTTACTATCGTTTTATATGTTCATAAAGGTTTTGCTTCTGAAATCAATTTACTCTGATGCAATATTTGGATATTCAATCGAAAATTACCTATTATTATGAAGCAGTATCAAATTGCTCACCACGGATACATTTGCGGCTGTGTTGCCAAACCATTTTGGTTGTCATTTACCTACACGATACGTACTAATTCGGCAATTCATAAAATGTGTATTATTGTCAGATGTGTTATACTGTGCTACTTGTACCATAACATCCAGTTAAATAAATATAAATATACAATAAACCTCGTGTGGTTTACGAACACTGTGTTAGTTTTTTAAAAAAATTACTCGCGGTAACCATGCAGGAGTACCTAATAATCTGTACCTACATTTTGAAACCAGAAATGAATACTGTTATTTTATGTGAAAAAATATCTATCTGGCTAACATATTTTATTATGTATATCAGTCATCACACAAGATCTTCTTAGCTTGGGGCTAAGTAATGCTTATGCGTAAGTCATCTCGTGACCACGACAGAGTGCAAACCTGTTGAAACGTCGAGAAAGGAAGAAGAATAAGAAAGGAAGAAGAAGAAACGCGATAAATACCGGTTAATTACTAATCATTAAATGCTGTGTGGATTGTCCAGGATTATTTATTTTTTTATGTCAGTAGACCATGGACCGTGAATAAAGGCGTCAATCAAAATCAAAGTGCTTTACTTCTTTAAAGCTTACAAAACTCTTGGACACAGACTGCAAGTATCTGCATACGCCATTTTGCCGACACCCACCTCAGTCCTCGTTAGAAATATTCATCGCACGTCATCCCCGTTAATTTAAAACCCATCTCAATTCCACTGACTGAACTTGAAGGTTGGGCGGCAGCAGTAAATCTAAATTCATCCATCAGTGAGTGCATTGCAGCGTAAAGTCACCTCCGTCAGGTGAACGCGACCCTAGCCTCGTGAATCGTTCACACAGTATCATAATTGCAATGTACGTTTGGCAAGTTCAGGAATTCCACTCACAGCGGGTTCTTCATCGAGGATTTTTTTTATATGAACAATTTGTTTGCAACAGTCTACAGTCAGCTCAATCGTAAATACTTCTTCTAATTTCGTTCTGTATTTGTTATTTTTTTAATCTTCAAATAATAGAAATAAATTAGAAAAATAATAATACGCAGAAGTCGTTGACTCATTTTTTTGGAAATGGTAAGTATTTTATTTCACATCCGCTTTGGTGATCCGTTAAAATTTCTACGCAAAACTGATAATCAGTGAAAATTTCCTCGAAAAATTCATAATCAAATCAAATAAATATCAAATCAAATAAATAACCTACAACATACTTCACAAATATGTCAAGCTTGCGTGTTGGGACTTTTCCAGCAGAACTGCAAGTATAAACCTTCCCTACGTCAGGTCCCGTCAGAGGATACTACGTGATGCCTAGTTTATTACTTCCAGTACAGACTGATTGGATAACTCCCATGTATACAAAAAACACAACAACCCCTCGTAAAAGTTCACGTCAAAGTAGTGCCACTTTATTATAATCAAGTTATCGCCATCATTGGATGGCTTAATTCTTGATTCTTGAAATATTCGAATCATTTTGAATAGTTATAGGAATTATCCATTTAATAACGATTCAAAATGTTTCGAATGAAAATGAATATTTCAATAATCTCAACGGAATATCAGTTTTTTATACAAGCAGTCGATTAACTTTTCAGAGAAAGAAAACAGTAATAATAGTAGGGCTGCCGGAGTAAGCCAAATAAACACTTATTTTAATGGCTTACCTACACATAAGAATAAAGCAATGTTTTCCAGTGATTGCGGTGAATTTCCATCAAATAAACAATTTTATTCTGTTCAGAGAGAGTTATATGAGTTATATAAGTCTAAAAAACACAGGTAAGTATGATAAAGGAATATGAGGAGTTCACCCACTTTTAACCCTTGCATCGCTCGCAAAGCAAGACGAGCGAGAATTACGTGACTTTAGCGTTTATGGTAGCTCCAGGCAATGGCCGAGCACGGGCTAATCTCGCTAATAAAAATATCCGAGTACCCTACATGGTTTGACTGCCTTTCACATGCTGAGCGTAATATCCCCTACTCAGCAGAATTACATCCGTGAATACTTGCTCAGTATTTTGTTCGATGCACAGCTTTGCTGTATTAATACGTACTTGCAGGTATCTTAAAACCCGTATTTAGGAGCGAATTTTAGCTAAGTTAGCCATCTATTTTAGAAGAATATTTTTTACAATTATAGGTGGAAACTGTAAATAAAATTTATGTGACCTTGGTTCATGATCTCCGCGGCACGAATGGGTCGAATTACTTCAAAATTAAATCTCTAACTTTTGCAGAGCGAAGTTAAATATATTTTCGTACCGTGATATTAAGCTGCGAGGAAAACGAGTAACAACTTTCCGTAGTAATGTGATAATGTAAATTTTCTTTTCGTGTTTTAAATGTTTCCACTTTTCTAGGGAGTTTCATGCGCAAATAGGGAGTTTGCACGTAGCGGTCGTCTTATCGTGAGGCACGTAGGGAACTTGATGCCTGCTTTATTGCTGGCGGGGTCCTCGAGGGGCCTGCATCACACTGCACTTCACATTCCGACTTTTAATTGAGGATGCCGATGAGTGCGGCCATTCCTGCATACACACTGAATTAAAGTAGCTGATGTTCACAATTTCACTGTTACATAACTTATCTTTTCTATGGGCATTTAAGAAAGTTCTACAGTATATTAGAAAAACGGAACACACGAATATGGTAACCAATTTCCTTTATCAACTACGTAGGTAAAGTTTGAGTGTATTTATTACAAAATAACCAAAGTACCAAATAACATGGGTAAAACACCTGGGTAAAAGTTGTTCTACCTTACTTTTATTAAATTCTATCATCTACAGAAAGTAAACTCCGAAGCCAGATTTCAACATTTAATTACTTGAAAAAGGTAGCCAAAGCTCCCAGGCCTTTGATCGCACTGAGTCTTTACCAATGCGTTTCATTTCAAACTACTTCCAAGAAATAAGCAAAATATTATTTTTGTAAATTGCTTGTGCTAAAAAAATCTTCTTTACTTCAATAACATTTAATTTATGAGGATTTATAAAAAATCCTTTGATGAAGTTTCTTCATAGCAAGGTACCCTTTATACAATAAAAAGATAATAAATCTCAGGATCAGATAAACGGAGTAATCGAAGCCTTTTCATCGGCTGAATGTATCAATTTGAAATACCTGAGCGTCCGTCAAATATGCGAGGCACGTTTCAAGCCGATACCCTCAAATTCTCTCATTGAAGACGAGGAAAAAAACTTCAAGGATATTTTTAACCAAACGCGAGTAACTTAATAGTCAACAACTCCCCTTTTCCAGTAATTTTGTTACTGTAACCACACAAAGAAGGAGAACAAATCTTTTGCAATATCTTTTGCATCATAATAATTAAAAGAAGCACCATTTTGTACGAGCCCTAATAATTTTAATTTAGAAAGATTATTCAAAAAGGCAAAATAAACATTTTTTGCTTCTATCGAGCTTCTTTCCCCCGCTTTTAATTGCGTAAATCTTCCTTAGAGAGGTCACCCTCCGCGAAATCTTTTTTCAGTCAACGATAGCGGAATAATGTACCCACCAAAGTAAATATCTGGAAAATCAGCTTATCTGACTGTTGGATACATTTTGTCTTTTGAATACAAATCGAAATATGGTTTTTGCATGGTGAATTTTATTATTTTACATATTGCCAGAGGCATGGTGGAAATTTAGCCCCTTTCGCTTAGTACACATATTTTGTTACACGGTGTATATAAAATAAACAATAGTCTATCTGACACAAATAGCTTCTTTTTAGCCGACTTTAAAAAAGAAAGAGGTTATGGTCGGCTGTTTATTTTTTTTATATACTTAATATGTTTTTATGTATGTTTGATTTGATTCTTCAATTTCTGCTATTGGATCAAAAATTATGCTAAGATGGTCACATAAGATTTTTATTCCCGAAGGATTAGTATTGTTTTTATCCCGGAAAACTTAAAGAAACAGTGTAATATTCAGTAATTGGAGAAAGGGGCAAAGTTAAAAAAAAACAGAAGTAATTTGATAATCCTTTTTGATCCGTCCATCTTAAAAAGAGTTAAGTGGTTAACCATACAAAGTTAAACCAAATAACTGTAAATCGGATACAAATAAACTGGATGAAAAAAACACGGTGAAAAATATTTTCGCTAATCGATTGAATGCCAAAGCTGAACAGAAATGTACAAAAAATAGTAAAAAGATATTGGCACACTGATTTTTTTTTCACTGAACTTTTGGCTACCAAAATTGAAAAAGTATTTTCGACTTTCCCATGAAATTATATTAAAAGCTAAAACATACACATAAACTCAGATTCGCAAACGTTTTAAAAAAAATTGCCTCTTGTCATCTATGTCAAATTATAATACCTATTGGTAGCTGATGCTTTAGGTAACGTTTAGGTACATCCAACGGTATCTTGCTAAGAATTGTGAAGGTACCGTAAATATTACAGTGCTATGTGCAAAACTTTGTCATAGAATAAGCAAACAGTGTTGAGCGTCGTGATTTACAACGCTTGTCTTGAACACCGTGCATTGTTTGTGAAAACTCTAGGTCCGATATGAGGATATACAGGGCGTCCCACAGCTATGCCACACGGAGGGAAAGTACCTTAAGTATTGTAGATAGAACCTTTTACTAAAAGAATACATTATTTTAATATAAAAAAACAATTTAAACTGGATTCATAGATTTTTAAATAGTTACATGTTTGAACCGGAAACCGAACCCGCTACACGAGAAAAATAATTACCCTGTAGCTTTATCATACCGATTGAAAGACTTCATAATAAGGATTATTTTTTGCTAAATAACATAGTATTAGAAATAAAAAGAAGACCATGAATTTGTTGCATTGCGATGGACAAAATAAATTACGCGTCTTTCGATTCAGAATACGGCTTGATAAGTTGCATACAACCAGGTACCTACTAATTACGTTTCTCTTTACCATTTTATCATGCACACTTACTTCTCGGGTACATTTATCAGTAATAGGTAAGTAAGTATTTCCTTACGGCAATGTCAGCATTTCATTTTTCTGAACAAAATTTGACATCAAATGTTAAAATTAGCTGTCTTTGTTTTATTTCTGACACTATGTTATTTAGCAAAAAATATCCTTATGATCAAGCCTTTCGATGGGTAATGATAAAGCTACAGGGTAATTATTTTTCTCGTGTAACGGGTTCGATTCCCGGTTCACCCATACCAAATAAAAATTAACTAATAAAAATTCTATAAATGCAGTTAAAATTGTTTTTTAAATTAAATTAATGTCTTCTTTCAGCAAAAGGTTCAATCTACAATTTTAAGGTACTTTCCCTCCATAGCTGTAGGACGCCCTGTATAGTATAATGTTGGAGCATCAATATGCGGAACTAGTAAAAAATGTGACACATTTCTCTATTACAGAGAATGTGTAGTTTAGATAAACGTATTAGCAAAGGCGACGGCACAGAAAGTAGCTTTTCATTAAAATAAAGTTTTCCTGGATCAACGAAAAAACCCTAAAATACACTCGAGAGCAATGAATCCGGGTCACTCAAAAAATTTTTTTTTCTTTGAGTGACCCGGATTCATTGCTCTCGAGTGTATTAGCAAAATATTCTGAATATCTGATACACTTTTTTCGTTACAGAAATAGAAATATTTCTTCTATTATCATTTTTAATTATTTTATTGCCCTTTTATTCAGTATTTTTAGAATTGGTATATCTATATTTGTAGAATCTATAATACGAGTGCGTCATCATCCATGAGTACCATTATCTACAATATTTACTGTCAAACGCTTTATTCCCATTTCATCATTTACCTACAAAATAATTTTCCTTCACTTCATCATATCCATTTTCGTTTGAACCTCCGTCTACAATTCACATTACCTAATATATCAAAGTCCATAGAAGGGCCCGCGTGTCAGCCAATCAAAAATTATCTTTTCGAACAGGCTTTCGGCGTGTAATCCTGTAATCCAAAATATAATCGGGGAATAAGCAGCTTCATCAGTAAACTTTGACGTTTAATGTATGAAAATGAAAACCTCTGTAAAAAAAGCCAATTAAAATGTAATGTACCCGATTATATTTTCGAAGATAACATACCCTTATTTTGTTGATGATTTTCCCACAATTCAGAAGTTATTCTGATCGTCTTATCCAACAATAAAAACTTAAGAAAATACAAACATTAATGAAGATTAAGTTTTCAGTCCGCCGTTACGGACGGTACACAGACACATATTTATGTTGGAACGTGAAGCCTCATTTAGTTCGAAAACAGCACGCGAACGAGCCGTATAAGTAAATAAGTTTTAATTACTTGTTTATTGTACATTAATGTTTGTTTCTAAGTCAGAAACTGTAGATGTGGTTATCTATTAGGAGGGGAAAATGGCTACTGCTCATTAATGGCCTTCCTAACAATATCTTATGGGAGCGGGATGCGACCATAAACCTTTTTATTTTCCGAGTTCTACAGACTAAGTTAAGTAAAGTGCATTTTTTTTATAAGTAATACGCTTTTTGTTCTTTGGTAAACGCATCAGTGGAAAAAGGATGGACGGCGGAAACGCTTAATAACGCCATCCACTCTGACGGATTTTCTTAAAAAATCGTTCGTTTGGGAAAAACAAATAAAATTACTGTTAAATCCTGAAAATACGAGGTATGATGAAGTACATTCTCTAATCACAATGCACTGCAACTTGACATAGTATGGCGACACTTGGAACCCCGTTGGTTAAATAATGATCTATACTTTTATTAATCTGACTAGTAAAGACGTGTATTTTACACTAAACTAAAGAATATAAGATAATTATAGGACTGGGCAATATGGCTATATTGGTTTACACCTGTTTATTTCTAAAATTGACAATGTACCTAACAAAAAAATCATAATATTATATTTGAACATAATCTTGCCACGAGCTTAAATCAAGTAGAAATTCATAATACCAGAAACTTATTTAAAAGAAATGAAAATGCTTTTTTCGTTACTTGTATTTGTTATACATATTATCATTCCTTTATGAACCTCCTATTCTTTTGTTGTGTCATATTTTTAGAACATCTTTTAGGTTAATGATGTCTGGTGATATTTATCAGTTCAGTGATTCCTTCAACCTTCTTATTTCCTGTTCCGAAGACATCAAAATTAAATGCTTTTCATCCTACAATTTAATTATTCCTGCAAAGAATGCGCTCAGAAGTATTCGCATGGGCATAGACAGAATATTAAATTGGACAGCTCAGGAAGCTGCCTATACTAATACTACGTGAGTTTTATCATATTATCTTATTATATTATCTCATTTCAATGTTGAAGTAAAAGTTTTGTATTTTTTTAATGGTTGTAAAATCTCTGGTTTGTACCCCTAAACGTACATACGTAACGATATCCTTTCTACAAAAAGACAAAAAAATAATCAAACTCTGTTTGGCAGAGATTTGAATTGAGAAGTTCCTCATTACTTCGAAGTCGGATAAAAACTGAAAAAAGTTTATCGCTCCTGCCGATTCCATTTTCAGGAAATTGATATTTATTTATTTTATTTACTTTATTTGGAGAATAAATAGTTTTACACGCTTTATATATTTTGTGTATTTATATGTTTTGAGAGTTGCCTGGAACAAGTTGCTTTAAGCAAGGCTGCCTATTTTGTACGTTTATTTTTTGTAATTTAGGTATAACATATTTTATTTATTGTGAATTGTCATAGTTCAATTATTTGTAATGTTTTATGAATTATTAAAAATTAAACCAATCAACGCTCTATCATGAGTATATTTACTCCGAAGAAGCACCTTTGATTTCGTTCACCGATCTTTCTACAAAGCTAGTCAGTGGGACGGAACAAAAAAAACATCTCTTTAATTGAAAATCGAGTTATTATCTTGAGTGCCGGCTTATTCGTTCTTAGACAATATCCGCGCAGAACAATGGTTCTTCAATTCACATTATTTTGTTAGTTCACGGACTTAACTGAATAACACATTATTAACAGTGGTACGATAACAATTTGTTTGAATTTTGGTATATTTCGTTTGTTTTGGGAACGAGACGTAGGTAAATACCAGCTATTTAATTATACTTATGATTATGGCGGTCATCACGCAATTATGAGATTTCAGATTTCTATTAGGTCCTGTACTTTATTTCTTTAAACTTACAAAACTTCTCATAGTTCACAGGTGATCGGAATATTTTCCTCTGGTCAACGAATTAGCTCCGCCATTCAAAGTGTCAATGCTTCCAGCATTCTGGGCACTCTGCATTTTACTTACGGCTTAGATTTTTAGG